>CM076584.1:484040777-484132858 GCA_034641835.2 Pinus albicaulis | reverse complement strand
TCACCTCAGGCTCAAGCTTGCTGATTTAGCGTGTCATTATTAGTAGAAAAAAACTCATAACATGGAATATGTACAATGACATGAATGATCAATCAGATTTCAGGAAGAGTAATGCTTTAAAAACCTGCCATTGACAGGTCCTCCAGCATATGATTTCCCATCCATCTCCTGCAATATGTAAGTATTTTTCACATGGAAAGAAACTATCTTGAAAGGACCTTTCCACAAGTTTTCAAACTTACCATGTTTTCCTTTCTTTTCAATTCCAGCCTCCCATTTCAGCACTTCATCTTGAATTTGAAAAATTTCCTCCTTGATCTTCTTATCAAATGTCCTCTTGATTCTGTTTTGAGATTATTGATTGTTGTTATAAACCTCATTTCTCTTCTCCTGCAGAGCTATTAGCTAATTGATTCTCCTCTGGACTGCATTTGGTTCCTCTTCTAACCCTTGAATCAGCTTCATGACAGGTACTCCTAGAGATATAGGAAAAATAACCTCAGCCCCATATACCAACTCATATGGTGATGTTCCAATTGACCTTTTTGTGCATATCCTATCAGCCCATAAGGCATACTTCAGCTTCAAATTCCAAGCCTTCTTATTCTCCCACAACACCTTTTTAATGATCCTCATAAGACTTTTGTTAGAAGATTCAACAAGACCATTCCCTTGCTGATAGTATGCAGTAGAATGCCCAAGAGTAATATGATATTGATAACAGAAATTGATCAGATTCTTAGAATAAAATTCTTGTGAATTATCAGTTATAATCTTCATGGGGCAACCAAATCCAAACAAGATATTATTTTCTAAAAAAGAAATAATCATAGAATCATTTGCTTTCCTAGTTGGGATTTCTTCAATCCATTTGGTGAAGTAATCAGTTGTTGTAAGAATCCAGCGATGTTGACCTAATGATGATGGATGAATCTCTCCAATAAAATCTAGCCCCCACTGCTGAAATGGCGCTTCCACATAGATAGGCATTAAAGGTAAAGGTATAAGTTTCTTCTTACCCTAAAAAATCTGGCATTCATGGCAGGCAGCAATATTTTTGTAAACATCCTTAAAAATTGTAGGCCAATAATACCATGCTCTAAGAATCTTGTTCACTGTGGCCTTCCAATAATGATGACCTACGCAATCTCCTTTGTGGAACTCCTCAATTACTTTATCAGCCTCCTCTTCCAGCAAACAATGCAACAAAATTCCATTGGTATCCTTCCAAAATAGATTTCTGTCAAAAATAAAATATCTCAATGATTTTAGCTTAAAAAACCTTGCTTTAGACTTTTTCAGATCAACATGTGCTTTATGATGTTGTAGTGAAAAAAAGACCTCCTTGTACCAATCTGAAGTGATGTATTTTTCTTCAATAGGGACTAGTTCTTCTTCCTCATCTGAAATTTCTGATATTTCTGCAATTAAATTTATGTCAAGACAGTCAAAGTTTGACTGTGCCATCATCTTTGCTAGGCCTTTCCGCTTGACCAATTTTGTTGACTTGATATCTATATCATACTCCATCAATTTATCAATCCATTTTCCCCTCTTACCATCAGGATTAGCTTGAGTGAGGATGTCTTTCACAACGATATTAGGAACAAAAGCCACAATATGAGATTGCAGAATATAAATTCTAAAATCTTTGATAGCCTTCACCAAGGCATAGGCTTGATTCTCTAGGATATTATATTTCAGCTCAGAGTTGGCTAATGTCCTACTAAAGAAAGAAATAGGTTGCTCAATACCTTGTTGTCCCTTTTGTAGCAGAACTCCAGCGATAGTATTCTATGATGCGAAAGTAAAAACTGGAAATTCTTTTGAAAAATCTAGACTAATCAATATCGGTGCTTGGGTAAATTCCCTTTTCATCTCCTCGAATGAGTTTCTTGCTTCTGTTGTCCACTTAATGTCAAATCCCTTCTTCAGCATCCTTTTTATTTCCTTCACAATCTTAACAAAATTAGGAATAAATCGCCTTACAAAATTTACCTTTCCAAAGAAAGATTGAATCTCCTTCCTGCTTCTTGGAAAATCCACCTTCTGAATTGCATTGACCTTGTTTGGATCAATCTTAATCCCATATGTAGAAATGATGTGTCCAAGTAATTTACCTAAATTTAAAGCAAAAATACTTTTGGTGGGATTTAGAGAGATGCCAAACCTTCTACACTTCAACAGAATTCTTTCTAGGTGTTTCAAGTGATCTTCTTCCCTCCTTGAGAAGACTGTTATGTCATCAATATAAAAATCCACCATCTTGTCCTTCTCTTCAAAAAAATAAATATCCATTTCCCTTTGAAAGGTAGCTCCTGCATTCTTGAGACCAAATGGCATCTTGGCGTACATAAAAGTACCCCATGGTGTAGTAAAGGTTTTTTTTTCCTGGTCATCAGGATGTACATGGATATGATTATAACCTGAAAAACCATCAAGCATAGACATTCTCTGAGAACCAACAATAGTTTGCAAAATTTGGTCCATCTTCAGGAGAGGATAATTGTCCTTTACAGAGGCTTTATTCAAAATTTTGAATTCAATACATATTTTGATTTCTCCACTCTTTTTCCTAACTAGAACCAAGTTTGCAAGCCAATTTGAAAATATGATTGGGACAATGATTTTGGCATCAAATAGTTTTTTGACCTCCTTCTCAATCAATAGAATGAGAAGTGGATTTATCCTCCTCAACTTCTACTTGAAAGGTTTTTCATTTTCTTTAATGGGAATAGTATGTTGAATAATGGTAGGGTAATATTCTTTCAAATTAGCATAGTTCCAAGAAAACACATCTATAAATCTCTTCATCATTTCAATATACTTAAACTTCATATCAGCTGAAAGAAACTTTGAAAGTTTAATCATTTTGGGCATAGCTACTATACCAAGGTTACATCTCTCAACTTCTTCATCATCAGCATGTATCTTAGGTGATTTAAAACATCATTCTGATCAAAATTTTTTTCAATAGGTATGAGTCCCTTTGGTATAGAATTGTTCTTTAGTTACAAAAATTCAGATTTTCCTTTAGAATCATCAAGCATATTTTGCTGATCTACTTGTATATTTTCAAACTCTTCTTTCGGCTCAACAAAGTTCTTCACTTGTTGATCATCCTCAAAAACTTGCCAATGAGTAATATTATCAAGGATAGTTGGTCTATGGCGAATCTCAACCTCATATTTTTCTGTGGAATGCATAGGAATAATGAAAAGACTTGCAGAGATATCAAGAGAATCAGCAATGGAGTTTTGTCACTCTATTTTTGACCATGAATGAATAAGCTTGAAAGTTTTCTAACATGTCCAAAACTAAGTTCCTATATTCCCTCATCCTTATATCTATTGTTTGATAAACACCTTCAACTTATTTGATGACTAACTCTGAATCTCCAAAAACAAAAATGTTCTGAGCATTCATTCTTTTCAAAACCTCTAGGCCCAAAATCAAGGATTCATACTCAACCATGTTATTTGTGTAATCAAAGTTCAATTTATAGGAAATGAACTTACTCTCATCACTTGGACTTGTGATCCAAATCCCTGCTCATGTTCCTTCTCTACCTGCTGATCCATCAAAATGCAATGATCACCACCCTTCCACCTCCTTATCACTAATTTTCTGATCTTCTCTTTGCTGATTTTCAGACTGTTGAATTTCAGAACTCTGATTTTCTGCTTTCCTTTCCCCTTCTGCTTCATTAGTCAACTCATTGAAAAGAATATTAGAACCAAGTTCAGTATCAAAAGCATAAATTGGAAAATTTTGGGGTTTGTCTTTACTACTCACCATGTAAGCCATTCTTGTCTCTCGATACAGTCTTTGCTCACCAAAACTAGGAATGGTAGCATAAGTAAGGTCTATCTGAATTGTACCTTTGATTTTTGCTGCACATGACCTTGGAAACAACATACCAAACTTTGGTGGAATGTCTGCTACCACGATGTCCATGACCACAGTTTTAGCAGGAATTTTTGTTAGACCAACAACAACATCCTTGATTAAACCAATGCATTGAACTCTTTTCGAATCGAAAGACAACAAGTCTTTATATGGCCTAGTTATTTCTAACCCCATTCTTTCCATGATTACTTTGGGCATAAGATTGTGAGAGGCCCCTGAATCCAACATAGAATTATGCAATGTCATGTCGTGAATGCTAAGGCTCACATAAAAAGGAGGCACCTCCTCATTTTGTTCATCTTCTAGTCTTGGACCCAAGTATATGGTTGGATGATCTTCTAATACATTCAAGATATCAGTAGCTCCTGGTTGTGAATTCAACATTTTGACAATCCCGCTTCTATATTCTTTTACTTTGAGAATCTCAGCAAAAGGGACTGATATTTTAATATTAGAAATTTCATTCTCAAGGCTGAAAACATAAACAAATTTTTCAGCTTCTTTGATAGGAGGAACAACTGGTGTATCTTTCTTACCATCAGCAACCTTAGGAGCATCTTTCCTACCATCAACAACCTTAGGAGCATCTTTCTTAGGCTATGTTTTGTTTGCAATGATAGGCACATTTCTATTTCTGAGATTGTATTGTTTTTTCATCTCAAAAATATCATGTTGATACCCCTTTAGATAATATGATCTTTCCTCTCCATGATTACTTTGATCTGATTGATCATGTTCTTATTTTGTCAAGAAAATTCTATACATTTCCTCATCAAAACAGTGAATAGACTCTTCAGGAATTTCAGGATCATCTTCTTCATCAAGCAAGTTCTTTTGGAAAGGAGGTCTCACTGGAGGATCAGGCTACTGATTTCTGTTTTCCCTTGGCCTTTGCTGATTCTGAGGTCTCCTGAATTGAGGGTTTCTAAATTGAGGTTCATGTTGTACATGAGGAGCATAGGTATTCCCAAGGGCCAACCTAGCCATCAAATTTTCCATTGTTTTCATCATTGAATCCAACTTATCCTGAGAGGTAGAGGAAGAAGTCTTCTCTTCTTCTTTCAACTTACTCTTTCCCATTTTTGAATTTTTAGCTGCTATCAAATTTACCTCCACCTTCACTGCATCATTTTTCATTTCAGCAAGTGAAGGGGATTCTCTTTCTCTTAGAAATATAGAAAAATCATAATCAAAAGCTTCAGCATATCTCATCTCAGCTAAGGATTGTGGTGGTCTCAAATGGGTAGGGATAGAGTCATACAAATTGTTAAACCTTTTTGAAAATTTTTGAATAGATTCATCAACATCTCTCTTCAGAGTGCTATAATCGGTAAGGGCTTGTACTGGATTAGTTCTATTTCCCCATTTTCTCAGGAAAGTATCCTCAAACTCATTCCAATTATGAATGCTTCCAGGAGTAAGGACTCTATACCCCTTCCTAACTTCACCAGTAAAACGCTGAGAAAACAACCTCAACTTCACATCTTCATCATCAACCTGCTCCCTGTCTATAAAATCATTAAATTGGTCCACATGTTCTTCTGCTGTAATGTCCTCATCACCTCCCCAAGTTTTGATTCTAGCAACATATTTTCTAGGAAGGTCATGTAAGACAGTTGGAAGAACAAGAGGGGCATATCTAGCAGGTGCAGCAGGTGGAGGAGGTACATTTCCAGCCATGGTTAAAGGGACTCTAGTAGCTTTAGGGATGGAAGAAATAGAGGATGAAAAACTGCTATGAGGAGGAATATTTGGTCTTTGTGGTTCACTAATAATTGAAATCCAATTTGGAAGAGGTAAAACAACCTTACTTTTCAACAATACTTCAAAAGGGTCAAGCTCTTTGAATTTATCTAAAGACTCTTTTTCCAACAACAACTCAGAGGTAACAGCTTCCCATAACTCTTCTTTCTCTTCTTGTGTTACTAGAGCTGAGGTATCAATACCTCTCTTATGCAAGTCTAAGATAATTTCAGTTAGCTCTTTTTCACTTTCTGATCTAAACAAAACCTCCTGAATTTTATCATCAACTCTTTTATCTTCAGGACTTCTTAAAATTTCAGAGGACAAGGATTTCAAATGTGATGGAGTACCTGATATTTTAGAAATGCCTTTACTACCTCTGGAAATGGCATTTGGATTGTCCACAATGGTAGGTGGATTTGGGTCAGGATTACTCCTTATGTATCTCCTTATCTAAGCCACCTTTATTCATATAAATTCTGAATGGAGTCACCAAGGTAGATGCATCCTCGAAAAGCTTCCTGAGCTCTACTACCTTCAGAAGTTCAGCTTCAAAATTTCGGGAAAATATAATATTCAGGCTCCTAGCAGATGCACCAAAATGTTATCAAAAAATTGGACCTGATAGGCTGCTAATCAAATCAATCTCATGTAACTATTTCAAACCAATATTTTGATTGAGGCTTAGCCTCCTCAACCTGAGAGGGCTCTCTCAAGGGTTAATGATTTTGATAAAAATATAGATGGATAACTCTATGTGGGGTAATAAGAAGATAAATGATAGATATTGGTTGCAAATCACATCAAAAAGTGCACATTGGGCTTATGGAGTCAAAATAGTTTCAGTAAAACCAAACAATCTACTTAGCATGGAAGTCAAGACATATCAGAGTTCTATTCAAGAGATACACATGTGAAACAGTAAAAAACACAGTCAGTTTGTCTATATAGGAAGTCAGAGCATCAAAGATGAATTCTGAGTAACATAAACAAACACCACTGCCATATGATAGTAATAAGATGCAATTAGAACAAGAACACACTAGAACTCTTTATGAATCTCAAGTTGGCTAAGTAGAAAACTCTGTATTAAGCTAAAAACCAGTCACTTACAATAAACACAGTCTCTTGCTAAAAATGTCCAACCCATGCATATTAGACTTCTTGATCTTTTATAGATAATTTACAACATAAGATAACCTTATCTATAGCTATATACATTGAAATCCTGACTCTTGACACCTTGTCTAACCATATGACATGGTATTTATTACAAAAAGACAACTGCTAATCTAAAAAACAGTCCTATTACAAATAGGATTCAAACTCATTATCTCTACTCATAAAAACCTTATCTAAACTAAATTACATTATTTTCCAAGTGTATTCACATATGGCTGAATCTAGATGATAAGCTTCAAAACTTTATGACCATAATGCTGATCTCCATTAAACTAGGAAACTGTCCGCTGTTTTCTAGGCATAGGATCCTTTGTATTCTTGAGACACTCTGACCATCATGAACTCATCACTCCGAGGTTATTTGCTGTTATAAAATGAAATAAAACCTACCCAAAAGCCTCCCTAAATCCAAGCTATCCAAAACCATCATCAAACTGTTTAAAATGAGCTGAAATAAAATGTGCTACAAAAACAACATAGTTTCGTAGCACTTTTCGTAGCGCAGCTCGTTTACCATTTTTAATCCAAAATTTTGATTTCTTTCCTCCAGGATTATCTTCAATAACATTTATTACATCCTCCCCAACAATTTTAGGTCATAATTCACACTTATTCCCTTAAAAAATTTATGAGAAAGAGTGAAAAAAGCTGCTACAACAGTTTCATAGCGCTTTTCACTCTTTTTACATTGTTTGCGCTACAAAACTATTGAGTGAGCAGTTTTGTCCATTTTTTTTCAAAATGAAAACCATAAATGTGCCAAAACTCAAAATAACAATGGTTTCATCAAATCAAAAAGTCATATGAACTGAAAAACACAGTTTTCATGATGTTCCTTCTTAATTTTCACTTGTTTTAGTTTTTTAACATTTTAATGATTGTCATTCTGTACCTTTGTTGTTTAACTCATCTTGAGTCAATTTCAACTGCTATTAAAAGTCCTCCACTTTATCTCTAAGTCTTCTATTACTGGCTCTCAAGTGAGTATTGATTACTCTGACGAATTTAGCTTCCTTGATGGCTGGAACTGTCCATGTGAAAAACTATTCTGCACTGCTTGGGGTTTCAGACCTAGAACCAATTTGAACTTCCCACAGTGCCTTCATTCTTTTGAATTCTTCTTTTTCAATACTATGCTTCCTAGCCATATTTCTCATCATAGCAATTTCTTGGTTTTCTAACCTCAATTTCTTCTCAAGATTTTTACACTCTGTCATTTCCTCTTTTCCCTTTATTGTTCTGCTCGCTGCATGTTCTACTGTTGGTGATGATAGATCAACCACTTCTTCAGCGACTTTAGCTATTTCAATAGGTTCTTGGACTTCCTTGTTGCCTTCCTTGAGTTTCTTAGCATGCCTAGTTAAAGGTTTACTTGCTTGAAATATAAAGGCTGCATTTTCACCCTCAAACTCAAGCTTCTTTGCAGACTTAACCTTTTTCTATTTGTTTTCATCTACTCCAATGAAGTCAGCTTGCATAATGGATGTCTCCTCTATGTCAATAGCATGCATGATGTCATCTAAAATTCCCTTAATTACTAGGCTATCCTCTAAAAATGAAACAAATGTCTTTCCTTTTGATACCACTTCTTGGCTTCTTGTCACTCTTTCGATTTCCTGCTTGCTGACATCCTTTTTCTATTTTGCCTCTTTGACACTCTTTGACCTCTGTTTTGCAGGTGATGGAGTTGGTGAAATAAGCACTTGTGTCTTATCTGTCCTTTTCTCAACTTGTTTCCTTGGTTTCAATTTTTAAATTCCTTTGGTTTGGAAACCAAAGGTTGACTAGACTCTGCTATTGGTGGTGAAGGAGTTCCTTTAATTTTAGGGTTTCTAGCCGGGGTTAGGTTTTCCAGCTCAAAACCATTCATAAAAAAAATGATGACCAATACCTTCCTATCTTCTGAAGCTCATTCAAAATCAACAACTTCATCAAACCATGATGAAACAAAGATGTTTCACAACCTTCATATTTGGCATGTACTTTATTAGCCATTTTAGCAAGACTCCTATGCAGGTAAAAGGGAAAATCAAGTGAAATTTTACCTGTGAAATGGAGAAGTAGCTTGAAATAATATATGTAGATCTTATGATACCTTCCTTCACATGTAAAATATCTTTGTATGTTGAGCAGCAACTTTGCATAAATGTCTTTGATGCAACCTCTAGGGATTGCATTATTGAGGTCATATCTGCATACTCAGATTTCATGAATTCCTTGCATGGCTCCATATCAAATTTGAAACCTTTGAACCAAGTTTCTTGTCCCCTTGGTATTTATATCACAGTAGCAATAATTTCTGGTGTAATTGGCACATTTAGCATTCCAACCTTGGTATTTGTTCCATTGAAGTGCAAGGCAAATTATGTAGACACCTGTGCGTGGCAACCCTGCAACTTTTCACAAAATCGAAGACAACCTACTCTACTGAATGCCTCCATCACTGCTGGGTCTTCAACAATGGCCTTCATATTTTTAGGCTCATATCTTAAGCAATGTCCCCCTCTGTGAAATTTCTTTTCCTCTGCCATGCTTCTCAGAAAAAAACCTGTCAGCTTCACTTGGATATATGAAATAGCCTCGCTTGAATATATGAAACAACCTCGCTTGATTAGGATATGTCTGCCTTGCTTGATTATATGAAACAACCTCGCTTGATTAGGATGAAGATAACCTTTGTATGGAACAACCACAGGTTTGGCTTGACTACTTCATAGCTTAGACACTCATATGGAGGCAAATGAAACGAGAACGACTAAATTAGGCAAAATTTTGAATTTGAAATGCCATCTCATAACTGAATGATGCCTCATTCATACCCTATTATGACAATGATGACTACAAGATGGGTAAGTACATTGAATCTCATCACTAACCGACTCATCATACCACTAACCTATAATTTCCCTACAGATTCTGACAAATTTAAGCTTGAATGACAAGACAGTTAAGAAACCGCGCTTTCATAGCACTGGCAATGTATTTTTCCTAGTTTGCGCTATGAAACTTTTAGCGCTTTCATAGCGCAAATCAACTTTTTTGAACTAGCGGCACTATGAAAATGTGGATTCTTGGCTAATTGCATAGTTTTGACCCAAAACCTTATGGAATGACTCCCAAATGGAAAATATGGATATTTGACAATGAATGAACCTTTAAAAGACTTTATTTGAACTTAATGATGATCTTTGAACTTGTAAAAATCTAACCTACCCTTAACCAAATAAAAAACAGAGTTGACACAATAATGTTTTGAAAATTTTTGGGTGATAGCAGGAGGATTACCGATCTCTTTTGGCACTGCATATATAAAGCAAATGGACTAAATTTCTGGGTTCACATACATGGTGTCACTATCTATAAGAGTGGATTTGGATATAATGAGTTGGTGCTCACCTAGAAAACACACAGGTTGGTCAACAACAATGTCTAAGGGACTGGGTTATTGAAGTAAGATGAAGACTGATTGTGTGGATCATCCCTAGAGAGATCTAAAGTGATATGAGACTCTAGAGGTTATTCTAAATGAGGAATAATAATGGTACTAGAGTCGACACTACCAGATGCACTAGGAGGGTTGTGGAGAATTGCTTCTCCTGGACTCTCAAATATGGGTGCCCCCTTACCCAAAAATTAGGTGTCAGTGTAATGGCCACAAGGCGTATGTGGTTTGAATTCATGGGTTCAAAGTAAGGTGGGACAAAACAAATCGAACTCACTATGGATGAAGTCTTTAGACTCCACATCATACTGATCATGTCACTGCTGCAAAAAGAAATATGCACGATGGTGCATATCATGCCAAGAAAGTTAGGGGTGGTAATTGCTTCCATAATGTATTCATCAGAATGAAAGATGGGAGGACTGGCAGAAGAAATACCACATGACACGATGGGGCTACTTGACACATCATCATGAGAGATATGGTTCACATATGCATCACTGCGGATGGTAGATAAAGAGCTAGTATATGAAACATCTACTGATTTTCAGCCCAAGGTGATCACCTAAGGAGGTTCAATAAAAAAAATAGCAAATTCCCCAAAGGGGTTTTCCACCAAGGATCTCAAGGATGATGAAAGATAGAGGATAGTGGTCGAAGGTTTCGTCATCTCAACATTGGGGGGAGGTATCACAATAGGTGAAGAAATGTCCTCCAGTTTGGCCTGATCCAAATGAATGAGTAGAGGAGTAGAGGATCCACTACGTTCAGCCTTGATTTGGCGGAAAACCTCAAGGGTGTCATGGAAATCATCGAGATGGGGACAGAGGTGAGAATAGTGGCCATAATGTTCACACAAAGAACAAGGGTGATTCATGCACAACAATTTGAGTTTATTAGTTGAATTGGGTAAGGTAACATGGACAGGATATTGGATTCAGGAAACACCTCGTTGACCATAGATTTGAGACGAGGAAGCTCAGGATAATTTTGGGTGGCATGCCCAAAAACATCACACAAAGTGCATAAAGGTGACTGGTTTGGAGGATTAGGAGGAGCAAGATTTTTTTGGGCAGCCTTATCCTTAGGTTCCTTCTTTCTGGCTTTGCCCCCCTCACCAGATTCTTTCGCAATAGGAGTAGGTTCCTGTTGAGGTGGCTGAGGAACTGAAGCAAAGGTAGGAGTCATAGCGACCGATTGGACCGTGGTAAAAGCTGTATAAGGTTTGAGCTGACCAGGCAGGGTTTGGGCTGGGGGATCAATGTACCAGACTGGGATCCATAGGGTCAAATTGGGAAGGCTCAATGTAGCCAAAACATGCACCGAAAAGATTCCAAAGGAGGGAGTGAGAAATGGTATCTGGCCAGAAGGGTAATGGCTTAGTGGAATGGCTCCAAATTTATCAAGGCTAGGGGGAATTGTTCTTGGTTGAAAAGGAGTGGAAGGGACAACAATAGAGGGATAAGGTATTTGAAAAGAAGGTATTGAAGGCTCCGTCGAGTGACCACTAGTAGGTTGCAGAGGTGCGAGCTGCACATTGGTTGAACCGGACCTCTTGTGGCTAGTCTGAGACGATTGCATCATTCAAATATTCAAGGAGCTAGGGTCAGAGATAAGAGGGGGGAGACCAGGGAATGAACCAAGAAAGGTGGAATATTTAAAGACTCCAGGTGAAACACTGGTGAGAGGTGCGAATGATTGTTTATCGACCACTGAAGATATGATAGAATCAGGGGAGGTCTGAGACTTCAGTTTGTAATATGTCAACTAATCAATGGTAATGATATTTCCATTGTGAGGAAAGCACATATTGCGGTGAACCACAGATGTGATAGAAGAAATAACATAAGTATAGCTGCGACCGAAGAGGATATTGTAATCTAAGGGGGCATCAATGACTTCAATTTCAATAAAAAAAGTCTTTCTCGCAAGAGTGATAGGAAAATTGTGGTACATGCCAAGGGCCTGAGAAGAGTGACAGTCCCAAGCACACAGACTAATGGTGGATGGGGCTAAGTCGAGTGATCTGAGTTTATTCCAAACAGAGGCAAAAAAAATGCAGGTGGATGTGTCCTCGTCAATGATACACTGCGAGACAAGAGCATTATGAATCTTGAGTGATATTTGGAATGCGATGAATGAAGGTAAGGGGAGATGTTATGACTTGTCAAGATCAAAGACAAACAAACGATCATCTGAAGGATCGACAATGTCGAGAGAAGATAATAGAGCTTTACGTTGTGAAGGGCATGACTGGAGGAATTCCAGCATTGACATTGCAGCAGGAGATTGTGCCAAGCCATCTACTATGTAAGTGTCGACGACTTTGGTAGAAGCAACAATTAAACGTAATATCCCTTTGGGGATCTTGGGAATGGCTTATGCCTGTGGCTGAGGGATCTGTAAAGGAGCATTCAGTGTTGAACTCGACTCTATGGAAACTTTGGTTTGGGACTCAGTTGCATATGAAGCAGGTGGCTTGCCATATTGGCTCGACCAAGTTTAAAGGTTTCCGTCAGTGGTATTAACCTCTTCAAAATTCATCATGAGAATTTGGTATTCAGGGGTACCATTTTGGGAAGTTTGAGGGGCGTCTTGACCTTGAGGGGGTTGGGCGGTCACATATCCTTGATGAGGGAAAGGATTAGTGAAAACAACCGGTTGAACTGGCGCAGTACTTGGAGAAGCTACAGCAGTGGCTTACTGTCCTCTAGATGTTGTTTTTTCTTCCCACAATTGGCACATTTGAGGTAAAATGGGACAATCGTGAGTATAATGGCCATAGAAACCACAACAAGAATAATGCTTATTCGTAAGAGGAGGCCTGTCCTGCTTGGGCTGATTTCCCTATTGCTGGTTGTTAGTGTTAGGCTGGTTTCCTTGGGGTGCATTTGGTTGGTTACCTTGGTTCCCTTGATTACCTTGCGTTGGTTGATTTTGGTTGCCTTTCCTATTTTTCTTGGAATTAGGAGGATTAGTCCCACTCTTCTACGTATACACCTGACTCGAAGGGAGAGGTGCCTGCTATGAAAGAGGTTGATAAGGCATGGGAGGCTGGGGTGCGGATGTCGTAGGGGCTGGAGCACCGGGTTGCAGATAAGGATTGAAAGGAGGTTGAGAAACATTGGGGTAAACAAGTTGAGTGATAACAGGCCCTGACATCGGTTGATGTAATGGGTAAAATGTGCTTTGTCCTGGATACATGCTACCTGGAGGGGGATAAGTGCTAGAGGAGCTGGCCCCTCCCTAAGGGAAACCATAACCCATGGGAGAATGAGTATAAGGATGTGAAAGAGATCCAATTATATTGTCGGCGACGTGAGATGCTCCTAGTGCATTGGCACCACCAGGTCTAGGAAGATCTAGTAAGTTGTATAAACATAACCAGATTGGGCATAGATCAAGTCATATTTCAATGCGATTTGGAGATCTTCTTCCTCTTTCTGAGTGTTAGTATGAAATATTAACACAAGTGTACGAAAAGATATCACTTTAGCTGCACATGAAAAACAAACCTAACAACAAAATTGGCTATTCAACTTCTTAGATCTGCAATAGACGGTCGAAATAAATGAAAAATAAACCAAAATCTATGCAAATAAAACAACTAAACAACAAAATGAAATGAGAGTTTCTCCAAAATATCCAATGGACAAGACAAGAATTATAAATAATTTTTTGTATTATGTAACACCTGGGAAGGGAACATAAAGAGTCCCCCTTAATGGGATGGGTTCTTGGCTGTCCTCCAATGCTTCATCTTCAAAGTTTCTCTCTTAAAGGTTGTAGAATACCCATGACGTGTAGAACTCAAAGGGAGTTCAATAATCAAAAGAAAATAAAAATGAATCAAAGATAGATAATGATAAGATGATCAAAGTTTGACTAAGATAAAAGGATCAAAGGTAAGAAATGAATGGAAAACCCTTCTATTTATAACAAAATATTGAGTTATCCTTGATAATGGTGCATGATAAAATATTATTTACCAAAATCTAGATCTAACTGCTTGGAATATTTTCTTATATTTTGTTGGAGGGAAAAGGAATTTAAATTGGTTAAATCCTTTTATTTAGAAATAATAAACAAACAAAATATTTATTTATCATTTTTTGGATGGGATCAAGGAATAATTAAACAAATAATGATTTAAGTAATTATTCCTACAAAATAATAAGATAAATAATGATTTATCTAATTATTTTTCATTAATTGGGTTAAATATGACCAGGAATATAATTAAACATAGGTTTAATTAATTATTTCTAGAAGAAAATCAAATAAATAGGGATTTATTTAATTATTCCTCATGGGGTTTTCTATTTTGGACTAGAAATAACTTAATAAATTATGGTTTATTAAATTATTTCTTAGTGAAAGAAATTTTACTATGGTAAAATTGGTCTTACATGGTGTATTTTGATCCATCTAATTATACATTGTTATATGACCAAATTTTGGTGTAACAGATTTCCCCCCAACGTGCGAGCGTTAGGAGATAATCATATGACCGAAGTACATTGTAAGAACACAATCAATAGACACCAAAGGGGAGTACTAGAGAGAGAGATACGTAAGCGAAGTGAAGCATGAGAAGATAATAACCCTGAGGGGGAGAGACTGACAACCGTAAGTCTCCTTTAATGGTTGAGTACCTGTATACAATGAGGTGAGGGAGGCATACCTATGCCCCCCGAGATAACAAAGTACAAAGAATAATGGTTCGCCTAGTAAAATGAAATTGAGCTATAAAGTAAATTATATGCTGGCATAAACGTGGGCCAGAAAAAAAAACATAATGAATCCCACATACATACTGCACCTGGGACAAAATCCAAGACTGAATACAATAATATCTGAGTACATAAGATATAATAAAAACCAGAGAAGCCATGATAAACAGGAAAGGACTCTGAAAATATAAATGGATCATCTAAGTGATACATGCATGCTAGAGGCACTGCAAGCGGCTGGGGCCGAACCCATCAAATCCATGGAGCTGCATCTGAGGCTGTAGAAGAGAATGAGGTCATCTGGGCATGTGGGGGGCTACCTGAACCCTCATGAGGTATGAAACATCTCACACACACCTGGGAATCATTGGATCACCGAACTATCGAGTATACGAATCTCGATCATGCTGAAGTGGAGCGGATGAGAAAAAATCAAGTCAAATATTAATAAGGAGTCCCTTTGCAGATCCGAGGTACCGAACCATGATGGAAGTTACAACCAAGATACACCACCCTCTAGACCTATCTTCTGGAATGAATGTGTTGATGTCGACAAAAGGAGGTCTGCCATAGGTGAGGCAATGAGGGTCCTCAACTAAGGCACGGTGGAATTTAGTAGAGAGATTGATGGACTGACACCAGGGATGATGATGGAATGGGGGGATATTTAGTAGCAAATGGACGACTTCCCTTGTTAGAGCATAAGAAGCATGGATGACCTGGCAGCAACCAAAAAGGGATACACGAGAGAGGGACAAATCATGAATGGATGGAATACCGTGATGGGAGGCAAAAGGGACTCAGGACAGAATCCATGAATGTGATGATGACTCAACTAGGATGCTCTGGACAAGGGTGACTCGATGATGCTATCACATAGAATAGGCTCGGTGGGGACCATAAAATCATGAGAAAAAGGTAACTCATGACGAAAATCGAGGCCAAAAAGGGCTACACGAGAGAGGGAAAAATCATGAATGAATGGAATACTGTGACAGGAGGAAAAAGGGATACATGAGAGGGAAAAATCATGAATGAATGGAATACTGTGATAGGAGGAAAAAGGGACTCAGGACAGACTCCATGAATGTGATGATGACTCAACTCGGATGCTCTAAACAAGGGCGACTCGATGATGTTGTCACACATAATAGGCCCGGTGGGGACGATAAAAGCATGAGCAAAAGATGGTAACTCATGAAGAAAATTTACACAAGCATCAATAGGTATGGAGGCTAAGTGGTGCCCCAAGTATAAGTGGCGCAAGTACATAAATTTGATTTTGAGAGGTAGCGAAGTGACCCTTCTTGGAAAAAAGGCTTCCGACTGAAGTATCAAAACACTAAAAAAAGAAAGATGAAAGCTACCTACATGACAGAAATAAAGCAAACATATCCATGGGAGATGCTATGGGTAAAATTTCTTAAGGTAGAGAGAATTGTGAGGTTTAGGAAGGGGGTGGCCTTCAAAATCCTCTAGAAGGTATGCCCCTTTTCCAAAGTCATTACTAATGATGTAAGGCCCTAGCCATAATGAGTCGAACTTCCCATGAAAAAGGAAATCATGATCCCGGTCATACACTAGAACAAGGTCATCTCCGTGAAAGGTACGAGGGTGGTCTTTTCAGTCATATTGAGCTTTGGTAAGCTTCTTAGTTGCTTCAATGGTTCACAAGGCAACACATTGATCTTCGGATGCACACTCAAGCATGATAAGTCATTGTTCTAAAGGTTGAGTGTTAGGGAGAAGTTCGACGACTAAGTGAAGGGAGGATATTTAACACTCGATCGGTAAGACTACCTCCTTGCCAAAAACAAGGTGGAAAGGAGTAAACCCAATGGTAGTTTTAACAGAAGTTCTATAGGCCCAAAAAGCAGGGAATATCTTAAGGTGCCAATTGGTTTTGTGCTTTTTCACTGTTCATTGAAGAATAATTTTAAGGATTTTATTGACCGCTTCAACTTGACCATTACCTTGGGGGTAATAGGACGATGAATATTGGTTCTCAAAGCCCAACAAAGAGGATAGATCACGCCAAATCTCATCTTCAAAATGTTGGCCATGGTTAGAAACCAATTGTTTTGAAACCCTGAATCGAGAAATAACATGGTTAAAGAAAAATAGGGCAGCAGTAACTATCATGTTATTGAACGTAGACATGGCCTCAGCCCATTTGGTGAAATAGTCAACTACCACAATCATATACTTGTGGCTATAAGAAGATGGACATCGACACTCCATAAAGTCAATGGCCCAATTTCAGAATTTTCTAGCGGAGATGACAAGATGGAGAGGAGCAGGAGGAGCTTGTGCCTTTGGGGCGAAAAGTTGGAAATTGAACAATGTTTGATTTCTTCAATGCAATCAACAAAGAGAGAAGGCCAAAATACCTAGCGTGCATGACTTTCTGGGTAGTGTCCAAACTAGAGAGGTGGACACAACAAGCGCCGCTATGGTAGGCATTCAATACTTTCTCAGCTTCGGCGTGTGTGAGACAACAACAGAGGATAGAATCAACACCGTGATGATAGATATCATCACCAATGAGAAGATAGCGGGGGGCTTGTTGTCGTATACATCGTCGTGCATCACGATCAAGATGGGAAGAAAAATTTTGGGTTCGCAAATAGGTAAGGATGTCGCCATACCAAGGGTCATCAGAAGTAATGGTGAACAAATGTTCATCATGTGAATCGTCATTAACCGACGGATCTTGCGTACCAGTGGGAAACTCAGAAATGAGTTCAACAAGGGCTAAACCTTTCTTACTCTTGGGTGTGATAAATTCGAGATCAAATTCTTGAAGGATAATGACCCAATGGGCGTATTTCCCAGTGATTATCTGTTTACTCAATAGGAACGCCATAGGGTTGGAACTGGTCAGGATCTTGGTGGAACGCGTAATGATATAATGATGAAGTTTCTAGACGGAGAACACAATGTCCAGCGCTAACTTCTCTTCATGAGAGTAGGACACATGGGGTCCTACAAGGTTCTTACTGACATAATAGATAACATGTTCATTTCCAGTGTCATCTTCCTGGATAAGGACCCCAACAACCGAGTGGGTGGAAGCTAAGATGTACAGGATGAAATCCCTTTCAAATCTAAGAGGAATAATCAAGGGAGCGAAAGTGAGAGCATGTTTCAGGGCGTCAAAAGAATTTTGAGCATGGTCATTTAAAATGAATGGAATGTTAGAGTGAAGGAGTCTTAGAAACCCATGCGCAGTGGTGGCATAGTTCGGACAAACCGAAGAATAAATTTGGCATTACCTTGGAGGCTTTGTAACTGGCGTAAGGTACGAGGAATTGGAAGTTCAAGAATGGCTTGAAATTTAAGAGGATCAGGAACAATAGCATATTTTGACATGATGAAGCCCAAGAGACGGTTGACAGGGACACAAAATACACATTTCAACAGCTTGAGGTGAATATTATACTTGCGACATCAGAGGAAAATGGTACGCAAATCATGGAGGTGTTGCGCCATCTGCCTAGAACGAGTAGTGAGGTTGTTAAGGTGGGCAACGATAATATGAGCCAAGTCATGGAAACATTATGAAATGGCTCGCTGAAATGTGGCTCTGTCATTCTTTAGGCCGAATGACATGACTCTATAAGCAAAAGTTCCCCACGGACTAATGAACACAGTCTTTAACTGATCAACATGGTGGATAACTATTTGGTTGTATCCAAAGAAACCATCCATAAAGGATAGAACCTCGTGCCCCACACAGTCATCTATTATTTGGTCAATGAATGGTGTGGGGAAGTTTTATTTGGGACAAGGTTTGTTCGGGCCATGAAAGTCAGTGCAAACACGGATGGTGCCTTGTTTCTTGAGAATGGGAATCGAGTTAGAGACCCAAGTGGTGTATTCAATCGGATAGATAAAACCAACCTGCTTGAGCTTGCCAATTTTGACTTTGATAGCCTCACATTTGGAAGGATTAATGGGTCTCAACTTTTGAAAGATAGGATTGGCATCGGGCCATGTATCGATATGGTGTTCAACAATGGCAGGATCGAGTCCGAGCATCTCTGAATAGGACCAGGCTAAACAATTATGGAATTCATTGAATACCTTAGTGTAAGACTCAATTTCTTCCGGGGTGCAATATGCCCCTAAGGTGATTTTTTCTCCTATCCCTGGTTTATCAGAAATGTTGATTTTAATGGTAGGAGAGATATTGGCCATATTTCCTTCTTTGAAAGCATCGGGTGCAGAAATGAGATTTCTAAACCAATCAAACTCCTCGGAGATAAAGTCTTTACACTCCAAAACATATTGTTCAAGGGACTGGTGTGGAAGGAAGTAGGCATAGTTGTGCATATCATCCCAAGGAAATTCAGGGGTGGTCATTGCTTCCATAATAACTTCACCAGAGTGGAATATGGGGGGACTGGAAGAAGAAATACCACATGACATGACGGGGCTACCTGACGCATCATCATGAGAGATATGTTTCACATACGCATCACTATAGAGGGTAGATGAAACATCTACTGATGTTAAGCGCAAGGGGATTGCCGAAGGAGGTTCAGTCGAAATAGAAGGGAACTCCGTGGAGGGGTATTCCACCAATAATCTCATGGATGATGATAAATAGTGGATGGTGGCCGTAGATTCCATTATCTTGACATCTGGAGGAGGTATGACAATGTCTTCTAGTTCTACCGAAGCAAAATGCACAAGTAGAGGGGTACAAGATCCACTACGAGCAACCTCTATTTTGCAAACAACTTCAAGGGTGTCCCGAAAGTTGTCGAGACGGGGAAAAAGGCGAGAATAATGGCCATAAAGATCACACAAAGAATAAGGGTGGTTTGTGCTCAATGATTTGAGTTTCTTAGCTGAATCTGGTAAGGTAACACGGACCTCTGGGATATCAGATTTAGGAAATGACTCATTGACCACATGTTTGAGATGAGGAATTTTAGGATAGTTATGGGTGTCATTCCCAACAACATCACACAAAGCAGATGGAGGTGACTTCTTTGGAGGCTTAGGAGCAGCAGCAGTTGTTTGGGTGGCCTTGTCCTTAGGTTTCTTCTTTCTAGATTCCCCCCCCTGACCATATGCTTTGTAACAGGAGTAGATTCCTGTTGAGGTGGCGGAGGCACTGAAGAAAAGGTAGGGGTCGTGGCGACTGGTTGGACCAGGGTCAATGTGGTATAAGGTTTGAGGTGACCAGGTGGGGTTTCAACTGGGGGATTGATGTACCAAAATTGGATCCCCAGGGTCAAATTAGGAAGGCTCAATGTAGCAATAACAGGTACCAAAAATACTCCAAAGGGGATAGCTAAAAATAGTATCTGACTGGAGGGGTAATGGCCTAGCTAAATGGCTCCCAACCGATTAAGGCTAGGGGGAATTGTTCCTGGTTGAAAAGGAGTGGAAGAGACACTAGTAGAAGAGGCGAGTCCTTCAACGGAAGGCTCTGCAGGCTCCATCGAGTGACCACCAGTAGGTTGTGGAGGCTTGGGTTGCAGGTGGTTGAACCAGACCGCTTATGGTTAGTCCAAGATGATTGCATCATGCAAACATTCGATGAGCTGGGATCTGTGACAAGAGGAGGAGGACCAGGGAATGCACCAAGTAAGGTGGAATATTTATAGACTCCAGGTGAAATATTGGTAAGAGGTGTGATTGTTTGTTTATCATCCACCAAAGAGATGAAAGACTCGGGAGAGAGTTGAGACTTCGTTTCGTAATATGTCAAATGATCTATGGTGACGATATTTCCATTGTGAGGAAAGCACATCTTACGGTGAACCGTAGATGCGACAACAGGCATCGCATAGGTGTAGCTACGACCCAAAAGGATGTTGTAATCCAAGGGGGCATCAATGACTTCAATGTTAATGCAAAAATTATTGCCCACAAGAGTCACAAGACAATTGCAAAACATGCCAAGGGGCTGAGAAGAATGGCCATCCCAAGAACGCAAAGTGATAGTGGACGGGATTAACTCAGGTGATCTAAGTTGCTTCCAAACAGAGGCGGACATCACGCAAGTGGATGCCCCCTCGTCAATGATACAATGCGAAACATGGGCATTCCGGATCTTGACAGGTACTTGGAAGGAAACGGATGAAGGTAAGGGGGGATGATATGATTTGTCAACATCAAAGATGATCAAACGATCATCTGAAGGATCTAGAGTGCCTAGAGCAGATAATAGAGCTTTACGTTGTGAAGGGCACAAATGGAGGATTTCTAGCATTGACATAGCAGTAGGATATTGTGATAAGTCATCTATTATGATGTAGTTATGGGCGACTTTGGAGGGAGTAGCTGTTCGACGTAATGGCCCTTTGGGGATCTTAGGAAGGACCTCTGCATGTGGCTGAGGGATCTGTAAGGGACATTGGGTGTTGAACTAGACTCTGTGGAAGTAGTTTTTTGAGGCTTGGTTGTAGAGGAAGTAGGTGGCTTTCTATATTGGCGCAAATGAGTTTGAAGGTTGACATCCATGGTATTAACCACGTCGGAATTCATCATTAGAATATGGTAATCAGAGGTACCAAACAAGAAGGTTTGAGGGGTGGTCTGACCTTGAGGGGGTTGGGCAGCCACATACCCTTGCTGAGGGTAGGGATCAGTAAAAACAGCCGGTTGAACAGGATCAGTATTTGGAGGAGACGAAACCAAGGCTTGCTGTCCTCTAGGTGCTGCTTGTGCTTCCCACAACTGACGAATTTGGGGTAACAGGGGACAATCATGAGTATAATGGCCATGCATAACAAAACAAGAATAAGGCTTATTCATATGAAGAGGCCTATCCTGCTTGGGCTGATTTCCCTATTGCTGGTTGTTAGTGTTTAGCAGATTAGGTTGATGCCCTTGATTACCTTGCGTTGGTTTATTTTCGTTTCCTTTCCTTTTTTTCTTAGAGTTTGGAGGATTGGTCGCACTTTGCTGCGCATACACCTGACTTGGAGGGGGAGGTGGATGTTGTGGTGAATGTTGAGAAGGAATATGAGGCTGGGGTGCTAATTCTGGAGGGGTTGGAGCACTAGGTTGTTGATACAGATAGTAAGGAGGTTGAGCAACATTGGGGTAAATTTTTTTTAGCAATCGTAGGCCCTGGCATCAGATGGTGTAATGGGGAAAATGTGCTTTATCCTGGATACATGTTGCCAGGAGGGGGATAAGTGCTAGAGGAGCTGGCCCCTCCCCGAGGGAAACCATAACCCATGGAAGGATGAGTATACGTATGTGAAAGAGCTCCAACGATACCTTCGATGACGTGAGATGCCCTCGGTGCGTTGGCACCACTAGGTCTAGGGAGATCTGATAAGACGGTATAAACATAACCAGAATGAGCATAAATGAGGTCATATTTCAAGGCGATTTGGAGAGCTTCTTCCTCTTTATGAGGAAATTGAGATGCGACATATTTACCGATAGAAGGAAAGAGTGTCCAGAGAAACCAATCCATATAGATACAGTCATCGAATGTAGGAGCTCGACATAAGATCCTCCTTCTACGCCATTCTTGGACATTGTCAGAAAGGTGGGTGGAAGAAGTCTGATGGAATGCGATCAACAATTCGGTACTGATATCATATCAGATAGGTAACTGGAAGTAGGATAGGAATGCTTTCGCAAGAGTCGCTGGAAGTAGGATCACCCGTGAGTGTACACTAGAATAACTGAAGATGGATAGAGTCATCAGTAATGGAGTTGGGCGAACACTACATGTGGAAGGAGAGAATGTGAATAGTAGGGTCCTCTCCAACGTTTCCTTCAAACTTAGGTATGTCATAAGGAGGCTTAGTTGACATAACATGCCAGCCTATATTATGGTTTATAGGGTCATTGATTAACTGGCTAAAATAGGGAAGGATCAAACCTACCATAAAAGGTAGCAAGGGAGTAGCCGGGATGGTTCCAGTATTGGTTCCACTACTAGCAGCTCTAGAGGTAGTTCCGGGGCTACCACCAGCATTAGGACCAATACCTGCATTGGCACCTGACATGGTGGGAGAATGAGGTAGGGGGGAACTGGTTTCAGAATAAGAATGAGGACCCAATGGACTAGAATCACAGTCGGTATAGGGAATCGGCGGCGATGAGGTGGAGTAAGTATTCCTAAAGGAAAATAAGGATGAAGGCCTAGGAGTCTCTGGGATAAATGTCTTGGGGGCACAATGATCGCAAGACATACATACCGAAATCAGATGGAAAAGAAATAAACAAAGGTACAGAGGCGCATATAAATTAATTACGATGTTCAAGTCTTGGCTTGGTTGTGTAAACCAAGTGATATTCACTTTAGGTGTGTGTGTGTGTGTGTGATCAGTGTGTTCATTTTAATTAAGCCCAGACAGTTGTTTATAAAGAAAAGTAAAAAATGTTGTATAACTATAAATAAATTGAAAGCGACAGTGAAATAAACTGCTAAATATGCATAAATTATAACCCAAAAATAAGGGCTCCCAAAAAACTGTTCTAAATGCGGGTGATTGACTCAAAACACACAAAAAGGAAAAAATATCTAAGGTCTAAGGGACAAGAATCTAATGACTTAGATCTATTGAACGGAGGTGCAGAAAACATCAAAAAACCAGAGGGAAAACTGCCGCAAAAAGGGAGACGACAGGTTAAAACCCTAAGGGAAAAAAGAGGGATCCTAAGTGCTATAGGGTAATATGATTTGGTGGTGGTTATTGGGTATCCCTCTCAGGGCTTTCCAGTGCCTGAGGCAGATTGTCAGATTAGTTTTAAAGTTCCAAAGGTACTACATACATGTTCATACTAATATATATAATTGACAAAGTGAGATGGAAAAGATTACCTCTTTGTGGACAACAGATCCTATGGAGAACACCAAGCAACGAAGAAGAGGTCCTTCTTCGTCGACTCCAAGTCCAGATCCTACAACCATAAAAAGCACTTGTGTAATCTCTACAACAGTATAGCTTTCTATCAATTAAACTAGCATATAAAAAACATAAAAAAATACATATATAAGCCACTCATATCATGCTACATAGAAGAATGAACAAAAATTGTGACATTGATGCATCGAATGGACAAAAAAAATACAGTTCTATTGATTTATGAAAAGGAGGATTACAACCGTCGGTTGCACCAAGCCCTCCTCAATCTTCCAATTCCTCTCTCTCTTTCTCTATCTTCGAGTGTGATGATGCACAAGGCAGAAAGCTCTCAATGAACTTCGCCGATCTTCAAGCCTCACACTACAACAATGAAATTCTACTCCACATATAATCAAACCTTCGACCTTAGACCATGAGCCCACAACTCCAATTTATACGAGATGGAGAGAGCAAACCTTGCCAACTCTTTCAACTAGTTCAAATCGGGAAAGATCTAGATGTGTCCTTGCTTTTCCTTTCTTTTTCCTTCCATAGGAGTTCAGTTGTGTTTGGAAATGCCTAATTAAAGGTTTGTTCCATTTATTTTCCATTTTGAACTGACTCTCTTTGAGAAAAAGCTGGAAATGCCAGTCAGTTTTGCGCAAGATATTTCCCTTTTCACATTCAAACACGGATAAATTTTCCCCTTGGGAAAGACAAAGCATTACCCTAGGTATTACCCTGATTGAAACAACATCCCTAAATAACTGGACAGCTATGGAAATAGGCCGAGGGAAAGCAAGCTTAAATAAGATATTCCTAGGGATACAAATGGTTCTCTACACTAAGAAAGAATTTGGCCTCTCCTCGGAGAGAGTTGTGGAATAAGCTCAAGGTTGGGAGGCAAATAGTCTTTAAAAGAGTGGTATGTACATTCTGTGAAGTTTTATGTTTTATATTGCTGATTAATATTTATCTTAGCATGATGTGGAATTTAGAAAAACTAAAAATTTTATAAATTCTGACTTGAAGTTATGTAGATTAAATTTTATGAATTATGTGTAACATACTGTGGTTAGTTCAAAAAATTTAAGTTTCATATGTATTTAACATATATTTTCCATAGAGGAGTAGAATTAATCTTTCGGTGTTGTTATATAAACTTAAAGAGAATTTAGGGACAAAATTTGTTGTTTAAATCCAGCTAAATATATAAATTTCTATTGAATAATTTCATTATAATTACTTTGAAACCATATACAATTCAGCTATAATACTAACAGAAAATATGAAAGAGAAATTAAATTTTAAACAAAATATATTTTAGATATACATCATGAATATAAATACATATTTGAACGATGCACATATCTGAATGATAAAATTATAAAGAGAAGTAGAAACTGTTGTCATATAGAAATCATAGAATATTCTATGCATATTAAGATTCAATCACACAGTTATAAATATATAATGAATAAAAAGTGATTTAATTCTTATTCAGCCACACAGCTATAAATATGTAATGTAATGAACATTGTTGTTCAAATCTTATTGCAAACACTATATATAATAGAGGAAGGATGAGAAGAGTGAGGATATATGTCACTATACTATAATTACGGTACTATGGAAAAGATGTAAGGTAGTCGCTACTGTTAAGATTTTATACCAGCACAGTCAACTGTTATGATCATATAGCAGCATAGTCAGCGGAAGGAAAAGAGAGACCGTTCCTGCTGATATCATAGACGATATGGAAATTATGTTGCTGGAAGATACCGAATATCGAACCTATCTGCGGAGTGTGCAGGAACGCAAGGCAAAGTAACCCACCAGTATCTTGTTGATCTGAAATGAAGGAGTTCTCTGGTGGCACAACATAATATGCACCTCCTGCGAAGTGAAAAGTAATATTTGGAAATAGGAGACCTGTCGTAGACACAGATTGAAAGCCGTAGTCGCAGATTCATCAATTACTGATTGTGCTTTAATCCTGGAGTGGACAGCATCGCGAAAAGGCGTGTATGCAGCTTCCAAAAAATAAGTAAAACGACTTCCACAGTCGATGATAATGCCTCTACTTCCATCCGCTAGAAGTTTGAATGTACCCTCTGGGAGAGGGACTTGTTTTCTCGCCACGCTAATTCCATCGAGGCCGAGATAGTAGGAAAGATGAATCCCTGGGTATGGAATGAGAGAGGTGAAACTATAAGCAGCCTTACCCAAGGTATGATCCCTACCCAAGAATAAAGGGCTAACTTATGAGGCATTATATATGGATGATAAACAATAAGAGAAGATGTTATCAATGGAAGTTCGAGAGTGCCCTCTTCCGAGAGCGACTATACTAGACGATACTAAAAAGGGACTACTTTCTTGGTGACCGCAGCCAAACAAAAGGTGCAGAAAGGAATTTCGTGTGAAGGATGTTGTTGTAGCAAGACTGAACTTCTCTTTACCTAATATTCTAGAGGATTCACTACCTCCATACATGTATGTGTAGGCGCAGTGATAGTCGGAATCGCAGCCACCAAATTCACAAAATTGGTTAAGCACGCTACAAGGACTCCTTAAGCACGATGATGAATGGAAGGGATTATACATTGGATCATTTCGCGGATTTGATGCACAGGAATTACCACAAGGTTGGCACTGCGTCCAGATCAAGTCACTGCCCGTGTCGATAATGAAATGCAAAATTTGTGGACACTTAATTAAATTGTAATTAATAGGAATTTTGAATTAAACATCTAAGTTAAGTTTATTATTAATTTGATTATATATATAATATTAATTATAATATTATTAATAATATTTATATTTTCACATTTTGAATAATATTGTAAGATTAATTTTAATAATATAATTAGAATGAATACGAATAATAAATATATGTTTAATTCTAAAATAATTCTAAGATAATAAGTTTAGGTTAAGTTTGATATAAATTGATTTAATTACTAAATTTATATTATTCAGATTATAATATTAATAAAATAATCTTAATAGTAAATTGTATTATTAATAAAAATAATAATGGTGAAGATTTAAATTTAGATGGGATTAAACTATTGAGAAAGACTAGGAATATTAATTAATAAACTATTAAATAAATTTAATTCTAATATAATAAAGTATGGGTTAGGTTTTTAATATAAATAGATATAAAAATAAAGTTGTGTTTATTATAATTATAATATTAATAATAAAAGGTAATTATATTACTTTTTGTTATTAATAAGATGATGTTTTTAAATTCTTATTAATGGATTTATATCAGATTAATTATAGAGAAATTTTAGGATTATTAATTATTAAAAATAGTTAGGTGGAAAGAGTTAAGTTTTTAGAAAATATGTTATAAAGGTTAATTGAAGGGGAGGGCATGAGGATAAAGGAGGTAGATAAGGGAGGACTGAAAAATAGGGAGAGATGAAGGGGGAGTTATGAGATTCTTGGAGGGGAGGTAATGAACAAAGTGAAGGGAGAGGGGGTTCATCGAATGAGAGGTAAGGGGGAACCTTAATAAAAAAGGGAGGAGAAAGGATAGAGAGGAAATGGAGATAAGGCGTTTGGGGTGACACTATTTAGGAGGTATTATTTTGAAAGAAATAGGAGGTATGTTTTATGAACTTAATTTGTGGTTTGATTATTAGTTATTTAAGGGCATTTGAGTTGTCGAAATCATTTCGGGAATCCGCCGCAAGCCATAATAACTCTTAGCATGATTAAACTTTTACCTATTAAGTGTTGAATTGGTAACCTCTACACCAAGGAATTTCTTAAATCGACATCTTGTCATAATCTATTCTACACCCAAAAAACCTATAGTAGATAAAATTTCCTTATCTAACTAAAAAATTTTAAGCATATTTAAAATTTAAATAAAAAAATTTGTCTGTTTGTAATATATTTTTAAAATGCACAAATTTTATTGAAAGATAAAATTAACCAGTGTACCTCTCAAGAGTATGTAAAAAAATATTGACTTAAAATACACATAAAATGTACTTGCACATTTCAAAAGGTGTGGGCAAATTTATACTTAGATTTTATTTTTAGAGAAACATGTAGAAAGTGGTAATTTTCGATATATTACTTGAAGAATGAATTTTGGGTCATTTTTATTTAGAACCAAGTTCTGTGTGGTTTTCTAGTAAACTAGAATTTTGCAAGTTCCTAGATTAAATATCATCTTCGTTTTGAGACACTATTGGGGTGTTTTTATTATTATAAGCACATGAAAGATGAGAAAAAAGTATTACCTTGGGGACTAGTTTCATATAAATCTTGTAATTTGAAAAAGTTGTTACTTCAATTTATAACAAAATGTGTCTTTGTCCTTAAATGTATATTTGTGTAATGTGTTTTTCTCTTGAAATATTTAGAAGAATTTTTAAAATCATATTTTGGGCCTAATCTACTTTAGAAAAAAATATAGTGATTAAATGAGAGATATAATATACCTAGTGTGCCTCCTAAAAATGATTATTATAATTTGTGAATGACTACATTTGAATGGGAAGACTTTGATAGAGATATTTTTGTATTTTCAAAAATATTATTGATAATAGTGATGACTTTTATCTTTAAAAAAATGGACTGATTTATCTCCAACTATGCATTTCATGCTTCCCAAGGGTTCTACCCTAAAACATGGGTTCACTCAACAAAATTAATTAAATTTCTAGTTTTCCAAATTTTATTGTAGGAAGAATTTATTGCATGAAATTCTCAAATCTCAAGTCCAACATGTGACAACTAGGAAAGAAAAATAAAAATTAAGTTATCTTTGCGACGATTTCAGAGATCCTACTAATTTTTGTTTTTAATAATATTTTTTATTTTGTATTTATTTATTCACTATTTTGATATGTTATTTTTTAGTTTATACTTGAACCATATAAATTTATGTATTTTTAAAAAATAATAATAAAAGTGTAATATTTCAATCAAATACAATAATTAAATATAAAAAGGAAAAATTAAATATATAAAAAAAACATATGTAAATTAAGAAAGTATATTATTTTGTATTTATACTGGACATTCTTTTATATATATATATATATATATATATATATATATATATATATATATATATATTAAATACATAAGTTAAAAAATATTTTAATCTTAAAATTTTATTATTTTATATATATATTAACCTAATATTTCAATAAAATATAAAAGTTAAATATATTATAGAAAAAAACATATATATTTGAACAATACAGGCTTAAATTATATAAATTTATATATTTATAAAACATAGGAATAGAAATATAATATTTCAATAATATATATTTATATTAAAAATATATCTTTAAATTTTGATGTGTGTGTGTGTGGAAAGTGCCTTTGCTTGACTGTTGGCATCACTTCCACGAAAATACAAAAGAAACAAAGCAACAACCACAACGAAAAATATTGTAGGTTTCCATAATAGAACAATAGAAAGAAATATATAACATCTTGTTTTACTTTAATGTCATGTCTAAAAGACTTTTATAAATACATTTGAATAGTTAAGTGAAAAGAGAATTAATGAATATGGTTATTCGTTAGTAAAACTTGAGTTCTACTTCATAAATAAAAATTACATCGAGTAATTGATTAACTGAATGGTAAAAGAATTCTAAGATTCTAGAGTAAAAAGGAGGAGGAATTTTCTAATAGTTGAATTCCAAGATTCTAAATTAAAAAGAAGGAGGCAGTTTATGACAGTTACCTTCAATGAGAGGATAAAAAGGAAATCCTGAGAAGGGTAAGGGTTCTGTTGAGAAAAGGAGAAAATGGTTTACAACAACATGTTGTGAAGAAAAAAGAGTTGTCTAGAGCTGGTAGATTTCTAGTGGAGTTTTGAAACCCGAAAGAAGTGTAGGCTGCACATAAGTCCTGAGGCCTAACTTCTGATAAATACCTACTACCTTAGACTCTGGTGCAAAGCACGGGGGGAGAAGAGGACGTGATTTCCTCTCTCATGGATGGGTGGTGCCATCAGTTAACCGGGAATGAAGAGATAAGTATTAAAATTTACTGGTTTAGTTTAAAGTGATGAGAAAGAATATATATATATATATATATTAAATTCACCGTTCTGGTATTTATATTTTCTATGTTAGTTAGAAATAATACTGGATTCCAACTACTCAAAAGTATGAAACAAAACCTGGAAATTAACGTAAGCAACAAGAAATGCTAGAAAAAGGCTAAACAGGAAAATAAAATGTATTATTTCATGTTGTTTAAATACTGCAAACTGGTACAGTCCTAAACTCTGTGCAGATAGAAAGCATAATATGGTACAGACAGTAGGTATAAAACAATGAATAACACCTTGCTATAACTAACAGAATAAATGTCCATGCACTGTCGAGTTTTCTGTGTAGTATTTGAATAAAAGAATTGAGTATGTGAGTACAAGAAATTACACAGAAAGATGGACGAGAGTAAAACACAAACAAAAAGATTACGCAAGCTATAGCTTATAAGAATTTTTTTATATTCTTAATAATCCGAGTAAAGAGATAATGAGGCTCAGAGGTTTAGAAGCTGAGCACCATGGGGATAGGGCAAGGATCATGGTCCTCTGGCCATTGTATCTTGAAGTACCAAAACGAATAAAATATAACAGAGAAAGGAAAATTTTGTGAAGCTTAAACAACTATCAACTTTACAAAAAACAAGAAATACATTATTCCAGAATTTCGAACAACCAAATCTCAGATTTTACAACTATCATAAACCATATTTATATGATGAATGTAAAAACCAGATGTCAACATTTCTTGTATCCACTATGTTGAAGAATTAGGCTAAAATATATATATATATATATATATATATATATATATATATATATATATATATATATATATTGGCCTTAACAGTGTATCGGTTACACACATTAAAATAAGTTAACCCATACAAATGTATAAGGTTTTCGCAATATGTCCAGAGGAAAATATCCTTTGAAAGAAGCATATATCAAAGCTAGCATTAAGACTTTATACCCAAATGTCCTCCTATCCCAAGAGGGAAAATAATGGAGAGAAAATAAATATTATCATAAAAACATGAGGAAAATGGCCTTTGCTAAGAACCATTCATAATTATAAGGGAAAAAATAAGCTCTTGTTATTAGAAGCTTAAGGGCCGGGAGTCGAACATGTTCATGCAAAGGGTTTACCCTCAGTAAAACCTCGAGTAAACATTTGACAAAATAAAGCGAAGGTGAGTATTGGGACTCAGTTTACATGGATGGAAACCCATGAAAACACATTGCGGAGAGAGAGAGTACTTCTCCTTTCTGCTAGGACTCTGGCCACAACCGATACTTGCATAAAAATAATAAAAATATTGTAAGTAAACTAATCAATAAAAAATTTATTTAGTAAAAGAAAATAATTCTATGAAAAACAGAAATTCATAGGGAAACCTCGAGTTTACCTATCACAGTCTCAGCATGCACAGAGGAATAATTCACACAACCTATTAGGTGGAAAAAGGGAAATGACGTTGCTATCAGATGAGAAACCCTCAGTCGTATCTCCCTGAGTGAAATTAATTGAAAAAAAAAAATTAAGGGAAGTTACTCTCCTCGGGGAAACATTATCCAAGCATAATTCTCATAAACTGAGCGAACTAGAACAAAAAGAGTGTTTGTAACATTACTTGCCTGCTTTGATGAGAACCCTATGAGATAAGGCAAGGAAAATAGTAAGTGTAAGAAAAAACAAAACAACATTACGTATCTAGCCAGACTCCATGCCGCAACAAAAAAAAGAAAATTGCAGAGCAAAAAAGGAGAGTCTGAATCAAGTAAAGCCATGAACAGGTGCACTGAGGAGTGGAGAGAGTTACCTTAGCTTCTAGAATAAAGAAATTGAAATACAAAAGGTTTCAGAGCGAAACCACCTCAAAGAAGAGTGAAAAAGAGCTGAGGATGGGGCGCATAGGGTCGAGTAGTTACCCTAAACCCTCTTGCTTCATTCTTGACCATCAGATCTAGGTTTCTATAGATCAACAGTGCACATAATTCCAACAAATTATTTAGTATCTGACAGCTTCCAAATTTCCACATGGACAGGCAATCCAGATCTTGATTAAACTATGATTGAAAATTAATAATTTCCCCATTGGTTAATCCTATTCCAAAGGTTAAGTTTACATAAAAGAATGATCATCAAATAAAAATATACATATATCTTGTATAGTGGATCCAATGTCATAATAATGTAATTAACCAAAGGAACATAGAATACATTGCAATGTGGTTTCTGCAATAAAGAAAAATTATTCAAATTTAAAAGTATTGTCCACATGCTCACTTAAATATTAAATTTTTATATTATACCAACAAAGATATAGTTAAAAAATGAATTATTTTTCACTGGAGTTAAAGTATAATTATTTTTTATGGTAATATCTGATAGTGGTGACACATAGTATCAGAGCGTGGTTACACAATGGGGCCAGATGGGCCATTTAAATAACATTGGTGTTTCATATTATTTTTTTAAAATGTGCACATCCACAGAAAGATTGTTGATAAGTTCCAATGAGGATAAGATCCATTCATCAAACACCAAGAAATATAGGGGATGTCCATCCCCTGTCCAATCCATAAATTAACCCATAAATTTGGGTACAATTGAGTATGGAACAACACCAGCAAACTAGTTGATTGATGGAAGAACAACAATGTCAGACCAAAATATTGTTGGATACAATGAAACATCTCCAGACATAAATGATTCGAGTATGAAGCAACAATGAATGGTTGATTAAGGAACAAGAAAGGATACTTGAGAGTCTCTCGGATAAGCAGAATCATCCTACATCACAGTCTTGGCGAGAGAGGGACACCCATGAAGAAGGAGAGAAACAACATCAAGTTAAGGACAATCCAGAATGAATTCATACCCAACGAAGTAAAAAGAGTAGGACTTATAATGAAGGAGAATCTGGGAATGTTTCAGATCAGCAAGAGATGAAAAAGAAAAAATTAGAGCTGTAAGGAGAGTTCTAGAAAATTAAACCTCCTACATTCAATGGAGAGGTTAAATAAGTTGCGGAAGCATGGATAATTAATATGAACAAATATTTTCAATTCTATGAATATAATAGAAAACTCAAGGCTCGCTTGGCTACAGGGAAAATTTTAGGGGCTAATATTCGCAGGTGGGCTAATTTTCAATGACTTTTCTTAAAAAAAAAGATTCACCAATTTCCATTTTTTCTAAAATTGATTCGCCCATATTCTATAGTATAAAATTGTTTTACCCTAAAAATCGCCAAAATTTTAAATATAATAATATAAAATAATTAGAAACCTAAATATTTTTACAAAAATATCATCAAAATTTTTACAATTTACATATCGGGGACTAGTAATATACGCCAAGGTTTCTAAAATTTAATATAAACTTCCATCCTTAAAATTTTTCCTCCTTGGCTATTTATCAATTGGAGGAAAAAGCTACATTATTGTGGGAAGAGGTGAAAATTGTGCGTGGAATTGAAGACCAGAATGTGACTTGGGATGAGTTCCAGTAGTATTTGAAGGAAAAGTATCTAACAAAGAAAATTTATGATGAAAAATCTCGAGAGTTTCATGATTTAAGGTTTGGTCAACTGTCTATGGATGAGTTCATCACTAAATTTACCTCTTTGTTAAGATACCTACTGTATTTGAGAGATGAAAAAGTAAAAGTACAATGATTGTTGAGTAGCCTGCCTACTCACATGAAGGAGAGGATCAAATTTTTGAACCCAAAGACTATGGATGAGGTGATTCGAAAAACACGAATGTGGTATCAACAGTCCAAGGTGAAGGGTGAAGTTGGCAGAAGTTGGCCACCAAACAAAGAGCAGAAAGAAACCTCGAATCTTAAAAATAGCAGACCAAGAAAATATAAAGATGCTCCTAGAAATCCAGTATATAGAAAATTTGGGGAAAACCAAAAAAATCCCAAATGGTCAGTTGATGAACGACCTACTGAAGCATCCAACAGGCGAGAAACTTAACAATCCTAGAAACCACCATTAACATTTTGGGGATGCGGTGAGGCACATTTCTTTAAGAATTCCCCTCATCGTGGAAGAAATCAAGTTACAGGAAATCTGCAATAGGCATCTATAGTAGGGGATGTTGCAAGAAACATACAAAGGATCAATGCTGCACTATAAGATCAACAAGCGGATTTACAGCCAACTATGATATAATTGGAAGGTAAGTTATGTTCCCAAACTGTTTCCATTTTTGTTGATCCTGGTGCCAATTTAAGTTATATAAATCCATAATGAGTTGAAAACTGTAAACTACACAGCCAGAGATATAAAAGTCCCTGGTTGGTACAATTGGCTATTGGATAAAGGAGAAGAGTGAATATTAAAATCTGAAATTGTATCCTCGAAATAGGAAGACAACATATAATTGTTGAACTGAATATTTTACCTTTGGGCTCCTATGATATTTTGTTGGTAATGTAATGGTTAGAAAGACATTGGTCACTAGTAGATTGCAAGGAGAATATCATCCATTTCAAGGAATAATATGGTACTCGTCAAGAATTATAGGGGATTAAGAAGCCACTTCAATTGCGCCCCATTACTACATCCTAATTGGGTAAATGCATTAGAAAGAGTTTTCATCTTTATGTTATTCAGGTTTGGTTTAGTAACTCCAAAGACAATACCCTTATGTTGGAAAAGGTTTCGGTTGTTCAGGATTTTATGGATGTGTTTCCTAAAAATATTCCTGGATTCCCCCAAAACGAGAGATTGATTTTACTATAGAGTTACAACTGCGAGCAACATCGGTATCGCAAGCACCATATAGGATGAGTGTGCCTAAATTTACATAATTAAAAATGCAATTGCAAGAACTATTGGAAAAAGGATATATTCAACCAAGCGTGTCCCCTTGGGGAGCACTAGTGCAGTTTGTAAAAAATAAATATGGTACGATGTGGATGTGCATGGATTACCGACAGCTTAATAATCTGATTATCAAAAACAAATACCCATTACAATATATAGACAATATTTTTTATAAGGTAAAAGGAGCAACGACATTTTCAAATATTGACCTCGGATCTCAGTATCACTAGATACAGATTAAGGATGAGGACATATCCAAAGAAGCCTTTTGTACTAGGTATGGGAATTATGAATTTGATGTGTTACTGTTCGGATTAACCAATGCACCAACAACTTTCATGAGTCTGATGCATGGTATCTTTCACGCATTTTTGGATAATTTTTTTTAAATCTTCATTAATGATATACTGATCTATTATAAAAATATTGAACAACACAAGGAAAATTTACACTTGGTGTTGAAAATGTTTCAAGAACGTCCTCTATACACCGAATTTAGAAAATGTGATTTTTACAAAGAAAAGATCCAATATTTGGGCCATGTCATATCTTTTGAAGGGATCTCAATAGATCTGGAAAAGATAAATATTATTATGGAATGGAGATTTCCTAGAAATGTATCAGACATACATTCTTTCATGGGCTTAGCGGTTATTACCAACGATTCATCGAAGGCTTCTCTAAGATACCTTTCCCATTAATTCCTTGTAGCGAAAGGGGAAAGTATTTAAGTGGAATAATGATTGTTAAGATAGTTTTGAATGATTAAAAGAATTATTAACTCATTCCCCTCTATTAAAAGTGACAGACCTAAGAAGGGAATTTGAAGTTTGGATTGATGCTTGTAAGGAAGGGGTGGGAGCAGTATTGACGCAAGATGGCAAGGTCATAGTGTATGAATCAAGGAATCTAAAGGACCATGAGAAGTGGTACTCAACTTATGATTTGGATTTGACTGCGATAGTACATTCCCTTCAAATTTGGAGAAATTATTTGTTGGGAATTTTTTTTTTTTCTAAGAACCGACCATAGCAGCCTGACTAGCTACTTTAAACAATCTGATCTAAATGCCCGCCAAGAAAGATGGAATGCATTCCTAAGTGAATTTGATTTTGAAAATAAACATGTAAAAGGTAAGGAGAACCATGTAGTTGATTCTTTAAGTAGGAAAATACATCTATGAACTTTACTTTAATAAGGAAGAATTCAAGTTCGAGGAGAAAATCATGGAGGCAGAAAAAACAGACCATGAGTATCAATTCTTATGGAAGTAAGAAAGAGAGGTAGAAAAACAATGAAAGCAATCGAATTATGGAATTAATTATAAAAAAAGTGATATTTCAAGGGAAGATATGTATTCCAAATCATATGAGCTTGAAGGAGATAATTTTATTGAATATGATCAGGGTTCTTTTTTTGGACATCCCAGATATCAAAAGATGCTAACAGAATTAGAAAGGACTATTTCTAGAATGGAATGTGTAAAAAATTTGCTGAATTCTTGACGAAATGTTTGGAGTGTCAGAAATTCAAGGTGTAGCACCAACATCCAGCAGGATTACTTCATCCTATTCTTGTACTGAAATGGTAATGAGAAGTAATATCGCATGATTTCATCACGGGTTTATCGAGAAGCAGGAGATAGAATGATTCAATCATGGTGGTTGTGGATAGGCTCAGAAAAGTAGCTCATTTCATACCCATCGAGTCAACTTACAAAACCATACAGACTGCTGCCATTTTTATGAGGAAAATATTTAGACTGCATGGCATACCGAGAGTTGTCAACTTAGATCAAGATGTAAATTTTACGTGAGCTTTATGCAAGGCACTATTCACTATTTTGGGAACACATATCCAGTTTAGTACTGCTTATAATTCTCAAACAGATGGATAGACAGAAAGGGTAAATAAAATATTAGAAGATATGATACGCATGTATGTGATGTTGCAACACACAAAGTTTGAAGAGTGTTTGCATACGGTCGAATTTGCCTACGATAATGGATATCAAGAATCCCTCAAGATGTGTCCTTTTTAAGCATTGTATGGAAGACAATGTCGAAACCCCATAAATTATCATAGTACGAAAAACAAACTGATGCTTGGGCCGGACATGCTAGAGGAAATGAAGTGTGAGATAAGAAAAAAAAAAATTAAAAGTAGCCCAAGACAAGAAAAAGATATATTCTGACCCAAAAATAACTTTCCAATAATTTGAGGTGGGTGGTCATTTTTATGTAAGAATTAAACCCAACAAGGGCACCTTAATATGGAATACATGTGAAAAATTCTCCCAGGTATTTTGGACCTTTCAAAATTTTGGAACGGAGAGGATCGATGACTTATCAACTAGATTTTCCTAGCCATATATTGGTACACAGTGTTCCATGTATCCTTACTGAAGCGATACGTACATAACCCCAAGCATGTGATACACTGGTAGAGCATGCATGTAATTTATGTTTACATTATGACTTCAAGAAAAGAATGGTCCTTAATTAAATTAATTATAAATTATGTTGCTTGCAGGTAGAAGCGGAGAAAGAATTTCTGGTAGAACCTCAGTGTATTCTCGACCAGAGAGAAATAACACTCCGGAGGTGAGTCATTCTCCAAGTTAAGGTGAAATTTCTGGTAGAACCTCAGTGTATTCTTGATCAGAGAGAAATAACTCTTTGGAGGCGACTCATTCTCCACGTAAAGGTGAAATTTCTGGTAGAACCTCAGTGTATTCTCGATCAAAGAGAAATAATGCTCCGGAGATGAGTCATACCCAAGTTAAGGTGCAATGGAAGCACTTTAGCCCAAAGGAGGCTAATTGGGAGGATGAAATCTCTTTATGAGAAGCATATCCTAGAATGTTTTTCGTAATAAAGTAAACATCGAGGACATTGTTTACCTCTAGTGGGGGAAGATGTAACACCCCATTTTACTTTAATGTATTTAAAAGACTTTTATAAATACATTTTCATTTTTAAGTGAAAAGAGAATTAATGAATATGGTTATTCGTTAGTAAAACTTGATTTCTAATTCATAAATACAAATTAAATTGAGTAATTGATTAAATGAATGGTAAAATAATTCGAAGATTCGAGAGTAAAAAGGAAGAGACAGTTTCTCACAGTTACCTTCCACAAGAGGATAAAAAGAAAATCCTAAGAAGCGGAAGGGGTTTTGTTGAGAAAAGGAGAAAAGGGTTTATAATAACATGTTTTAAAGGAAAAATATTTGTCTAGAGATGGCATATTTGCAGTGGAGCTCTGAAACCCAAAAGAAGTGTAGGATGGATAAAGGTCTTGAGGAATAAGTTCTAATAAATACGTGCTACCTTAAACTTTGGTGCGGAGCATGGGGGGAGTGGAGGACATGATCGCCTCTCTCATGGTTGGGTCGTGCCATCAGTTTACCAGGAATATAGAGGCAAGTATTTAAATTTATTGGTTTAGTTTAAAGTGATGAGAAATAATATGTATCTTAAATTAACTGTTCTTGTATTTATATTATCTCTGTTAGTTAGAAATAATATTGGTTTCCAACTAATCGAAAAGATGAAAAAATATTGAAATTAATTAAGTAACAAGAAATGTTAGGAAAGGGCTAGATAAGAAAATAAAATGTATTATTTCATGTTTTTTAAAATACTGCAAAATGGTACGGTCCTAAACTCTGTGCATATATAAAGCATAATATGGTACAAATAGTAGGTATAAAATAAGGAATAACACATTCCTACAACTAGCAGAATAAATGTCCATGCACTGTCAAGTTTTCTGTGTATTATTTCAATAAAAGCATTGATTATGTGAGTACAATAAATTACACAGAAATATGGACGAGAGTATAACAAGAGAAAATAATATTACACAAGAGGCTCAGAGGTTTAGAAGCCGACCCCGTGGTGACAGGGCAAGGATCATGGTCCTCTGGCCATTGTATCCTAAAGTAACAAAATGAATCAAATATAATAGAGAAAGGAAAAATTTATGAAGCTTAAACAACTATCAACTTTACAAAAAGAAAGAAATACATTATTCCAGAAGTTCGGAGAACCAACTCTCAGATTTTACTATTGTCATAGACCATATTTATACTATGAATGTAAAACCTGGATGTTAACATTTCTTATAACCACCATGATAAAGAATTTGGCTAGAATATATATATATATATATATATATATATATATATATATATATATATATATATATATATATATATATATATATATATATATATATATATATATATATATATATAAACTGAGCTTAATAGTGTAGTAGTTACACACATTAAAATAAGTTAACATGTACAAATGTATAAGGTTTGCGCAATACATCCAAAGGAAAATATCCTTTGAAAGAAACATATATGAAAGTAATCAATAATATGTTATACCCAAATGTCCTCCTATCACTATAGAGACAGTAATAGAGAGAAAATAAATATTATCATAAAAACCTCAGGAAAATGGCATATGCCAAGAAGCCTTCATAATCAGAAGGGAAAGCATAAGCTCTCATTATAAGAAGCTTAAGGGCTGGGTGCCGAACTTGTTCACATAGAGGTTTTTCCCTCTGTAAAAACCCCAATAAAAGTTTGAGAAAATAAAGCGAAGGGAAGTATTGAGATTTGACATACCTAGATGGCCACCGATGAAAACGTGTTGCAGAGACCAAGAGTACTTCTCCTTTCCACTAGGACTTTGACCACAACTGAAAATTACACCAAAACAATAAAAATATTGTAAGTAAACTCATCAACAGAGAATTTCTCCAGTAAAAGAAATTAATTCTATGCAAAACATAAATTCATAGGGAAACCTCGAGTTTACCTATCACAGTCTTGAAATGCATGGAGTACTGCTTCACACAACCTATTCGGTGGAAAAGCGGAAATTAAGTTGCTATAAGACGAGAAACCCTCGGCCATATCTGCCTCAGTGAAATTAATTAAAAATAGAAGAATAATTAAGAGAAGTTACCCTCCTTGGGGTAACATTATCCAAACATACTTCTCATAAACTGAGCAAAGTTGAACATTAAGAATTTTTGTAACATTAATTTCTTGCTTCTATGAGAACCCTACAAGATAAGGCAAGGAAAACAATAAGTGTAAAAAAAAATGAAAACAACACTTTGTATCAAGCTGAAGCCCATGCCGTAGGAAAAACAGGAAAATTGCAAAGAAAAAATGCATAGTCTAAATCTAGTAAAGTCGGGACCAAGTGCATTGAGGAGTGGAGAGAGTTACCTCAGCTATCAGAACAAAGAAGTTGAAAGACAAAGGTTGCAGAGCAGAACCACCTCAGAGTAGAGGAAAAACAAGTTGAGGGTATGGCACATATGGTCGATTAGTTACCCTAAACCCTCTCGCTTCATTCCTGACCTTCTGATATAGGGTTCTCCAGATCAACGGTGCGCATAATTCCAACAAATTATTTAATACCTGACATTTGCCATATTTCCACATGGACAGGCAATCTGAATCTCCATTAAACTATGGTTGCAAATTAATAATTTTTCGATTTATTAATCATATTCAGAAAGTTAAGTTTACATCCGTGAATGATTGCCAAATTAAAATATACATATATGTTGTATAGTGGATCCAATGTCATAATAACAAATGAATTATTGTTGGGTGGAGTTAAAGTAATAATAATTATTATTATTTTTATGGTAGTATGTGATAGTTATGACAAAACGCATGTAATTTTGTGATAATGAAAATGTGGAATATCCTTTGGATTTATATAGAGAGCATAGCAGGGTAAGGTAGTCGAAGGACAAAGCTCTATTACCATTCGTGTCACATCCCCAACTCAACTTTAACAATAGAGCAACCATCAGAATTTTGCTACAATTTACTTGCATGAATTACAATAGAGTTGGTGACGCAGTTCTATGACTGAGCTAATCCATGTGTTCCAAAAGAAACTTGCTAGTTTAATTGTTGTATTTAATAAGTCAAATACATAGAATCTTGAGAGCATGAGATTATGTTTTGTTTGCTAGTTTAGGTGAGTCATAACATGATTGGAATACTTAATTTTTGGTTTGAATTGAGTAGAAGTTATTTAAAGGTATTTGAGTTGTCAAATGATTTTGGGAGTCATACTAGCCATGCGCCATATTAATATTTAACATGATTAAAATTTTACATACAAATTTTGGAACTAGTGACCTCTACACCAAGTAGTACCTTAAAATAACACCTTGTCATCATCTATTCTACACCCAATAGACCCATAATAAATACGATTTATTTATATAATCACAAAATTTTAAACATTTTTAATGATTTAAATAAAAAAATAGTTTGTTTGCAGTATTTTTCAAAATGTACAAATTTTATTCACAAATAAAATTAACATATGTACCTATGAAATGATATTCATGTGAATGTGTAAAAATATTACTGACATAAATTGCAAATAAAATGCACTTTCATATTTCAAAAGGAATTAGCATTTATATCATATTGTAAATGTACTTTCATATTTTCAAAAGGAATTAGCATTTATATCTCATATTGTATCTTTAGAGAAACATGTGGAAAGTAGTAGTTTTTGATATCTTACTAGAAGAATGAATTTAAGGTAATTTTTATTTATAACCAAGTAAATGAGATTTTTTTTTTGCTCTGTTGTTTTTTTTAGGAAACTATAATTTTTCTAGTTCCTCTCTTAAATATATAGTTCGTTTCGAGACACTATCGGGGTGTTTTTATTTTTTTATTCTTATAAGCATGACCACATGAAATATGAGAAAAAAATTATTACCTCGTGGAGTAGTTGTATATAAACATTTTGATTTGAAAAAGTCTTTCCTTCAATTTATTACAATATGTGTCTTCGTAAATATATATTTATGTAATTTTATTTTCTCTTGCAATATTTAGAGAAACATTTAATACCATATATTAATCCTAACTTAATTAAGAAAAAGATGTAGTGATTATACGAGAGATATAATATACTTGGTGGCCCGTCGGGGTTTGGTCTAGTGGCCAGCAGACGCACTGCTAAGGCATTCGTGCTGCTATGCAGGTCACGAGTTCAAATCCTGGATAATCTGAGGGTCGTTGTGGTAGGCTCGGCAGTTCCTCTTAGGAGTATAGTGGTAGCCCGCAGGATTCGACCCGATGTCACGTGAGTACAATACTGGTGTTGTTGTCAATTCTCCTAATACACAAAAAAAAAGGAGATACAATATACCTAATGTCACGCTCTCTAAAAATAGCCACAATAATTTATGTGAATGACTACATCTGAATGGGGAGGCTTTGATAGAGAGATTTTTGCATTTGCAAAAACATTAATGATAATGATGATGACTTTTATCTTTAAAAAAATGGAATGTTTTATGTCCAACCACCGATTTAATACATCCCAAAAGTTTAAACGTAAAAAAATAAGTTCTATAAGCAAAAATAATTAAATTCAATGTTTGCCATTTTATTGTTGCAAGAATCTATTCCATGAAGTTCCCAAATCTCAAGTACAACATGAAAAACCAAAAAAACAAAAATAATTCTGCATTTAAAATTTTATTGAAATTTGTTTCAAACTCATTGTAAAATCAATCGAAATTCAAAGAGATTCTTATAAAAAAAAGCCCTAAAAACTAAAATCTACTAACTCATATTTGGGGTGATGTCAAACATCCTACTATTTTTTTATAATATTTTTCATTTTGTATTTATTTATTCTAGAATATATTATTTTTAGTTTATACTTAAACCATATAAATTTATATATTTTTAAACAAATATAATAAAAGTATAATATTTTAATAAAATAAAAAAGTGAGATATAAAAATGAAAAATTAAATATACAATAGAAATATATATAAATTAATAAAAATATATTATTATTTTATTTATACTATACACTCTTAAATCAAATGAAATATAAAAATTAAATACATAAATTAAAAAATATTTTAATCTTTAAATTATATATATGAATTGTAAAATTTCAATCAAATATAAAATTTAGATAAAATATAAAAGTTAAATATATAATAGAAAAACACATACATATTTAAACAATACACATTTAAATTATACAAATTTATATATTTATAAAAAAAAAGTTAAAAATATAATATTTATATTAAAAATATATGCTATATATATATATATAGAAATATTTTTTTTTTTAATAATCTATAAAAAATACTCCTATTAAAGTTAACTATATATATATATATATAAACATTTTTAGAATTATATATAAAATATTTACAAAAAATTGTTTTTGTTTCTTAATTATCTGTGTAGCTTATAGATGACTAAGGCTAGACTTTTGGTTTGAGAAATTATAACATGGGGCATCTAATTCGTCAAAATTACCTGAGATCACATCTGGCTTGGCCACCACCAACCCTTAACATGAATAGATTTTTTTCCCGCAGAGTTTCCAATATGTGACCTTCATATCACAGAGTGACTCTATAGTACACTCCATCACCAGATTTTTGAATAGGTGACCTTCATATCAGAGAGTGACTTTATAGTACACTCCATCACCATTTACTTTGCACCCCGTGGGCGAGTTACAACAGTTTTTAATATCTGTATAACATTTTTTTGTGTTGATATAGTTTTTAAAATATTTAGTAGGTTGAATTTGATAGTGATTTTATTTTAGAAAAATTAACTACTTAACAGTACACTCCATCACCATTTACTTTACCCCCTATGGACTAGTTACGACAATTTTTAATATATATGTATAATCTTTTTTGTGTGTTGATATAGTTTTTAAAACTTTTAGTAGGTTGAATTTGATAGTAATTTTATTTTAAAAAAACTTAACTACTTAACAGTACACTCCATCACCATTTACTTTGCTCCCCATAGAAAATTACAATAATTTTTAATATATATGTATAATTTTTTTTTGTGTTGATATAGTTTTTAAAATTTTTTAATAGGTTGAATTTGAATTAAAACAATTTTTAATATATATGTATAATATTTTTTCTTTGGATATAGTTTTTAAAAGTTTTAGTAAGTTGAATTTAATAATGATTTTATTTAAAAAATAATAATACTTAATTTTTATTAAGTATGTGAAAGTTGTAGAGATCTTGAACATAAATACAAACCAAATTACTTATAACAAAGTTATGTGATGAGTAATAGAAAAATTACTTATAATAAAACTACATAAATACAAACCAAATTACTTATAATAAAGTTATGTGATAAGTAATAAAAAAATTACTTAGAATAATGCTATGTAATTGAGTAATAGAAAAAGAATTCAAACCACAATGATAGACATTCGTAACATCCCTCAAACGATCATTGATAAACAACTATGAATTACAAATTATAAGGTAAATATATATTTTTTTAAACTTAATACCTGCCTTATTTTTCAAATAAACAAGATGACCATTCAATTTTACTTGGAGGTAAAACACCTCATTGAATTCCAACATCCATTTTTTCTATCCTACATGAAATAATGTTGTAATGTTTTTAATTTTTTAGTTTCTTCTTAACACCCAAACTTACGGTAACTACTTACCCTCTCCCCATCCATCGCGATGATGCCATTTCCATCTGAACCATGTTGAGAAAAAAAAAAAAAAAACCATGAGGTTAACTTGGAAAAAAAGGAAGCATGAGGTTAACTTATACTTATTTCTCTTTGATATATACCTTTGTGTCACTTCTACAAATTATTGGCGTAGGTTATGAAAAATAATTTGTTTGATTTGGTGGTATAATTGTAGGTGAACCTAGATTTCTTCTGGAGGTTATGTCAAGGGGACCATACTTTGCAGTAGTTTTTGCATTGCTTCAGATTCCTCATGGGGTTTATTGTTTGTTAAATTATTATAACTAATTCTTATGTTAAAAACCCTAACATTGTTCTTTTCGAGAAGATTTCTTTCTATATGCATGTGATATTAAGTACATTTTTCTACTATGATTGGCAGTGCAATGGTGATTTTTCCCACTCTCCTCGAAGATGAGATAATATTTTTTAGAAAAAATCCTTTTAGAATATTATTATAAATGTTTTCTAAGTAACCTGAGGCAAGACTAGTGAGAATAATCTAGAATAATGTAGAAATACGAGTGGTTATGGTTTGTTGAACGAGAGTTTTATAATTAGAGTTTAGTTCCACCAGTTCAGGATTGTTGGCCCAAACTTAGGAAGATTAGGTGAGTGCCTGTGCTATAAATATGTAATTTTGTCGTTGAGCTAATAACAAGTTGTGTGAGCTGTGTCTCACATTGTGTGTGTTGCATTTACGTTATTTAATTTTGTATTAGAGTAAATATTTGCACGGAGGAAATCCGAGTCCATGAAGATTGTTAGAATTGGGGATCTCCTGTGTTGGAGGTGTGCGCAATCACTGATCAACATAATCAGTGATTAGAGTGGCGCATTGCGAATCAAAGTAGTTTGGTCATTGAGAATTTTGTCGTTGTGGTCGTTGAAGTGTGTAGACAACTTCGTTGAAGACCGTAAGAGGTTGTAACCATAAGAGGAGTTTTTTTTTTTTTCTGCATATGCAGACCCCAAGCGTCAAGATACTTTGAGATAAAATCATCCATTCCATCTACAAACCTCCGTTGATTGAAACTACAACAACATTTGTTTTTTAACAGCTCCATAATAGCTAGAGTGGCATAATAGCTAGACGGTTCAAGCAGTGCATGGATATGCTGTTTTTTTTTTGCGCATAATAGCTGGAAGGTTCAAGTAGTTCGAACAATAGTGTTGGACATGACATAAGTGCCTAGATGCAACACGCATTTAAATTTGATGAAGTCTAAGAACGTGTTAAATTATTTGGAGGTGAACGCGTTGTGTGAGAGGACATTACTGGAGACTCGGAAACCTGAAGCAGATTCTTGTTCTTGTTATTGGAAGAAGAAGACAAATTCTCTTTGCATAGCCAACGTGAGGGACTCTATCTCACGCTGTTTCCATGACTGGGAAATCCTCTCGCCTTTCTTTGTTTTATCATTTGTTTGTTGTGTGTTCTGAGCATCATATTCTCCATTATAAATTGTTGCATCTCCATTTTAAAATTGCTGCGTTCAGGAGCTATTTGAGATACGGTCAAGAAGATTGTAATCTAGAAAATATTGTTGATTGCGAGTTCCATTACTCATATAATTTTTCACTTGCACGAATCTTGATCATTGCAGTGAATTAATTTCTTGCAATTGAATCTGGTCATTGCTGTTGAAAACAATGCCTAATCCTCTTGCCGATTCATATTTAAATGAATCCACCAAACTTGATGGTGAAAAACGTCAATTGGAAGTTTAAGCTGGTCATCGTTCTCGAGGCATACAACCTTTGGACGATTGTCAATGGTGATGAACCCAAGCTTGTTGTTGCCGCCGCGATTCCAGATTGGGATAAGCGAGAAATGAGAGCAAAATGTTGTTGCGCATGTCTGTAAAGGAAAACATTATTCCTCACATTCGAGACTATAAATATTCAAAGCACACGTGGGAAACTCTCAAAGGTTTGTACGAAACTACTAATGCAAACCGCAATTTATTTTTAAAAATGAAGCTACTATCCACCAAAATGGAAGCCAATGAAAGCATCAACAACTTTGTTTCTAGAATTAAAGACTTAAGCAATAAGCTTGATGACATTGGTGAAAAAGTGTCTAGTAGCGATTTAGTAACTGTTTCTTTGAAGGGTTTAGTCTAAGACTATAAAGTCTTTATTTCAGCACTCTCAGCTAGAAAACACCTCCTACATTTTATGTATTGGCTAGAATTCTTCTTCAAGAAGAAGAGAGAATGAAATTTTTTGAACTGAATTCAAATTGTTCTGATTTGGCATTGATTGCAAGAGGTAAAAAATCATTCTGAGGGAGACCATGGGACAGGAACAAAGGCCTTTTTCAAACAAAGCAGAAAGGTATGACACATCCTGATTCTTATGTTAAGAGAAATATTGAATGTGATTATTGTGGAAAACCTGGACATCTAGCTAAAGATTGCTATAGAAGAAAGAATCATGAATCAAATCAGAGACATAGAAGGCATAATAGAAATTTCATGAACAAAGACACTTCAGTTACTGATCGATTTAAAAATCTTAAATTGTTTCTTTCTGATGCTGCATTGTCTGCTGAAATTGATGATGAGACTGCTTGGTTCATAGATTCTGGTGCATCAGCTCATATGACTTGTAATAAAGAATGGTATGATAAATATTACGAGAAAACTGATGGCACACACATTTAACTAGGAGATAACAGGTCACATAAAGTCCAAGGCTATGGCGTAATAAAGTGTGTACTTATCTAATGGACAAATGACACGGATTCATGATGTGATGTATGTTCTTAGTATTAAAAATAATTTGATATCTGTTTCAACTATCACTGATAATAATTTAAAAGTGTTATTTGGTAAATTGGGGTGTATCGTGAAAGATGTTCAGGATCTCTACAGGGTTGTTTCCACAGGTATCAGGGTTGGTGGATTGTATAAATTGGATGTGACGATGAAGCGTCATGTTGCATTGACATTTGCAAAAACGTCAACAACAGATTTATGGCATCACAGGTATGGGCACCTAAATTACAATGATTTAGTGTTGTTGCAAAGAAAAACAATGGTTGAAGGTCTTCCTGTTATGAAGTGTGAACATTTACCATGTGAAGCTTGTGCACTTGTTAAGCAGCATAGAGAGGAGTTTCCCATTCATACAGAGAAAAGACAATATGATATACTTGAATTAATTCAAAATGATGTATGTGGACCTATGCAAACTAGGTCGCTTGGTGGTGCTTCCTACTTTCTTATTTTTGTTGATGATAGATCTAGATATACATGGATCTATTTCATACAAAGAAAAAGTGATGTATATGAGTATTTTAAAGAATTCATAAGTTTTATTGAAAATAAAATAGGAAAATACATTAAAATTATCAGATCAGATCAGGGTGGTGAATATAATTCAGGAGTGTTTAACAGGTATTGTAAATTTCATGGGATCGAACAACAGTTCATAGTACCCCATACTCCTCAGCAAAATGGTGTTCCCGAGAGATGGAATAAAACACTGGTAGAATTTGCTCATAGTATGCTTCAAGGTAAAAACATTTCTAATGGTTTCTGGGCATAAGCCATTAATATTGTTGTTTATTTGAAGAATCAAAGTCCCACTAAGAAATTAGCTTTTAAAACTCCTTTTGAGATTCTTTATTGTCATAAACGTGATGTCAGTCATTTAAGAGTATTTGGATGTACTGCCTTTGCACATATTCCTTAGGATAACAAAAGAAATCTTGATGCAAATTCAATCAAGTGTGCTTTTATTGGGTATTGTACGGATCAGAAAACATATAAACTGTTTGATCCTAGTTCACATAAACTGTTTGCAAGTCGAGATGTGGTGTTTTATGATAATGTTGATAAAGTGATACAATGAATGATGCTTGGCATATATCTAATGATGATCATGTCAAAATTGATACTTTGGTTAAACAGGAACAACAACAGGGACAGGCATAGGTTCAAGATCATAATGAAGGCAGCATGAGCACATCCAGCAACAGTGATTCATCATGAGAGGAAGATTCACCTCAAAGTAGGAGAATCAAGGATGGAACTCCAACAGGTATTGTAGAACCAAGAAATTTACCCTGACTAACCCAGCTTCCTGCAAGGTATAGAGATTATGCCTTGATGTCTAATATCATGAATGTTGTAGAAGCAGTTGATTATGAACAAGCTAAAGAGCATGAACAATGGAGAAATTCTATGAATGATGAATATGACTCTATTATGAAAAATCAAACATGGTAATTAGTTGAACTCCCTGAAAACAAAGTTCCAATTGGAAGAAAATGGTTGTATAAATCTAAATTTAAAGCAGATGGTAGCATTGATAAATTTAAGCCAAGATTAGTTGCAAAAGGATATGCTCAGTAGGATGGAATTGATTATGAAGATACTTTTGCACTAGTAGCTAAATTGAATACAATTAGAGTACTCATTGCCTTAGCTACAAAACATAACTGGAATATACATCAATTGGATGTCAAATCTGCTTTTTTGAATGGTGATTTAAAGGAAGAATTTTATCTGGCTCAACCTGAAGGGTTTGTCAAACAAGGACAGGAGCATCTAGTATGCAGATTAAGAAAAACCTTATATGGTTTGAAACAAACGCCGAGATCATGGTATGTAAAGATTGATACCTTCTTTCATCAAAATGGGTTTGTGAAAAGCAAAAATGATCCTAACCTGTATGTTAAGAAAGATGAAGAAGGACATGTTGCTTGAATATCTTTATATGTGGATGATCTCATTATCACAGGTAGTGCTTACAAGTTAATTGAAGAAATTAAAATTTGGTTGTCTCAGGAATTTGAAATGAAAGATCTCAGTGAATTGCATTACTATTTAGGAATTTTGTGTCGGGGTTTTAGTCCTTGACCATACTTTGGGTTTTATTCAGGTGCATATTTAGGGCTAATTACTTACAAGGTTACTTTATTTCCCCACCGTCCCTCGTAGGCACTTATTTTTGTTACCCCTCACAGGTTCTCAAATCCATGTTTGGACTTTGGCTCTATCAATCGATTGTATAAAATTTACTTTTAACCAGTGTATATACAAGAAGCGCCTTAACCAGTTAGGGTTTCCAACATTTATTTTATAATTTTCTCGAGGGTTTCATTAGAATTATTGGGAATAAATCTTGACCGGTATATTTAGAGCCTTGTAACATTTATTTTAATTAATAGTTTTCCCTTTTTGATAACCTAAATCTTTCATAGTCTATAATTTGAGTTATGACCGAAGCATGATTGCATATGTAAATTTTCTTCATTCCATGAATTACAAACTATATATTTACTTTCTTTCGTTCACTATGTATGATAATGTAGTCATATTTATTATTTTATGACATTATTAGTGCTATTCTCTCATTGTTTTTATATATGCATAGAACGGTATTGTTCGCAGATGCAACAATGTGCACTACTTATAAGTGAGGGATAATTTTATAATCAAATTGTAATTTTTATTTTTATTTTGACTTCCTAAATATTATGGTGTTATTAACTTAGTATTGGTACATTTTTTTCTATTTTTTTATGCTATATTGTTTCGTACATGTATAGAAAATGTTCTTAAAAAATTAGTAGAAAACATAATGAAAAATATTAAGGATTTCAAGCTAGGGAATTTACTTTCACCTAAACAAAACCATACCTTGATTTTTTTTAATTATAAATAATATTTGGAATAGTTAAAAGTCTCTATACTAGGAGGTTGCACGTTTTCACAAGACAAAGTTCTATTCGGTGGTGTGGTTTTTTCTCCACAACTTGTCAAGGGATATATATATATATATATCACCTTTATTTTTTCTTTCATTTTTTTAACACATAAATATATATTAAATATGATTTAAATTTCTAGGTTTTTGATTTATTAGCTACTACTACAATCGAAAAAACATTTGATAGATATTTAGTAGCTGCTACTACTTAGCATTCGATATAGATTTCAATTTAGAAGTTGGAATACGAAAAGAAAATTATTATATATCATGTTGAAATTACTACGAAATATAGATCAATTATGTATACAGTTATTATATATTTAATGGGATATAATATTCATACATTTCTATAAACCAAATAATTAATTTATGTTACGAATTTATTTTAAGACTTTCTTCATTTATTTGTTGCTCACTTAAAAAAAGAGCGTAAAAGTGATCATATTTTTATTTTACCAAAAAATGTATGAATTAGATGGTTCATGCCAAATATATATGAATGGACTTTTATTACATTCTCTTTATTTACTTATTTATATTATATTTACATTGTTATAATAATTTAATTGGGTAAGACACAATGAGTTTCCTCCACATTCACTCTACAAAGGAATAGTTTAGGTGAATTTCTCTCCACACATATAACCATTTTGTGGAGGCTTTCATTGTATGGAGGTGTGGGATATGTGTTGGAAATTTTGTCATTAATGGCAAAGAAGCAGAGAGCTAGCAGAGGTAGAAAAAGGAAAATAATTAGTCAAGGAGCAGAGGAAGCAAAAGGACAAGAATTAGTAAAGGAGCAGAGGAAGCAAAGTAGCGGAATACCTCAAAGAGGAGACAGTTCTGTTGGAAATTGTAATCAAAGAAAATAATCACGGTTAAAGGAGGCTCGATTCCCTTAAGTTCCTGAGCTACTATAGTGTGGAGGAAGTCAAAGTCCTAGTCTCTGCGTGGAAAGTGATATTAATATAAGCCTCTGTGAGTATTGCGAAATGGAAGTATTATGGCATAACAGAGTATGAGCGCAGGTTGAATATGAAAGTGAGAACAAAATCAATGGCATAACAGAGTATGAGCACAGTTTGAAAATGAAAGCGAGAACAGAATCAATGGAAAGGCATGGTGGATTGAGGAGTTATCATTCTCCACGTAACAGTTGTCTAAGCCTGTAGAGATGATTCGTTGGTAATTGCAGTATGGACCAAGAAACTGTGTTGAGGAATTGCACATGAAAGGCAAAGTTCATATATATATATATATATATGCGTGACGAAACCCTGAGGGAAAAGGAGAGGAACCACGAGCGCTGTGAATAGTGACAGCGGGTTTGTGAAACCAACCCCACCCATATTGCACCACCTTTGTACGGTAAGATGTATTTCCAATTCGAACGCAATCAATGCCATAGGCTGACATGTGGCCTTAAGTGGTTTGGAGATACCACCCTCATCGCGAGTTAAAATCCTATGCACCTAAGTCATGCAAGATTTGATTGAGGATGTCAGATCATCTGAAGCAGTGTGACGTGTTGTCCACCGTTGGATGTGGAAGGGTCGTTAGTGCAAGTCCCAGTTCTAATTTATATTGATCAGGACTGTTCAAACTAAGGTTGCGAATTTAACCGAGGTATGTCTGATGTGGTTGAGTTTTGTTATAACGCTTCGAAAATTGAAGAAGGTCTTAACATATATATGGATATATTGTAGTGCACATATAATGGTTGCATATGGTAAGTTGGTGCAATATGAATTGTGTGAAAAGGTCGAAGGATAGTTGCAATTGAAATGTTCTATGAACATTTAATTAAAGTCACGTATACATGTAGATTAACTCTGAGTCGAGATAGAGAAGGGAGTTAACATGTGGAGATTGATGGGTTATATGCAATACAGGGTTTAACCTTAGGCCAATGAAAAATAGAGCTCCCGCTTGCAAAAGAATTATAAGAGGGTGTATTGTATGGTTTTATAACCCTTGAGCTTCCGCATTTTTAAGTCGGATAGGAGGTCTGTGGTTTCTTAACTAAAAGAGGATTTTTATTTAATAGCTCAATTATAGATTGAGATATTAATATACACAAATGTAAGTAATTTGTCAGTTAAAAGGAAGCAAATTATGTTGCAGCTGCCAGAATGTGAAGTTGATTGGGCAAGAAACTTTGAATGCATTTTACACACAGATTGAGATTGAAATAATCCGAAGTCTGGGACTGTGAGTTAACCGCTGCAAAAAATATTAATATTTTTGAATATCTATTTTACACCCATGGTTGTAATGTTATAAGTGCTTGCGCATTGGTTTAAATGCATTGAACCATTTTTTAGAGTATTAAGAGCTTAAGTCGGAAGATACATGAGTTTTATAGTCTTAAGGTTAAGACTTTCATAATTTTATATTTGCAAAAATGAGAGTTACATCGAATCAGATTTGAAATCTGGGGAATGTGGTTTTGATAACCATCAGATGTGAAAATAAAGGCCTTGACATACATTGATTTAATTTTGCCAGCAGAAAATTAGAAGAAGCTGCAATTTATATATAATGAGAGTTTGAGAGTTATTGGGGAACTAAAATTATAAAATAGGTAAATATACAACAGATACACAACTACAGTGAACTTGGATAATATGGACCTGACATAAGTAAACAGAGATTGCAGAATTGAAGAGATGTGCAGCAAAGGGATTCAAAAGTGCAGTGAATAGGTGGAATATGCAGAAGAAAGTGAACAAAGTATGCAGGATAGTTGCATGACTGCTACAAAAAGGACAAAACCAGCAAGCCAAGGGCTGAGTGAAGTTTATATTTTGAAACTGAAAATGTAAATGTTTTAATTGTTTTATATTGTTTGTGATGCAAAGGCAAGTATTCAAAGGAAAATAAAAATCCCACTGTAACATTGAAATTTGTACATATTATTATATTTTTTAATGAGTTGGACAAAGGAATGAGAAGGAAGAAGCCAAAGAATCATGGTTGTTCACTCCAAATTCCTTGTGGAATACAAACAGTCATGTGATGAACTCTATATATAATATGAACTTGATATGCATAGTGTGGTTAGAGAGAGTAAGGATAGAGAATGCAGAGTATAGAAGATTTAGGTAGAGAAGATAAGGAAGAAAGGAGCAGAAAGAGATGCTACAGAGCAGAGCTGATATCTGAGGTAAATCAGTAGACATTTCTTTTGATAAATTGAGGAAGTTGGAGCTTCCCTATCAAGTTGAAGCTCGATAGCTGTCAGTTGTAGCTGACTGAGGTTAGATCCTCCTGTAGGTTGGTGCCTGCAGAAAAACAGTGGTGAGAGGGAGTTGGAGCTTGCCTTTGCATCACAACAATAATAAGATGTGGTTTTCTCCCTTTATGGGTTTCCACATACATCTGTTGTCTCTATGTGTGTTGCTTATATGTTGATATGATCCACTCAATCTGTTTAATTGTTTGCTGCTCTCACAATAAGGTTAATGTCACATTAATTTGATACTTGTTGCAACATTTTAAGACTATTCACATATTAAACTGTAAATAAGTTTGATGAAAATTTACAAATCTGATGCATGTGTTAAACTGATTCACCCCCCCTTCTTGGTTTAACCAAAGATTCAACAATTGGTATCAGAGCCAGTTCCTTTTGTACCAGTTTTACCGCCGAAAGGAGATCCTAGCCCCCTAGGATGGCTAGCCAAGGAGGAAGATCAACCAATAAATCCCCTTTCTTCACTGGTGCTAATTATGCCTTCTGGAAAATCAGAATGAGATCATACATAATGTCTCTAGGAATAGAGGTATGGGCTGTTGTAGAATTTGGGTATGCCCCAAAGGCAACTGACCCAGAAAGAGAAGCTAAACAAGAATTTGTAGCAAATGCAAAGGCCATGAATGCAATCTTAAGTGGACTTTGTGAGGCTGAATTTATCAAAATAATGCACAGTAAGACTGCCAAAGATATGTGGGCCACTCTAGAGAATATCCATGAGGGAAACAAAAAGGTAAAGACTACCAAACTTCAAGTATATAAAGCCCAGTTTGAAAATTTAAAAATGAATGATGATGAAGATGTTGGAAGCTTCTTCTTAAGAGTTGCAGAAATTGTTAACAATATGAAAGCTCTTGGAGAAACCATGCCAGAAATTATAATTGTGCAAAAGATTCTAAGATCTCTTCCATCCAGGTTTAATCCCAAGGTGTCTTCAATAGAAGAAACAGCTGATTGGGAGACCTTAACTATGAACCAGTTACTTGGAAATCTAATAGCCTATGATATGAGACTCCCACAGAAGAATCCAAGTACGAGGGAGGTAGCTTTTAAAACAAAAAAGAAGAAAGAAGAAAAGGAAGATACATGTTCTTCCTTTGATGAAGAAGAGACTAAATTTGTCAAGAAACTGGATAGAGGCTCAGGTAAATACAAAGGTAAAATTCCTTTCAAATTCTTTAACTATGGAAGAGTTGGACACTATGCTGCTAAGTGTCCTCACAAGAAAGTAAAGAATTAGGCTCAAGAATCAGGGAAAAATACATCAAAGAACTGGCAGAAAGGAAATAAATTTAGTAGAAAATCCTTCTATGCTCAACAAGACAGCAGTGCATCTGAAGACTCAAATGAGCCCTCAAGTGAAGAAGGAACCTATAAATTTTTATTGATGGCCATATAAGAACTTGAAGGACTCCTGCTAGAAGATGAAGAAGAAGAAGGTGAAGTCGACCTTGAGGGAGAGCTAAGAAGTGCTCTAGAGGAGATTAATAGACTCAAACTGAAGTGCAAAAAACAAAAGGACATTATCCTCAAGTATGTATGAGAAGAACACAATTCAGAAGTCCTCATGCAGCTAAAGATAGAGCTTGAAGAAGCCAAGAAGATAAAAGACATTTTACTTAAGCAAATCAAGGAGAAAACTCAAGAACAAGAGAAGTTGGAAGAAGAAGTAGTATGTCTCAGGAAGAAATTAGAAAATTCTCAAAGGAAAGTGGCTATAAATTCATCTCAAACAACAAGCTCTGGTAAGTTGAATGAAATTATGGATGCTCAAAGATCTCCTATGATAAAAACTAGAATAGGCTATGAAGGAGAATCAAGTAAAAGCAAAGAAAAAGAAAACAGAGAGATTATTTTTGTAAAAGAAAAAAAGGATGATGAAGCTGCTCAAATAATTCCTACAAAAGAAGAAACATGTAAGGAGGGAGATAGAACCCAGAAGAACCCTCTAATAACAAAGAATGAAAGAAATACTCAGACAACAGAAAAATATTCATATACCCATGAGTATGTCAAATTTGGAAGCCATCAAAGGAGATTCTTCCCTCCTATGAAAAATGCTATCTGTTATGACTGCCACAAGCTAGGACACATTGCTGCATACTGTCATACAAGGAGGAGTAACTCAAACCAGAAAAAGATGAAAATAGTGAAGAGACTGCCTCAAGAAAACAAATGGAGAAGACAACCTCACATCAGGTTTGCAAATTGGTTCTATGGTTACTATTTTTATTCTAAGTAATTTGGCCATAAAGTCATTGAGTGCAGAAAATATGGACAAAGATTGTTGCTCAACACCTTAAGGAGGTTTATGAATCAAGGAAATTTTGCTCACACTCACAATTCTGCAAAAATCATAATCAAATGTTGTGTATGCAATAAAATTGGACATATTCCTTCCAAATGTCCTCTCAGAAGATGTAGTTCATCATCTAAAAAAAGATACCAAAAAAAATGGTGCTTCCAGTGGATAAAGAAGGTGAATAAATGTGACTTGGCTCTAACTTCTCAAGACTTGAAAAGCGAGTGGTATTTGGAAAGTAGCTGTTCAAAACACATGACTGGAGACAGAAGCAAGTTTATAAGTTTTGATGAAAGGAAATCTGGCAATGTTACTTTTGGAAATGATAAATCAAGAAAAATAAAAGGAAAAGGCTCAGTTAGCCTAGATAATGGCAGAGGAAAGGCCCAAGATGTACTATTTGTAGATGGGCTGAAAGCAAATTCGCTGAGTGTCAGTCAAATGTGTGATAAAGGCTGTGAAGTTCTTTTCAGAGCACAAGATTGTGAAGTGAGATCAACCACCACAGGTAAGACTCTGCTCAAAGGAGTTCGAACAGAGAGTAATGTTTACATTGTGAAAGAGGAAGATGAAGCATGTCATCTTAGAAAACTTGAGGAGTCATGGTTATGGCATAAAAGGTTAGGACATCTTAGCTTCGATCACATCATCAGACTGAGTAAGAAGAAAGCTATCAGAGACATGCCAGAAATAAGAAGGCCTTCTAATACCATATGCAAAGCTTGTCAATTGGGCAAACAGACCCGCACATCATTTAAGGACAAAGATGAGTTATCAACAAGAAGACCACTCCAGCTTGTGCACATGGACCTGTGTGGACCTGCAAAAACTAAAACACCAAGTGGAGAATCCTACTTCATGCTGATAATAAATGATTTCTCCAAAATGACATGGGTTTCATTTCTCAAGAATAAATCGAAAGCTCTGGAAAAATTCAAAATATTCAAAGCTTTAGCAGAAAATCAGATAGGATGCAAGCTAAAATGCATCAGATCAAACAGAGGAGGTGAATTCACAGATTATGACTTTGCAGACCTATGCAATGAACATGGTATAAAGAAACAATTTAATATTGCAGGGACACCTCAGCAGAATGGAGTAGCAGAGAGACAAAATAGATATGTACAACAAATTTCCAGAGCCATGATGCAAGAGAGTAATATTCCTCAAACCTTCTGGGCAGAAGCAGTACACACAACCATGCATATCCTTAACAAAGCTCACTTAAGGCCAAGCAGTGACAAGACTCCCTATGAACTATGGCATGGGAAACCAGCTTCAATCAAACATTTTAGAATCTTTGGAAGGAAGTGTTACATAAATAATAATGATGAAAATCTTTGGAAATTTGATGCAAGAGCAGATGAAGGGATATTTCTAGGATATGCTTCCAAAAGTAAAGGGTACAGGTGCTACAACAGGACTCTTCGAAAAATTGTAGAAATCATTGATGTGAGATTTGATGAAGAACTTCCAAACAATACAAGAGGTACAAACTATAGCAGTCCTTCAGACCACCATGAAGAAGAAAATCAAGATGATGATGAAAAAGCAAGACAACAGAAGATGCTGAACTGAGCTCTAAAGCCCCTTATAGATACACTCAGAAGAACCATCCTGAAGATAATATCATAGGAGACAAGAGAGTAGGGGTCTAGACAAGAAGGCAGCTAACTGAACAGACATAAGAGGTATACATAGCCATGTTATCACAAATAGAGCCAAAGGAATTTTAAGAAGCCAACAAGGACAAGTCTTGGGTGAATGCTATGAATGAAGAATTGGACCAAATTGAGAAGAACAATACTTGAGAACTAGTTCCTAGACCCACTGAGAAAAATTTCATAGGCTCAAAATGGGTATTCAAAAATAAAATGAATGAGGAAGGACAATTAATCAGGAATAAAGCCAGACTTTTCTGCAAAGGATATTCACAAATCGAGGGACTTGATTACGATGAAACATTTGCCCCTATAGACAGAATGGAAGCCATCAAAATGTTTCTAGCCTTTTCATGCTACCAAGACTTCAAGGTATATCAAATGGATGTGAAATCTACATTTCTGAATGGAGATCTACAAGAAGAAGTCTACATGGAACAACCAGAAGGCTTCTCATTAACAGACAAAGAAGACTATGTATGCAGACTAAAGAAGGTTCTATATGGACTAAAACAAGCTCCTCGTCCTTGGTACTCAAGGATGGATAAATACTTGCAAAACCAAGGCTTTACGAGAGGAGGAGCAGACAACAATCTATACATAAAAGCCAATGAAAATGAACTCCTGATTGTTGTAGTATATGTTGATGACATTATGTTTGGAAGCAACAGAGATGAACTAGCAACAGGGTTTGCTGAGGAGATGAAATCAGAGTTTGAGATGTCTATGATTGGAGAGCTCAGTTTCTATTTAGGACTTCAGATTTATCAAAAGAACACAAGTACATTCATATCACAAAAAAATACTTAAAAGAAATGTTGAAAAAGTTCAAAATGGAAGACTGCAAACTTGTGTCAACTCCCATGATCATGGGATGCAAGTTGTGTGTTGATGATGGATCTGCTGATATAAATAAAAAACTCTACAGATCCATGACTGGAAGTCTGTTGTATCTGATAACATCAAGACCAGACATCATGCTAGCAGTAGGACTAGTGGTTAGATATCAAGCAGCACCTAAACAAAATCACCTTCTAGCAGTCAAAAGAATATTCAGATATCTACAAGGAACTGCACAGTATGGACTTTGGTATCCAAAAGACAAAAGAACAGACAACAGATATATTTACCAAACCTCTTGCTAGAGAACCATTTGAATATTTGAGAGATAGACTAGGGGTAGTATATGTAGATACTACTCTCTGATATGAAGAGGAAGCACAGTTTTAGTGGGAGAACAGAAAAAAAAAATATCATTCCAGGGGGAGATCGGCTAGCAAGGGAAGCATGAAACAGGTCCTTAGGATCAAAGAATTATGGCAAGAATACATCCAGCATAAAAGAGTCAATGAAAAGGCTAAAGGATCAGTATTTTGGTTTACTCTTGAAACATTATATTGAGCATTGAAGCAATATCTTTTCTCTATAATTGAATGCCTTTCGTAAGTCATCACTTATATATATTCAAGGCCTCTGACTTAGGATTATTCATAAACTGTGAGAAGTTTAGTTGTTGAGCCTTCAATCAAACAAATTTAAGTTGTGTGGAAGATCATCATGATAAAACAGTTAAAATATCTGGATTATGAAGGACTATTTGATCAGTAAAGAGAAATTGACCATTGACATACATACCTCCTTATGCCATGAAGAAAATAGCATGATTGATAAGTGACTTTGACTAATACATTGAATGTGAGGTTATATATCTTCTTGAAAGTGCAGTGTGCACACAGGGAAGTTGGTATTTGGTCTCTTAAATTGAAATATCACCTAATCTCACAATAAGTTGTTCACAACAACAATAAGGACCTTTCAGCTACTTACTGTAATATCATTATCAACATCCTAGCTCATATCATCACCAACAGGCAAGAAAAGTGAATCACAACTATAAAAGATATATTGGAATTCCAATGATGCATCCCTGATTATACAAATCTGATTATATGTGGTTGTGATCACCTATGTGTAGACAAGTTCAAATATTCTCAAAAGTGTTCTCTCAACAACTTGTGTACACCAGTTTGAAGCAGCAGGGTACAAAGTCAGAAGAAGAAGGCCTAAACACATCTCAGAGAGAGGAAATGAAGAGACAGAAGGCAGACTAGGAAATGTGCAACCCTTTGCCATTGATGTCAAAGGGGGAGGAAAAGCAAGTAACAGAAGATAGAATCCTATAAAAGAAGCCACGCAGAGGAAGAATTGGAGGAAGCACTTGAGTATTGGTGAAGTTGTTTCCATCAATTCCAAAGGGGGAGACTGTTGTAAATGTTGTCATTGAGGGCAAAGGAGCAGAGAGCTAGCAGAGGCAGCAAAAGGACAAGAATTATTCAAGGAGCAGAGGAAGAAAAAGGACAAGAATTAGTCAAGGAGCAGAGGAAGCAAAGGCAGTGAATTGAGAGGTTCAACAAGAAATTGTATGAGTTTGTGTGGGCATGTATGAATAAGACTCTGTAATGGCTCATCTTAGTCAAGGTGACTGAATAAATATATGCCTATATAGCAGAATACCTCAAAGAGGAGACAATTTTGTTGGAACTTGTAATCAAAGAAAATAATCACGGTTAAAGGAGACTCGATTCCCTTAAGTTCCTAGGGTACTATAGTGTGGAGGAAGTCGAAATCCTAGTCTCTGCGTGGAAAGTGATATTAATATAAGCCTCTGTGATTATTGCGAAATGGAAGTGTTATGGCATAACAGAGTATGAGCGCAGGTTGAATATGAAAGAAGGAACAAAATCAATGGCATAACAAAGTATGAGCGTAGTTTGAATATGAAAGAAAGAACATAATCAATGGAAAGGCATGGTGCATTGAGGAGTTATCATTCTCCACGTAACAGTTGTCTAGGCCTGTAGAGATGTTTCGTTGGTAATTGTAGTATGGACCAAGAAACTGTGTTGAGGAATTGCACATGAAAGGCAGAGTTCATATATATATATGCATTACGGAACCCTGAGGGAACAGGAGAGGAACCACGAGCACTGCAAACAGTGACAATGGTTTTGCGAAACCAACCCCACCCATATCGCACCGCCTTTGTATGGTAATATATATTTCCAATTTGAACGCGATCAATGCCATAGGCTGACACGTGGCCTTAAGCGGTTTGGAGATACCACCCTCATCGCGAGTTAAAAGCCCATGCACCTAAGTCACGTGAGATTTGATTGAGGACATCAGATCATATGAAGCAGTGTGACATGCTATCCACCGTTGGATGTGGAAGGGTCGTTGTGCGGGGCCCAGTTCTAATTTATATTGATCGAGACTGTTCAAACTAAGGTTGCGAGTTTAACAGAGGTATGTCCGATGTGGTTGAGTTTTATTATAACGCTTCCAAAATTGAAGAAGGTCGTAATATATATATATATATATATATATATATATATATATATATATATATATATATATGGATATATTGTAGTGCACATATAATGGTTTTATATGAGAAGTTGGCACAATATGAATTGTGTGAAAAGGTCGAAGGACAGTTGCAATTGAAATGTTCTATGAACATTTAATTAAAGTCACGGATACATGTAGATTGACTCTGAGTCGAGATTGAGAAGGGAGTTAACATGTGGAGATCGATGGGTTATATGTAATACGGGGTTTAACCTTAGCCCAACGAAAAATAGAGCTCCTGCCTACAAAAGAATTATAAGAGGGTTTATTGTATAGTTCTATAACCCTTGAGCTTCCACATTTTTAAGTCAGATAGGAGGTGTGTGGTTTCTTAACTAAAATAATATTTTTATTTAATAGCTCAATTTCAGAATGAGATATTAATATACACAGATGTAATTAATTTGTCAGTTAAAAGGAAGCAGAGTATGTTGCGGCTGCCAGAACGTGAGGTTGATTGGGCAAGAAACTTTGAATGCATTTTACACACAGATTGAGATTGAAATAATCTGAAGTCTAGGACTGTGAGTTAACCCCTGCACCAAATATTAATATTTTTGAATAGCTATTTTACACCCATGGTTGTAATGTTATAAGTGCTTGTGCATTGGTTTAAAGGCATCGAACCATTTGTTAGAGTATTAAGAGCTTAAGTCGGAAGATACATGAGTTTTATAGTCCTAAGGTTAAGACTTTCATAATTTTATATTTGCCAAAATGAGAGTTACATCGAATCAGATTTGAAATCTGGGGAATGTGGTTTTGATAACCATCAGATGTGAAAAGAAAATCCTTCGCATACATTGATTTAATTTTCCAGCAGAAAATTAGAAGAAGATGAAATTTATATATAATGAGAGTTTGAGAGTTATTGGGGAACTCAAATTATAAAACAGGTAAATATGCAACAGATACATAACTAAAGTGAATTTGGAGAATATGGACCTAACAGAAGTAAACAGAGATTGCAGAATTGAAGAGATGTGCAACAAAAGGATTCAAAAGTGCATTGAACAGGTGGAATATGCAGAAGACAGTGAACAAAGTATGCAGGACAGTTGCATGACTGTTATAGAAAGAAAAAAACTAGCAAGCCAAGGGCTGAGTGAAGTTTATATTTTGAAACTGAAAATGTAAATGTTTTAATTGTTTTATATTGTTTGTGATGCAAAGGCAAGTATCCGAAAGAAAAGAAAAATCCCACTGTAACATTGAAATTTGTACATATTATTATATTTTTTAATTAGTTGGACAAAGGAATGAGAAGGCAGAAGCCAAAGAGTCATGGTTGTTCACTCCAAATTCCTTGTGGAATATAAACAGTCATGTGATGAAATCTATATATAATATCAACTTGATATGCATAGTGTGGTTAGAGAGAGTAAGGATAGAGAATGCAGAGTATAGAATATTGAGGCAGAGAAGATAAGGAAGAGAGGAGCAGAAAGAGATGCTATAGAATAGAGCTGGTTTCTGAGGTAAATCAATAGGCATTTCTTTTGATAAATTGAGGAAGTTGGAGCTTTTCTATCAAGTTGAAGCATGGTAGCTGTCAGTTGTAGCTGACTGAGGTTGGAGCCTCCTGTAGGTTGGTGCTTGCAAAAAAATAGTGGTGAGAGGCAGTTGGAGCTTGCCTTTACATCACAACAATAATAAGATGTGGTTTTCTCCCTTTATGGGTTTCCACTTACATCTGTTGTCTCTATGTGTGTTGCTTATATGTTGATATGATCCACTCAATATTTTTAATTGTTTGTTGCTCTCACAATAAGGTTAATGTCACATTAATTTGATACTTGCTGCAACATTTTAAGACCGTTCACATATTAAGCTGTAAATAAGTTTGATGAAAATTTACAAATCTAATGCATGTGTTAAACTGATTCACCTCCCCCCCTCTCAGTTTAACCAAAGATTCAACAATCTACACCTCTAAACAATGAAATTATTTGCATAGATGAAATCCTCTTCATAGTTCAGGTGGATGAATAACTATATTGTTTTTGTGTCCCACTACCAATGTTGCCTTTTCCATATGGAATGTCCTCCAATGGCTAACATTGTGCACAAAGGAATAGTTTAGGTGAATTTCTCTCCACACATATAACCATTGTGTAGACGCTTTCACTATGTCAAGGTTTGTCGACGTGTGGGATTTGCACCTCGAAAAATGTTGGGAAACCAGCTCCAAAAATAGAAGAAAATAGATATCAACGCCTTAGAAATAAGCCACTTCGAGGGGGAAACCTCCAATACATTACATAAATGAACAATTCTTGGATGATACAATTTACAAAACCTCCTTTCTATATATAGGAGTCCATGGGGCCATAATGTAATCCTAGCCGAGCTAACAATAATAATTTAAGGGCACAATAATAACAAAATGGGGGTTACAAGGGTACAATAATAACAATAAGGGGGTTACACTAACAATAATAAGGGACTATACTAGTGATATAGGGACCTAACATGCCCCTCTCCTTCAAGAAAGTGTTGTCCTCAACGCTTGAGTAGCTCCGGGTGCTTCTGTATAAAATTATCATCCTCCCATGTAGAATCTTCAGTGGGTAAGTTCTTCCACTTGATGAGATACTCTGAAATTGATCGATTCCGTAGCTGTCGAGTTCTTGTTTCCGTGACCGCTTCAGGTTCCAATATGATTTTTCCTTCCTCATCAAGTTCTGGCAATATTGTTTGAGCTGGAATATTTTCACCTATAACCTTCTTTAAGCATGAAACATGGAAAACTGGATGCACTCGTGAAGAAGCATGAAGCTCCAATTTGTATGCCATAGTACCAATCTTTTGCAACACCTTGTAAGGACCATAGTACTTTGGTGATAATTTTTTATCCTTCTTAGCTTGCTTGAGGGACATTTGTTTGTATGTTTGTATCTGTAAAAATACCTAGCCTCCTACATCAAAACTTCTCTCGCTGCGATGTTGATCTGCCTATTGTTTCATTCAATTTTCTGCCAAATTCAGGTTATCCTTTAAGAGTCGGAGAACTTATTGTTGATGCTCGATGTGATCTTCCACTGCTTTAACCTTCGAAATTTCTCTTAAAGATGATGTAATGGATGGTGGATGATATCCATAAAGTGCCATAAATGGGGTCATTTTTGCTGTGGTATGGAAGGAAGTGTTATACCACCATTCAGTGAAAGGTAACCACTTGACCCATTGTGTTTGTTTATCAGATACAAAAAAACAAAGATATCCTTCCAAACATTTATTTACTATCTCAGTTTGACTATCGGATTGAGGATGATAAGATAAGCTATGAGCTAATTCAGTACCCAAACAAAAAAATAGCTCCATCCAAAAATTTCCACTAAAAATGGGATCTCTGTCACTCACAATAACCCTTGGGTTTCCATGTAGCTTTTGAATTGTGTCCATAAATGTAGTAGCAACTGTATGTGCTTTAAATGGATGAGATAATGCACAAAAGTGCGCATAATTGGTATGTCTATTAACTACCACCATGATGACACTCTTTCCTTCGGACTTAAGTAAACCTGTGATAAAATCCATTGAAATATCCTCCAACGTTGACTTGGAATGGATAAAGGTTGTAGAAGACCCGAGGTCTTAATTGTCTCAACTTTATTCTGCTGGAAAACCAAACATTTCACCACAAATATTTGAATATCAGATTTAAGGCCATCCCAAAAAAATTATTTCTTAACCCTGTGGTAAGTTTTTAAAAATCCTGAGTGTCATCCTAAAGGAGAAGTGTGCAATTCCAAAAGAATATTTTGTTTTAATTGGGAATTCTTACAAAGATATAAGTGATCTTTGGACCATAAGGAATAATTTTTCCAACTAAATGTATCATATGTACTAGGATCTTGCTGCAAATTTTGAATGAGTGTCCACACTTCTTCGTCCTTCTTCGATTGATCCCTTGCTTCAGTTATCCAATATGGTTGGATAATAGATATGGCACAGAGCAATGCTTCCACCTCTTCATTCTTTCTTGAGAGTGCATCTACAACAACATTTAGCTTCCCTTTTTTGTAGATTATTTCAAAGTCATAACCCAACATCTTTGTGACCCATTTTTGCTGGTCTTCTAAAGATAATATTTGTTCCAAAAAGTGTTTAAGACTATCATGATCAGTTTTTACCTTGAAGTGTCTTCCCATTAGGTAAGTTTTCCATTTCTTTAGTGCATGCAGTATTTCTAACATTTCCTTCTCGTAAATAGCTTTCTGTAAATAGTTTCCTTTGATTGGACGACTTTCAAAAGCAATGGGTCTTCCTTCTTGCACTAAAATAGCACCAATTCCATTTCCTGAGGTATCACATTCCACAATAAAGGTTTTTGTGAAATCTGGCGTAGCTAAGACTGGTGCTATGCACATTGCTTCTTTAAGATGTTAAAAGGCCTTAGTTGCTTCAGGAGTCCATGAAAATGCATCTTTCTTCCATAATGTTGTTAGAGGTGTTGCTATTCTCACATAATTCTTAACAAACTTGCAATAATACCTTGTTAACCCGAGAAATCCTTGCAACTGCTTTATGGTTGTGGGGACTTTCCATTCCTTAATGGCTTTAATTTTGTTAGGGTCTACCTAAACACCCTCATGAGATACAATATGACCCAGATATTCCACCTCTTATACTTCAAAGAAACATTTTTATGTTTTTGCATATAATTGTTTCTCCTGCAATAGTTTGAGCACCCTATCAACATGTTGAACATGATCCTTCCAAGACCTGCTGTAGATTAGTATATCATCAAAAAATACTAGCACAAATTTTCTAAGGAAGGGTTTGAAAATGGAATTCATCAACCCTTGGAATGTAGAAGGTGCATTGGTAAGGCCAAAAGGCATGACCAAAAATTCATAATGACCCTCATGAGTTCGAAATGTTGTTTTTGGAATATCTTCAGTCTTCATTCTAATTTGATGATATCCTGAACGAAGATCCAACTTGTTAAAATAAATTGCTCCATGTAATTCATCCAATAATTCATCAATCACAGGAATGGGAAATTTATCTTTAATGGTGAGCTTATTGAGCTCCCTATAATCTAGACACATGCGCCATGATCCATCCTTCTTATGTACCAATACTATAGGAGTAGAGAAATAACTTTGACTAGGTTGAATTATGCCAGCCTCTAACATTTCTGCAATCATACGTTCAATTTCACTCTTTTGGACATAAGGATATCTATAAGACCTGAAGTTTGGAGGAACACTTCTTTGAATCAAATGAATAGCATGATCATGATCACGAATAGGTGGGAGTCCTTTGGGATTTTCAAACATCTTGGAATGATTTTCCAAGACTTTTTGGAGATCTGAAGAAATATATGATTTTGATGTTGGAACTTCTAGTGAGCATAATTGTGCGATTACGCCTCATTGTTCTTTCTTTAGAAGCTTTGTCATGACATTAGAACTTATTATCTTTCCCAGCTTCCCTGCAATACCCCATAATTCGACCTCCTTTCCTTCTGAAAAAAATTTCAATAAAAGTTCTTGAGAATTAAAAGCTACCATTCCCAAATATTGTAACCATTGTATTCCTAGTACAACATCAGCACCTCCCATAGGGATGAAAAGCATTGGACTATTCAATACATATTCCCCCATGGTTAGCTTTATATTATGGCATTTTCCAGAGAAATTTATAGTTCCTCCATTTGCAACCATCACTTGACATTCTGGTGCTGGGAATAGGAAATAATTCATTTCTTTGGCTACCTTACAATGAATAAAATTATGGGTACTACCTGAATCAATCAATACACTATTACCTTTTTCTTCTTGATATGTCCTTCTATCTTGAGAGTTTTAGGAGTGGTAATTCCTACCAATGCATTACACGATATGGTCGGACTCATTTCTTCCTCTTCTAGGGTTGGTTCGTGGTGTATACCCTCTTCTTTTGAAGATTCTTGTTCATTTTCTTCTTCCTCTTCAAAATCTATGTAAAATAATTTCTTCTAAGCGCACTTATGACCTTTAGTGTATTTTCTATCACAACTGTAGCAAAGCCCTTTTGCTCTTTTTTCTTCCAATTGTTGTGGTGTCAACCTTGTAGGTTGTGAAAATATAGGAGTAGCAACACTTCCCTCTTTGTAGAAGTGAGTGGTAGGCTTCCTTGTCGCCATAATTTTACATTCAATTTTTTTGGCCAACATGAATGCCTTCTCCAATGAATTAGGTTCCAAAACACGAACTTCATGTTGGATGTTATCCTTTAAAGTACCTATGAAGAGATCAATCTTGTGTTCCTCTGAAATGTTAGTTACCCTTATATTCAATTTTTGGAAGCCCTCAATGTGCTCCCCCACTGAACCCTTTTATTTGAGATTTATCAATTGGCTAAAGAAGGTGTTGCTCTTGGTATCCTCATAAAGTGCTATCATTTCCTCTGTAAAAATTGACCAAGTGACATTTTTTTTACGGGAGTAAAGCCATCAGTACCATACAAATGTATTTTGTTCTAAATGTAAAGTTGCAATGGGTACCTTTTGTGTGTTTTGCACATTATTCAGATCAAAATATTTCTCTATCTGTAGTATCCATGTTATAGGATCCTTTCCATCAAACTTCCTCATATCCATTTTTGGAATATGGTGGTTCTTCCCTCCAACATTAGAGTTTATGATATCACGATTAACATTTATTTTGTTCTCATCATGAGTTTCCTCTAATATCTTTTCACCATTAGGAAAAAATTCTTGTATCAACTTTTCCAAACCTTCTATGTCTACTTTTAGATCCTTCTTCATGTTTTCCATGTTGTCTTTCATTTTTTCATTGATCTTAGCTTCCATGTCATCCATCTTAGCTTCCATGCCCACTTCTATGCCATTCATCTTAGCTTCCAAACCATTTATCTTAGCTTCCACGCCTTTCTTCAAACCATCCATATTAGTTTCTGCACCTTTCTTCAAAACTTCCATTCATTTTTTGTTACTATTTGCGAGAGTGAAATTTGCTGCACTTGCTCTTGTAATTTTGATATGTCATGTTGCCATTCTTCATATTCATGATTCATAGTAGAGCCTTCTAAACACTTAATGGGTGTTGAATTCTTTTTAGGGGACATTTTAGAATCCAATACTAATATCTATTCTACAATATGCCTTTGGAATCAATTCAACTTGATTCTTCAAACAAGACTTATGCAATTCGGGAAAAAAAATACACACCTTTTACTTGCTTTTGAGGAGCTCGATATTGAAATTGAATTATCTCTATAATTTCAGATCCTCAATATCTAAAATTCAACCTTATAGTATCCCTCTGAAGCTTCTTTCAAATGCCATAGGTTTGATCTGATTTTGATTCTTCAAGGGAAAGTTATGTCTAATCTCTCACAATGACCGAATTATGGACTAGTTCAGTAGAGTGAACTTGTATGACTTGTGACGTGTCACTATTTCCTCCTTTGGCTCTGAAATTGATAGAAGGAAAACTAAAATCCGTGTACTTGTGGCCACATTTTACATCATTCCAATCTGATGCTCAGAGAGAGAGCTATGAAGATGTTTCCATGGTCACCTCTTTGAGATGAAATTCAAAAGCCTGAAAAATACCTAACTTCCACAGATCATATCCCGAAAATGTTTTGAACCAAGATCTGAAATTTTGCAATGATGTTCCACAGGATTACGGCTTCACACTTTAAAAATTTCAGCTTCTGAAACTTCGTAGAAACAAAGTTATAACGAAAATACCACATTGACCTGTTTAGGTTAAATTCATGAGCCTGCAAGATGACCTAAATTCCACAGATTATATCTCCGAAAATATTGTGAACCAAGCTCTAAAATTTTGTAATAATGTTCCTCAAGATTTTGTCTTCGCACACTAAAAATTTCAACTTCTGAACCTTCGTAGAAAAAACGTTATATCGAAAATTCCATAATGACCTGTTTGGAGCAGCGAAACCCTAGAATCCAAAGCTCTGATACCAAATGTTGGTAAACCAGCTCCAAAAATAGAAGAAAATAGATATCAATGCCTTATAAATAAGCCACTTCAAGGGGGAAACCTCCAATACATTACATGAATGAACAATTATTGGATGATACAAATTAAAAAACCTCCTTTGCATATATAGGAGTTCATGGGGCCACAATGTAATCCTAGTGGGGCCATAATGTAATCCTAGCCAACCTAACAATAATAATTTAAGGGCACAATAATAACAATATGGGGGTTACAGGGGTAAAATAATAACAATAAGGGGGTTACACTAACAACAATAAGGAACTATACTAGTAATATAGGGACCTAACATAATGAAATCCTCTACATAGTTTGGGTGGATGAATAACTATGTTTTTTTTGGGTCCCACCACAAATGTTGCCTTTTCCATATGGAATTTCCTCCAAGGGCTAAAATTGTGCAGTATTGAAGGAAACTTGCAATTAACTAAAAACTAAGGTGTCGCCAGTACAAACAAATTTTAAATGATTTAACTGGGTGTCAGGTTCAATCGAAAATGCACCCTTAGGAATCAAAACAACAAAAAAACAGGTGCTCAAAACAACAACATTTTCAGAACAACAACAGTTTCCAATACAATCATCCAGATCAACATAAACTCTCACAAGTATTCTTCAAAATTAGAACACCACAATCTTGAACTTTATCCACACCAAGTTTATTTAATAAATATCTCTTAAACTTTTTTTTTTGTAAATTTCGTAGTACCTTTCTATTTTCTATTTGTTAAAAGAGAAAGTTGTTATACATATTCTACTGTATACAGTTGCCTCAACCTGCCTAAAGGAAACCAGGTCTGTTGGCCACCTCAAAGAGTTAAAAGCCAACCAAAATTGCTATTGTCTTTTCCTTCTACTTATAGCTTTAACCACTTTACTATGTCCATAAAAGTTGCAAATGAAACATATTTTTTTTTTTTGTAAATTTCATAGTACCTTTCTATTTTCTATTTTTTAAAAGAGAAAATTGCTATACATATTCTACTGTATACGGTTGTCTTAACTTGCCCAAAGGAAACCATGTTTGTTGGCCACCTCAAAGAGTTAAAAGCCAACCAAAATTGGTAAATTGTCTTTTCCTTCTACTTACAGCTTTAACCACTTTACTATGTCCATAAAAGTTGCAAATGAAACAGATACTATAAGTATTATCTACCAAAAACATAACAAACTATAACCAGAAAGATGTTATCCATCAGAAGAGTCCACAGATGTTGGGTCCTTTGCATTGGATCCTGGTATTTCCACTTGCTGCATTCTTTGGAGATGTTGCTCAATCCTCCCAATGCGATTAGTTGCCTGGATTTGTGCCTTAGCCATCTCCCAAATATCATGCTTTATCTGTTGGAGTTCAAAGAGCAATGAGGAACTGGCTTGCTTTTCCTGCATGCTTGCCATTTCCTTTGCTAATACACATTTCAATTTCCAATATGTTTTGACTGATTACTGAAAGATAGAGACCCTGCCTCTTATATTTCCTAGGTTGGAAATAAAATCCATTCTAGCCTTTTTCTCTTTGTGATCTTCATCTTCAGCATCACTTTGCCTCTCCCATCCCTGTATAGTATTTATGATATGAGATGGATTCCCTGAATCATATATATCTGCAATATTTTCGAGAAGTTGCTTATTACTCTTTCTGCCTCTTTTACTTGGGCCTATTGCCTGAATTTATTGAAACTTCCTGCCTCTCCCTATTTTTTTTTTGTTGCCAGTTTGACCTTTTGCCATTCTGGCCTGACAGGAAAGTTCTGTTATGGACATGAGCCACGGTCCTATAGAGTGAAAGGAATCAGCTACATGAAACATTGAGTCAGTATGAAGTGTCGCTGGATTCATCACTATCTGGGCAATGAAACATTACTTGGTAGAGTCGGGGTTATCAACATGGACTAAGTTTCTCCATTCTTGGTTTAACGAAAAGAGTAATTTAAGGGAAATACAAATATGTTCGTACAATTGGGGTGGCAACCCTTTACCCATAGCAACTAGATGAGAAGCAAAGCCCCAATTAGAAGTATTAACCCATTGGTACTATAACAGAAACAAAAAATAAACACAACCTTGCTTTGATTTCCCAATCCTGCCAGGGGCGCAAAGGTATTTTAGGGAAAACTTGGTTGGACTGTCGACAAAGTAATGCATGAAGTTTAACCTCCTATACTTCCTAGAATGCAGATAGGTATCCTAACTTTGATGCTTTTGAAGGGTTTGAAGAGCCATTAATTGACCTTTCATGACTTTACTCGAGAAAATCCTAACCATACTTAGAAACGACTGTAAAAAACACAAATTTAACCAAAGAAATTTAACAGTGCTGGGTCTATGGAAAACAGTGGTGGGGGGGCTACGAAAACATGGTTTAATCTTCATACCAAACACCTATAATAATGCATAAATACCAAACGACAAAAGAAATACAAAGTGTGGCCAATTTCGTTTATGGAAGACAAAGAACATTGCATAAACCCCTGTAAACTCTTTGTCTTTCTTTGTCGGAATCATAATAGGTAAAACAAATTGTGAAGTAAGAGTGACAAAATCCATTACATACCAAATGATCATCCACCGGCTCAGTTGAATTCCTTCTCCCTGCAGACCTTCCGTCATTTCTTTCGTTTGAATTCCTTCTCTTGGTTGAGCTATAACCTCACTGCAATAGCAACTTACCATTTTAATTTTCTTTCCCTGCTGCCGGCGTACATTCCCAATTTCTCACATGATTTTATGACTTGAAATGGCTTCCTTCCTTATCATTAATGGTTTTCATGGATAAGATCACCGTCTCCCTTCCACGATCTTAACTCTTGTTCACCATTAGACCTTTCCATCCAAGTGGCATTGTCCCTGTCATGACACCCGTCATCTCCAAGTGTGCCGAGTACCGGCATTGTGCTTTCTTTTTCTTGGTTAGGATGGTTGGTCAGGTGCACGCCCCCGTGTGGCACCGACCTCCCTCCCCTTCATCTACCTGACGCCTAGATCGAGGTTGAGTGCGTTTTCTTTCTCTATTTCAAGGATAATATGCAGTGATTGCAGCTCCACGTTCCATGTCGGATGGTTTTGATTTATGTCTAGTTGTCTTCCTTCTTCTTGCAGCCCCAGTTAGCTAAGTAATCCATAGCTTTGTTTCCTCCTCTGCAGACATGCATGGGGACCATATAGCCTATTTGCTGGATGACTTGGCCAATCTCCTGAATTAATCTTGTTTTTCGCCAACTCTTACTTATCTTATCCCATGGAGTTCCTTGTTGAAGCTTGTGTAATATCCTTGTTACCATTGCTGAGTCATCTTCAACGATCACTCTGGTAATTTTCCTTACTGCAATTGTTAATCCTAGTTTCACCGTCGTTAGTTCCGCTTCATTGTTTCTAGCAAATCCAACCTCCATTGCGAACACCCTCCATACTACTCCTAGGGAATTTCTAAATATCTCTTAAACTTGATTGTACTTTTCTTAATAAAGAAATCTCGCCAACTACTCTTACACACACAAAAAAAAATTCTTTTCTTAAAGTGTATCTTTAAACAAAAACCACTTTTCATATAGAAAGAAGCATCATACTGCCCACATTTCAATCCTGCCAACACTCCAAAAATATCAACATCCAATTAAATCAAGAAAACATCGTTTTTCTTTATTTATTGCAATATTCACGCTTTCAAAAAATCTCTATAGCCATTAAAAAATTCTCTACTTTATAAATTTATCTCACCAATAAACGTATCTCTCCATTAATGTCTTCTTTATAGGTTTATCTCTCCAATTTACTTATCACTCCCAATTTACTTATCACTCCAATAGTGTTCGATAATGTCAAAATTGTTAAATAGGTTTCAAAATATTAAGTTCTATAAATAAAACGTAATTAACTTCAAACTCAAAAAATTTTGAAACTGAAGGGATTTTTTTTTAATTTGTGTTTTACAAAATTTATTTTTCAAAAAAAATCAAATTCTTCCTTTTTCATTAATGTACAATTTTTTTAAATAATACTCACCCTTCAATACTTATTTTTACTAAGTCCAATTCAAGCAATTGTTATTGAAACTCACCCTACTATGAGAGCTTGTTGGACCCTCGTGTGCTAGCTTGAACCAACAACAATGGGAAATGAATGTAATATTCAAGAACCTAAACTGAAGTCCTTCTTTATAAGGCTTACTTCCAAGCGCTGATAGCTCCTTCAGTGCCCCAACTTGGTATGATAATGCACAACGGCTTCTTCAGCTTTTCTGTGGTTTTGAAAAAGGCATAAATTGCATTTTCCTAAAACTTATTTTCTACGGAGTCTGCCAATAACCTTTTAAAGGCTCAGAGATATGTGTTGGACATTATGAAACAATTCTACAAAGTCTGCCCAGAACCTTTCAAAAGCTCGGACAAATGTGTTGGACAACATGAAACAATTAGAGCCCATCCAGATCTCATTGATATATTGGAGAATGGTAATAGAATTTTTACCATTTTGGATGACGACGGTTACCTTCTTGTGGACACTGTTAATCTTTTGCAGTAAGACAGTCTTGGAGGCGAACTATTGTTCCAAATTTTCATATCTCGCAACTTTCTTTTCCAATCCAATTGAGGCTAGGAGGAAAATGTTTAAATCGTAAAAAAAAACTGAAAGTATGAAATTGAGTGTGTTGCAAATGATGTTCGTTCAATTGCAAAACCAAATTTTCCTTAATAATCCGCGAGTTACTCCTGTGTTATTCCTTATTTCTATCGAAGCTTCTCTATTATATCAATATAGTCAACAATATGGATGTCAAGAAAAAAAGGTTGAAATTCTACAACAACGAAATATTCATCCAGGTAGATAAGAACTTGCAGCAACGCGGATGCGCTTACCACCATCCCACTGTGACTAATGTTTCGCAAAATTTGACTCCAACAACAATTCTTATACGCCGCCCGAACTCCCAGATGCTTGATTGTTGGTCAATCAATTTCATCAAGGCTTATGCGCAAGAATTTTCAGACTTTAAACAATTGTTTGCATACTTTGTTTCGCGGATTCGGTCACGAATCTTGCGCAAAAGTCACTCTTGGTGCCTTCGCACTACACTCTTGTTTTCCAATAGATCGATGTAATTGGCATGATGTTGTTGTGTTGGGGGCTCTGATTTCATATTCATGTCATAATACACCGATCTCATCCAGGCATATTACGTCAAAAGTGCGTGCCACACAAACTTAAAATAAAACAACATGCGTGCCACACAAACCTAAAATAAAACAATGTTTTCTTTCGGTCAATGCGAGGGTTAAAATCTTCCACGGTTTGAAAATGAATTCGAGACCCCGATTTCAAAATGAACAACGCTGAAATTCTTTTGACTCCACATTCATATAAGTTAAAACAACACACACAACCAAGAAACAAGCTCCACGCGGTGAACAAACAATGGCATTCCACTAAGAAAGGAGTCATCAAGAATGCCACAAAACTAGTGGCTCAACTCAATCAACATGCAGATGAAGTAACTCTAATATTATTGTAAGACACAAAAATTTGGAAACAAACTCAATAACATATTAATGAATGTCTTAAAATTTGATGTAAAATGTATACATATATAAATACATTATGAAATCGTTGAATCAATTTTCGGGGTTTCTTGGAATCTAATAACCAATTACCCTAACACAAATTAACACAATGATTAGTTGTCTAACAACTTATAATTTAAGCTCAACTAGAAAATTAAAAACGCATACTCGTCCTCTCCAATCCCACCCCAACAACCTCACCACAAATTCCAACTATCAACTCAACTACAAACACATCCTTCATCTCTACCCAATTCCATTGTAGATATCCAATTATGAACAGAGCTACAAACACATCCTCCTTCCTTACCCAACCCCACCACCTAGTCCATGGAGAATCTCACTTCTCATCAAAAAAATAATGCATCTTTCCGAGACAATAGAGCACCTCACTTTTCTTAGAGAAAATTAATGTGTTACTAATCAATATTATATGCATATCATATATAGGGAGAAGAGTGGACCAACATTTCTTAACCACTAAACCCTCTAGCCTTCATTCTTGTCTCAATCCCATTTTTAACTTTCTATTTCATACTTTCTAGTAAGATAGCATCCAATTCATTCTCAAATACACCAGGAAAGTATTTTTTAAATAAACTCAGAAATTCGATGTATATTTCCATTTCCCTATTGTCATTTGGGTCTAGGTTAGGTAATTTAGAGGAGATGTTAACCTCCCCACAAAAGGAGGTGTTAAAAAAAATCAATTCGGCCAAGTGATCATAATGACTATATTGTGTTATATTCCTTTAACATTGAGAATTTAGATTACTTAATAAGTATATTGTTTTCAAAATTTAGCCTTATGTTATCCATCGTAAATATTTAGAATTTTTTCAGTAATAATCACATGCAAAAGAACATTGTCGACGCGTTTGGAACCAACCAATGTGGTTCATCATCGGGACTAGGTGAGAAATCAGATCAAAACACCGAGTTTAAATAGATGTAGAGATGGCTAAATAGTTGTTAGAATAACCACTAGTTTGACTCCAAAGGGAATAAATTAAATTACATAAAAGGATTAATTTTATTCAAATAATAATTTTATAAAGAAATCTAAAGGAGGTCCCAGGATCAATCCTCTTGGCTGCCTTATAATACCAAGAGTATATCCAACAGCCTGCAAGTCAGACATACCAGAATCTTATGATTTAGCAAGAGCCGAAACTCCTCATCAGGGGGAGCCTACTCCTTGAGCTAAATCATAACAGGCCATATACTCAATGAGATTTGAACCTCTGTCTCCTGAGTTTCACCCAAAAAAACTTACCCTTAAACCACATATCACTGTAACTGGCCGTACTGTAATGCTTGAGCAGACGCAATCCAGAAAAGTTGTGTATCCACCTTCCTCCAAAGTAGTGAAAGTAGTTCCAGAATCAATGAGAAACCCTCCGCTTCCATCGGGTTGAAGTTGGAATGTACCCTTGGGAATAGGGACTCGCTCCCCTGCCACACTCATTCCATCGAGGCCATCTGGATTGTCCATGAACAGAAGCAGTACAAACTGGTGGTTTCTCCATTCCGAAATCCTTACAGCTATTAATGAAGTTGGAAGTTGGTGTATTCTTTTAAATTGGATTCATGCCATTTATGAACTCTCAGAGTCTGAAGTGCAAGGAACTTAATTAGAATATTTGCCAGGATTGGACCTGACAGTCCGACTCATCTTCGTTCTTCCTTATCATCATTAATATGCACTTTCTTGAATTCATGAACTCATTATAATTACGCTCGGAGATCCTGTTAAAGAACGTAATCTCAACCACTTTCTAGGTGTCAGATCCGTCAGTCCAAGTGTCCAAGTTTAGTCCAGTTTAGTCGAGTTTATCTCCAGTTATTTATTGCCGATGTTTCGTGTCAGATCCGTCAGTCCAAGTGTCCAAGTTTAGTCCAGTTTAGTCGAGTTTATCTCCAGTTATTTATTGCCGATGTTTCCAATGTAATCTATTTAACCATTTCGTAATCTTGAGAAGAGCAACTCTCTGCTCCAGTTCGTTTACGGTGTTTCAATTCTTGTCATGGTATCGGAGCCGAGTTGCATAAGCCTCCCTGGAGAGCAGCGACAGAGCCACGAAGGAGCAGAAGAGAAGAGCAGTCAATTGGCGCGACTGTGAGTTGATTGGCGCTGGAATACACGCCATACCCGCGCCATTTTCGTTTTTCGCATCGTTTTGAGAAAGGCGCGACTGTTTCAATCGGGATCGCGCCAGCGAGCCATGTGAAAAAGTTTATGCATCTGCGTTAAATCAAATGACGCAAGCTAAGGTACGAAGCGCTGGTATTAAAGATATTTTAAAAAAATCGTTTTTTCAAACTGTACGAAAGTCAAAGTGGATTTTAAAAATCGATTCAAAGGGAAATCGATTCATATTTTCTACGTGTCCATTTTAAAACAAGTGAAAAGCATGTTTTAAAGTGTCGATTTTAAAAAGGTAAATGAAAATGCATGTGAAGTTTAAAAAAAAAAAGCTTTATAACTAAGGTTTCAAACGATGCATGAGAGTCCGCTTAATTTGGAAAAAGGAGTTATCTCATTTTAATGAAAGTTGATTTTTTTAAAGTTTTTTTATATAAAAACTTTATATTATGAAAGGAAAAAGGGTACATGATTTTTAAAGATTTCATCTTAAAGAATTTGAAAAGAGGAGGAAGCCCATTAAAGAAAATTTTTTTATTAAAGTTTTTTTTTATTAAAAAAACTTAGAATGTGCAAAGGTATTTTATAAAGAGATTACGCAAGAGCATGTGCTGAAGAGTTTTAAAATAATTTTTTTTGGGAGTTTTAAAAAAAAAAAAAACTTTAAAGTTGTGATGTAAGATGAAAGTGAAAGGTTGCATAAGACTCATAGAAGAGCAGCAAATTTTTTTCAAGAAACCAGGTATTTGATGAATTTGTAGACTCGTTGGTTTGTGGAAGCCAAGCAACGAGGTCATGGGAAAAGCCAAGAGGCTAAAGGAGAAACAGAAGATGTTCGAGATCTTTCTAGATCTGGAAATCAAGAGGCAAAAATATGCCTATGCATTAAGATGCATAAAAGAATCAGTTGATGAAAGTATACTTCCCTTGATTTCAGAAGCCAAGACAGCCAAGGAGGCATGGGATACCCTTGAGAGATGTTTTGATACAAGGGGGAGCATTGAAGCAAAGGGGAGCTTTGAAGATGAAGATGAAGGTGGATCTGTAGCAGAAGATCTACATCCAGATGAAGAGTCAGAAGAAGCAGAAAAGCAGCATGAAGATGCTCGTGAATCCCACTGTGCACAGCCACAAGTGGATGAAGAGATTCCAGCAACAGAGATTGCTGACGAAGTTTTAATGATACCAGCAACAGAGCTTGCTGATGAAATGGTAAATCCAATGATTGATATGGCTGATGTAAACTTTGATAATGAAATTTTTGCTAATGATGATTGGTTGCAGATGATGCAACAAAAGTATGATATCGACATGATGTTATTTGGTGAGATTACCCCACTTCAGTTAGTGGAAGACAACTTGTTTGTAGCAGCACAGTTCAGTGAAGAAGAGGCAGAGAAAAAGACAGAGACAGAGCAGAAGGAAGAAATAGAAAAAGTAGCAGAGACAGAAACAAAGAAAGAAGTTTGCAAAGAGAAAGCAGAAACAGAGAAAGAAGAAGATACAAAAGAAAAGAATGAACTCTGCAAAGGGACAGTAGAAACAGAGACAGATGAAGAAGCAGATAAGGAAGCGCAACAGCAGAAAGCTCTCATTACAGAGCAAAAAGACCAGAACCAATGTTGTTCTAAAAATAATTTTTATTCTAACATTGATTTCAAGTGTGCAGGTATACAGATTGATTATGAAAAAGAGCTAAAGTTTATTGAAACATGGCTTGCAACACCATGTCTGGATGAGATCTACACAGAAGCTGTAGATATGAATGTTGAAGACGACACGCATGATGAACATGTCAATGAAATTTTCATGCGTTGGAGTTTTGAAGAGATAAGATATTTTTCTAATCTTATGTTGCAGCAGATTGATGATGAAAAGCACACTAAAGAGGACAATATGTGGCAGCAGCCCACATACAAGTCAATTTTTGAAGAAGTCCACGACATGCTTCAACAACCTAGAACAATAGAAGACCTGCACCAGCAAATGAAGAAACATAGTTCTCAAGGATACAACAAAGCGAAAAATCTAAAACAATTTAGAGGCTACAGAATATGGAAGAAAAGAAGAAGAAAACTAAATCTATTTGAAGTCAATTTTTTTTTAAATTGTAAACCTCGCTGAGACATAGACCAGCAGGTATCTTAATTAATTTTTTTATGGTTGAAATTAAAGGGGAGTGTTAAAGAACGTAATCTCAACCACTTTCTAGGTGTCAGATCCGTCAGTCCAAGTGTCCAAGTTTAGTCCAGTTTAGTCGAGTTTATCTCCAGTTATTTATTGCCGATGTTTCCAATGTAATCTATTTAACCATTTCGTAATCTTGAGAAGAGCAACTCTCTGCTCCAGTTCGTTTACGGTTGTTTCAATTCTTGTCAGATCCTGGATGGCCTTAGAATGGGTCAGAGCAATTCTATCTTAGCCGGATTGATTTAAGTGGTGTGACTGGAGTTGGTGGGATGTTGACTAAAGGATTCCTTTCCAATTTTTCTCCAGTCACTCATTCGGCCATTCCAAAATATGACTGTTGCACATTTGTCAATCCTTCCTATCCCGTAGAGGATCTTGAGACATGTGCTGACAAGAATCTAAAGTGGATTTTTCAATTTGGCTGCTACTCCTATTCACATCAGTGGGTCAAGTATTTCCATTAATGTTTTAATGGAAATCCACGCACAAGTCCAATTGGACTGAGACAAGAATGCTTATGTGATCCAGATACAATTTTGTGTGCTATAAACTTGTGGGTATCTCATCAATAGAACCGAGAACTGTGACCAGTTGTTTTCTAATTAATACTGTGATGAAACGATAAAATTTTGTGTGCTATAAACCTGTGGGTTTCTCTTCAATAATACCTAGAACTGTGCTATAAACTTGTGGGTATCTTATCAATAAAACCGAGAACTGTGACCAGTTGTTTTCTAATTAATATTGTGATGGAACGATACAATTTTGTGTGCTATAAACCTGTGGGTATCTCTTCAATAACACCCAGAACTGTGACCAGTTGTTTTGTAATTATTATGGTGATAGAACGACTGATGGAAAACTGTTGGATTGAAAGAACAATGCTTCTCTTGTTGATAGAAGAAGCTAACTATAAAGACATAAATATAGGATACATCATGGCTATTAGTGATCTGAGATTACTAGGCTTCTTATAAATGAAGAATCATCGAAAATGAGTTACAAATATCTTTTGCCAATTTTATAAGAGTGCTTAAAATGCAAAACTTTTATGTGAATAGTTACCAGATGACAAACATGTTCACAACAAGAGAAGGAATCAGTTAATGAAGATGTTAAAACAACAAGAGAAGGTGTAATCTGATACAAATGCACTAAAGAAAATATAGAGAAGAAATACCATCACAAGATACCTTGTAATGCTCCTGTTTCCAAGGAGATTGGACTAAGATTGGTACAAATTTTCAGTTAACTTTAGAAAATATAAATGCTCTATAAATATATATAGAAAAATAGTGTTTTCTAATTTCAACTAAGTTTTAATACAACTTTGCACACATCTCTATGTTTCTGGGATTTCTGAAAATTTATTTAAGTTATTCAAGTTATACTACAAAGCTCTCACTAGGGATGATTTTAACTCCAAATGGGTGAGGAAGCTAGCCTTTCACCTTTTTCATTGGTGAAAGTTAGAAGGACTAGCACATCACACTCTAATACATTGTCAACTTCTTTCTTGTTAAGCCACAAAACCATAAATTCTACTCGCTTCTCAATTTATACCCACCTATGATATTTATAGCTTATATCACTTGTCTGTGTTTAGTTTGAGGATAAACTTCAAGTAATCCATATGCTCTAGTTTTTATCTCCCTAATCTCTAAAAATAGGGTCGTGCTTCTATTTTGGACAACTTTTCAAAAATATCTTGGAATTAAGTATATATGTACTTGTAAAGTTCCTTCCTTTCTCTTTTTCCTTTTTTTTTCCTCCTTATTAAGAGTTTTATTATACTCTTAATCCCCACTCCTCACACCATTTACTATCATCCTCTATCCATTATAAAATTTTCCATGTTCCTTATCAATAACATATTTTTACAACCGTACTTGTTATATATATATATATATAAGGTGAATAACAATCATTTGTCTTGCAAGTTTTCTCAAGTCTATCTCAACAATAAAATTGATAATTTCGTGCTTGTGATCCAGGCTTCAACTACAATATAAGTCACCTTTCCATTAAAAAAATAATAGGTTAGGTAAAGCTACTGCCAGTGCCAAATAAATTTAATGGTAATATTAACATCCATCTATCCCCAATAAAATCCATAAAAGGTTACGTTTGTGAAATCAATAAAATATTAGATAAAATAATACATGTTATCCTACTTGAAATTTAGGCATAGGAGATAACATGGGCTTAATGATTGCACATTATATAGCGAGAATTTATTCTAGAGTTTTTTTTAGATATAGACCTTACATGAAATGTGGGACCATTCCCAAGTTCTTATCCAATTTCAATCTAGCCTTGCAATAACTACAACAGTATGCAATGATTAAATAGGAAGAAAAATGTGATTAAAACAAGAAAAAAATAAGACCTTCATGGATGCATGTTATGAGTCAATAGAAAATAATGTCAATCATTGGAAAACATTTGATGAGACATGAATTATAAAGTCGGAAAAAAAGACAAGAAAACATTGTTATGATATTGTAGTTCCATAATCACTTGTTGAATCAACATTAGATTACAAACAATTGTTTGTGGAATCAAGTAGATACAAAATGCTTTATTTTACTATTTTGTATCTAATTAAAGAGCACTTCTATATCTTAGATTAATGAGTATTGTAATACTATGATGAAATATCATTCATTCTTGTATTCATTTAAAAACCTAGACCAAATTTTTTCCTAGGTGGAGTTTTCCCTATAGGGATATCACAACGTCATATATGTCAGGAGAGGGTTGGACTGAAATTTTTTATCGCATAAAATCCCTTAGTTTTGTTTCTTGTTTCACTCTCATGTATAGCTTTGTTTCTCATTTCTCGTAACATAAAATCCAATGCCCTCTCAAATACATCAAATAAGATTAGCTTTAAATGCACTCATAATTTTAACTTATGTAAGACACACAAAATTAGAAACAAAATCCACAATATATTAACGAATATCTCAAAAATTGATGTACAATGTGTACACATATAAATACATCAAGAAACCATTCAATCAGTTTCTGAGGTTTCTTGGACTCGAATAACCAATTACTCTAACACAAAGTAACCCGAAGATTGGTTGTCTAAAATTCCCCCCTTAATCCGAAGGGATGTAGCAAAGTCCAAGAATGAGAGCTCAGGATGCAGAAATGCATCTCAACCAAGAGTTGGATGTCTCTCAGAAATATTTTTTAAGGATGACCACAAACCAAAAATGAGAGAATTCAAAGTCTCAACCAACACCAATTCTAGAACCTACATAGCAATTTTTAGAACAACAAAAAATGTGGTTTTAAGGTGACCAAAAGCTCTGGAACTATCACAACAATTCCTCGAACAATTCTGAATCTGAAAGTGCTCGCTCACAAACAACTCAATTAACTGAAGTCTCTCAACTCTGGCTCTAAGTCATATAGGTTGTGGCTCAGGATGTGGATCTCTGACTCAGGTTCGGTTGACATCTCGAACTCGAACATGTAGTAGAATGTTCTCCAGTGCAGTATCAAAGTAAACTTGCAATCAACTCAGAAAAAAGGGGTGTCAGCTACCACCGTGAATGCACCCAGTACAAACAAATTTTCAATGATTTAACAAAGTGTGGAGTTCAACCAAAAATTCACCCTTACAATTCAAAAAACAAGAAAACCAGGTGCTCAAAACAACAACAATTTGTTAATACAATGTATATCAATCATCCATATCAACATAAACTCTCACAACTATTCTTCAAAATATTTCACAACTATTCTTCGAAATTAGAGCAATATAGTTTTGAACTTCAACTCCACACCAAGTTTATTTAATAAATCTCTCTTCAAAAAATTTTACAACTATTCTTCAAAATTAGAGCAAGAAAATCTTGAGCTTCAACTCCACATCAAGTTTGTTTAATAAGTCTCTCTCTTAAACTTGGATGTACCTTTCTTAATGAAAACATCTGCCCAACTATTATTAGACACACAAAAAAATGTTTTTTTCTTAAACTATATCTGTAAACAAAAACCACTTTTCATATAGGAAGAGGCATCGTACTTCCCACATTTCAATCCTTCCAAAACTATGCAAACCTCAATATCCAATTAAATCTCAAAAACATAATTTTTCTTTATTGCAATATTCACGCTTTCAAAAAAAAATTTGCGGCCATAAAAAAAAGTTCCCTCATTTATAAATTTATCTCTCCAATAAACTTATCTCTCCAATAATATCTCCTTTATAAATTTATCTCTCCAATTTTTGTTCCGATAATGGAAAATTTTTTCAATAGGTTTCCAAAATATTAAGATTTATAAATAAGACTTATAACTTCTAGCTAAAAAAAAATTAAATTGAACCACCTTTTTTTTATTTTGTTGCAATACGTTTCTTGCTCCAAAAATATTCAAATTCTTCCTTTTCATAAATGTAATTTTTTTTTGAAATAATATACACCCTTCAAAATTTATTTTGACTAATTCCAATTCAAACAACTGTTATTGAAACTAACCCACATGTGATAGCTTGTTGGGCCCTCCTATGCTATCTTGAACCAACAAGAATCGGAAATGAATGCAATATTTAGGAACCCAAATTGCAGTCCTTCATAATAAGGCTTAATTCTAGGTGTTGATAGCTCCTTCAGTGCCCCAACTTGGTATGTTAATGCACAATGTTTTCCATCTTCTTAAGCTTCTCCAGGGTTTTGAAAAAGGCATAAATTGCATTTTCCGAAAAAAAAAAAATCTACAAAGTCTATCCATAACCTTTCAAAGGCTCATACATATGTGTTGGACATCATGAAACAATTCTACAAAGTCTGATCAGAACCTTTTAGAGGCTTGGACATATGTATTGGACAACATGAAACAATTAGAACCCAACCAACTCTCATTGATATATTGGAGAACGATAATCGACTTTTACCATTTTGGATGACAACAGTTACCTTCTTGTGGACATGATTCATATGTTGCAGTAGGGCAGTCTTGGAGGCAAAGTGTTGTTCTAGATATCCATATCTCACACCTTTCTTTTCAAATACAATTGAGGCTCAGAGGAAAATTGTTAAATCGGAAAAAAAAAAACAGAAAAACTGAAACTAAGCGTATTTCAAACGATGTTCCTTCAATTACGAAACTAAATTTTCCTTAATAATATGAGAGTTTCTCTTGTGTTCTTCCTTATTTCTATAGAAGCTTCTCTATAATATAAATATAGTCAACAATATGGATGTCAAGAAAAAAACGTTGAAATTCTACAACAACGAAATATTGATTCCAGATAGATAAGAACCTGCAGCAACAAATGCGATTACCACCATCCATCTCACTTTGAGTAATTTTTGGCAGAATTTGACTCCAACATCGATTCTTCTATGTTGCCCAAACTCTGAGATGCTTGATTGCTGGTCAAAAATTTTCACCAAGGCTTTTCCGTATAAATTTTCAGACTTTAAACAATCATATCCATACTTTGTTTCATGGCTTCGCTCACGAATCTTGCGCAAAAGTCACTCTTGGTGCCTTCGCTCTGCACTCTTGTCTGCCAACAGAACGATCTAATTGGCATCATGTCCTTGTGTTGTGGGATATGACGTCATATTCATGTGATAATACACCGATCTAAACCGGGAGATTATGTCAACAATGTGTGCCACGCAAACTTGAAATAAAACAATGCTTTCTTTCGGTAAATGCGAGGGTTAAACTCTTCTAGGGTTTGACAACGAATTCGAGACCTTGATTTCAAAATGAACAACACTGAGAATTTTGACTCCACATTTATACAATTTAAAAAAACACAGACGCAAGTAGGGAATAGGCTCCACACAGTGAGCCAACAATGATAGTCCACCAAGAAAGGAGGAGTCGTCGAGAATGCCACAAAATTAGTGGCTCAAATCAATCCATAGATGGATGAACTACTTGCTCTGATATCACTGTAAGACACACAAACTTGATCACAAATACAACAATATATTAATGAATGTCTCAAAAAATGATGTTCAATGTGTACACATATAAATACATCAAGAAACACAGGGCTTTTGGACTCTAATAACCAATTACTCTAACACAAACTTACCCGAGGATTAGTTGTCTAACAACTTATATTTTCATTTTTTTTGTACCTTTGCAACTATGAACAAATATTCCCCTAGCAAATCTCAAAATTGGATAAAGAGACAATAAAATTCCAACTATGAACTCAACTACAAATTTAAAAACACACCCTCCCCAATGCCCCAACAACCTCACTATAGATTCCAACTATCAACTCAAGTACAAACACATCCTTCATATCCTACCCAATTCCATCATAGATATCCAACTATGAACTCATCCACAAATACATCCTCCCTCTCTCCCCAACCCCACCACCTAGACCATGGAGCATATCACTTCTCAACAAAAAAAAATAATGCATCTCAACCAAAAAAAAATAATGCATCTTCCCCTTGACAATAGAGCACCTCAGTTCTCTCAGAGAAAATTAATGTGTTACTAATCAATATTAAATGCATATTAGATGTAGGGAGAGGAGTAGACCGACCTTTCTTAACCCCTACATCCTCTAGCCATCATTCTTGTCTCAATCCCATTTTTAATTTTCTATATCCTAATTTTTGGTAAGATAGCATCCCATTCATTCTCAAATACATCACGGAAGTGTTTTTTAAATAAACTCAGAATTTCAATGTATATTTTCATTTCCCTATTGTCGTTTGGGTTTAGCTTGGCTAATTAAGAGGAGGTATTAACCTCCCCAAAAAGAGAGCTGTTAAAAAAAATAAAAAATCAATGCTGCGAAATGACATGTTGAAATCGTAATGACTATATTGTGATATATTCCTTTAACTTTAAGAATCTAGATTACCCTAATAAATATATTGTTTTTTCTTCCTTGAAAAATAAAAAATCCAATTACCTAATAATACAATTCTCAAAATAAAAAATGCATAATAAATATATATATATATATATATATATATATATATATAATACACATATATACATATTTGCTCCACTATAGCAATTTTGAACGGTATTTCTAAGAAACGGTAATCCAATTGCGAGTCCCTTATAGTCGTGTGTGCGGGTTTTTGTTTTTTTAATAGATAAGGAGAAACTAGGTTCAAATGGAGCCGAGTCTTGCTGGAACCCCTCGTCATCGCTGGATGTCCCCTAGCATATCTAACATGTCATCGTTGTTTTTGTTTTTTAAAACTATTTCATGGATTATTATTATTATTATTATTAACTCTTTATCATTCGTGTCAAATAGTTTTTAGAATGTTAAATTCATATATAATAAAAAATCTATTTTAAACTATTATGATCAAGATATCACCAGCCATATTCCAGTAAAAAACTCAAATAAATAACACAAAATTTAAAATAAATATGCACTTCCCATGAATCACAATGGTAATGAAATAAAAATTGTTAATTTTAAAAATCAATAAGATTAAATCAAATTCAAAGAAATATTAAATAGAATTTAAAATAATTTCCTGGTCAAGGTTTTATGTAATATTTTTATATTACTTTAATTTAAAATATAAAAAGATCTATTGGTTAGTTTTACTTGAGCATTAAAAAAAATATATAAAAACTTTTTTCAAACTCCCATCATAATTTTGGAGGGACTTTCATATTTCTCTCGTTTCAAATTGCCCTTCAGATAATTTTAATTTTTTTTGTGAAACTTCTATATACACCCAGGACTGCTAAGTAGTTTTGCATATGATGTATGACCGAGTGAAAATGTGAAACTTCTATATACACTCATGACTGCTAAGTAGTTCTGCATATGATGTAAGACCGAGTGAAAAACACAATGATTGTGTGAAGATAGATATCCAAATCTACGACATACAAATTGTTTATTAAAACAATAGCTTAAATTGTCGTTTTAATATAACTATGGATATGGTATACCAAAACAGTACTGTTAAAAGGTTGTTACAAACACACGATCCGAAGCCTTAGGCCATACGCTACTGTAACTACGCCACGATGAGAACTTGTAAGGTCGACGCGAGTGGTTTTATAAAGAAGCACAGTTGGCAGGAGCAAACGAGAGCTTGTTCTGTCGAAGATCGTAGACTATGTGGAAATTCTGCTGCTGAAAGCTACCAAATATCGCACCTGGGAGCGCCGAAGATAGGAACGCAAGGCAAACTAACCCACCAGTATCTTGCTCATCTAATATGAACGAGTTCTCTGGTGGAATAACGTAATTTGCACCTCCTGCAAAGTGAAAAGTAATATTTGGAAATACGAGACGAGGCTTAGAACGGTAGCAGAGATCCAAACCCGTAGTAGCAGATGCATTTTTAACTGGCTGTGCTGTAATGCTTGAGCGGACGGCATCCATAAAAGGCGTGTATCCACCTTCCTCCAAAATGGTGAAAGTAGTTCCAGAATCAATGAGAAAGCCTCCGCTTCCATCGGGTTGAAGTTGGAATGTACCCTTGGGAATAGGGCATTCCATGGAGGCCCAGATTGTAGAAAGATTGAAACGAATCGTTTTGAAGATGGTTTTGAATGAGAGGGGTGCCACTATAAGGAGCCTTACCCAAGGTAGCAGCGTTACCCAAGAATAAAGGGGTGACTTGTGAGGCATTATACATGGATCCTAAACAATAGGAGAAGATGTTGTCGATGGAGGATCCAATCTGTGAAACCAGAGAGAGTGGCCCTCTTCCCATACCGACTATACCCGACGAGTTTGAAAAATCACCGTCTTGCACGTGACCGCAGCCGAACGTAAGATGCGGAAAAGAACCTCGTGTTGAGGAAGCTGCTGTCGGAAGACTGAACGTCTCCTCAGCTAGGACTCCGGAGGTTTCTGAACCATCTCCATACGCATAGAAGTACTCGCAATTTTTCCGCAAATCGCAGTCACCATATTCAGCAGATAAGTTAAAGGCTAACCAAAAATTGGTAGAGCAAGATACATTCTTGTAGGTGGAGGATTTTGTTGAAATGTTACTTTCAACCGTGGCTGTGCAGAGCCGTTTTCTATTTTCTTCTCTAGGTTTATGTACTCTCAGCCGCTTTCTAAATTTGTTGAACAGTAAGATTTGTTTTGATCGACACAGTGTGTTTATTTTGAAAAATAGAGTCTTTTAAATTGTTTGGGACAGTCTCTGCTTTTGGCAAAACAGAGTACTTTTATTTTTTTTACAGTCAAACAGATATTTTATTTTTTGTACGCTGTGGTCCACACAACAAGTCTCTGGTTGATGTGTCGAGTCCGGCAAGCAGAACGTTTTCCATATAATACACCACAACCTTTGTTTACGGCCCGATGCGATCCACACATCGCAATCAAAATACACAGCAAACCACGTTAAATCGCCCTCCACCATCAGTCGAGGTCCGCTGGTCCCACAAGACCACGCAGGAGTCATTCATACAATCGCAAGTTTTTTAATCGCAAGTCATTTGTTTTATGGCCCGATTGCATTAACCATGGGCGGACCCGATCCACTTTTTACAACGCATTTAATTTTTGGCCATCACATCCGTGGCCCAATCGCAATCACAGTTTTAAGTTGGGCCGTTTGAAATTCTTATGATCCGGACCCGATACGTTTTATTATGGTGTAGTTTATTGTTGCCATCGCATCCGGTTTTGATCGACAATTGAAAATGTTTTGTGCAAGGCCCGATCGCACAGCGTTTCACATCCGGACCCGACGTGTTTTATATGTCAGAGTTTACTTCGCTATCGCGTCCGGTCTATCAATCGCAATCGGAATTTTATTGTGGTTCGTTTGTTTAGTTGAAAAGCGCGGGCCCGATGAATATTTCAAACAGAATTAAATCGCGAGTTCAAAGTGCATTGTAGTGGGCCCTCGACAGTCTTTTAAATAGATTTGCTATTAAGTTTGTTTTACATAGTTTTTGTAATGTTTTATAATGTGCGTGGCACATATAAAAGAAAAGGCTTGAGAGTCTGTTTGTAGTAATGTATGTAATGTTTTATTTGTTATACACAACAGTGCGTGAATAGGAAGAAAAACACAGCAGTGTATTTTCACAGAGACAGAGAGTTTGTTTTTTTTTTAGAGACAATGAAGTTTAGTGCAGTGTGTTGGCAGCAGTCACAACATTTTGTAAATCCCTCTGTGTTGAGGAAGACATTGTAATAGTTTTTTTTAAATAAATAGAAGTTTGTTTTAAGTGTGGAAACTCTGTCTCCTGTCAAGAAATTTTATTAATTTCTCTGTGTTGAAGAGGGGAGTTTACTCTCTCCATTGTTATTATGGAATTTTCAATATTCCAACATGGTAGCAGAGCTAGTCCAAGCTCTTTGAAGATCAAAGCAGCTGAAGGAAGGAGTTTTTTGTTGCAGCAACCTTCTCCAGCAGTGTGAAGACTCAGCCAAAAGGATTCAAGGTATTTCTCTATACATATTTAGTGTTACTGTTGCAATATAGTGAGATATTTTAAATACACAGTCAAGTGTTTTTTGAATCATAGTTAAGAGTGCACAATGGCTGGAGCCAGCACTGGTATGGGTATGGGAAGAATTATGACTACTGGCCAATAACTATGAGAGCTTTATTTGTCTCCCAAGACTTATGGGAATTTGTTGAGGATGGCTTTGTAGAGCCAGCAAATGAAGAAGAGTTTGAAGATTTAACTCAAGCAGAGAAAGAGTTGCTGAAAAGCATTAGGAAAAAAGACTCCAAGGCTCTCTTCTTATCGTATCAAGCAGTGCATGAGAGTGTGTTTCCTAGGATAGCAGCAGTCAAGAAATCCAAAAGAAGCATGGGAAACTCTCAAGACAGCCTATCAAGACATGGAAAAAGTGAAGACAACAAAACTTCAGTTGCTGAGGAGAGACTTTGAAACTCTCTGTATGAAAGAGTCAGATACTATTGACTCATTCTTCACTCATGTGATTGGAATGGTCACACAAATAAGATCTCATGGAGAGACTCTTGAAGATAACAAGATTGTGGAAAAACTCTTGAGGAGTCTACCCTCAAGATTTGATGTGATTGTCACCACCATAGAGGAGACTAAGGATCTCACAAAGTTCACAGTGGATGAGCTACATGCATCACTGATGACTCATGAGTAGAGATTGGGTAGGAGTGAAAACTCATCTCTAGAGCATGCCTTTAAGACCCAAATGTCCTTCGGAAGAGGAAGAGGGTAAGGCAGAGGAAATAAGAGAAGAAGAGGTAGAAGCCAGAACAGAGGTGGAAGGAACAGTCCAGCAAATGCTCAAGGAAGGGGCAGCAATCCAAATCAGCAAGAAGGCTAAGGCAGCAACCAACAAAGTGGTCAGTAGAATGCTAAAGGATAGAGGTATGATAAGTCCAATGTCCAATGTCACTATTGTAAAAATATGGTCATTATGCTAATGAATGTAGAAAGAAGAAACATGATATGGGAAGTAGAACTAGTGCAAATTTCACTAGAGAAAATATCAGCCAAGATAATTTGTTCTTAGCTTGTAATATGGCTGAAGAAAAAAGTGAGGATTTATGGTTTCTACACTCCAGTTGCAGTAACCATATGACAGGAAACTTAGCAATGTTTTCTATGCTAGATGAGAGTGTGAAGTCACAAGTCACACTAGGAACTGATAGCAAAGTTTCTGTTATGGGAAAAGAAAATGTAAATGTTTTAACAAAGAAAGGTGCAAAGAAATCCATAGCAGATGTCTATTATGTTCCAGGAATGAAGTGTAACCTCTTAAGTATTTGACAGCTTGTTCAAAAGGGGTATAATGTATATTTTGAGGATGATGTTTGTACCATCATGGACAAACCACCCAGCAAACAATGTATTGCTGAAGTGAAGATGAGAAGAAACAAAATGTTCCCTCTTAGAATGAGAGCAGATCTGAAAAATGAAGAAAATATAGCAGCAGTGGCAAAAGAGGCTTTCCAAAGCGAACCAAAAGATGATAATTGGTTGTGGCACTTGAGATTTGGACATCTCAACTTTGGAGGTCTTAATATGTTGAACAAAAAAGGAATGGTAAGAGGTTTACCATTGATAGAGAAGCTGGACAGCCTTTGTGAAGGTTGTATCTTAGGGAAACAACACAGAGAAAGTTTTCCTTCTGGGAAAAGCATAAGGGCAAAAGCACCCTTAGAGATTGTCCATTCAGATTTGTGTGGACCGATGCAAACTCCACTGCTTGCTAGCAGCCACTACATATTAACATTCATAGATGATTTTACAAGAAAAACTTGGACTGTGGGTGAAAATGTGAAGTTGGGAAACACTTTTTGCCCTTTTTTGACGTTGAAAATTGTAATTTTCTATGTTTTTCAACTTCAACTCCACTAAACTCATATTTTTATTGCAAATTATGCTTTGACATAAAAACAAGAATTGTAGAGAATTGTCTTAACTCCATACCCATATTTTTTTTTTTTTAAATATTGACATATAGAGGGGTAAATTTCTTGTTTACTAATTGCATATACTTGAAATTTTCAGGCAAACATAAATAGTCACTTTATTATCCTTTACTTTTTTTAGGGAAGGTTATTCATTTTTTGGAAAAAAACCATAGCATCATAATCTGCATATATTGCACTAGTGCACAGACTATTTTTTGGTAATTTTCGGATTAAATCACTATTTTTTATTATTTTTTGAAATGGACGAAGACAAAAAAAACAGTGATGTTTCAGTACATTTTATCATCCTTTGATTTTCTTTTCAATGTGATCGTCAATAAGAAAAATGAGAGTACCCTTTTGAAGTAGACAGGGAGAGGAAGTGCAGTATGATTGTTTTGAATTTTTTGGTGTCCTCATTTGAAAGTTATTGAATTTTCATTCAGTGCAATTTTTCGAACAATGAAATTCCACAGTGACACAGTTTAGTGTTTCAGTACATTTTATGATCCTTTGATTTTCTTTTCAATGTGATCGTCAATAAGAAAAATGAGAGTACCCTTTTGAAGTAGATAGGGAGAGGAAGTGCAGTATGATTTTTTTGAATTTTTTGGTGTCCTCATTTGTAAGTTATTGAATTTTCATTCAGTGAAATTTTTCGAACAATGAAATTCTATAGTGACACAATTTAGTAAAAAATAAATAAATAATTGAGTTTTTTAATGAAACTCCATAAATCTCACATCATCAAAAACTAGATTTAGAGATGAATCTAATGGTACTTGGTCCGACATAAAACATTTTGTTTTTGTAGGTGTTTTGTCCCTCCAAAGTTGCAGGTTTCTTAAAACTGCAAAATTGTCTGAGTTTTTCATTGACCAGAAACTCTCGGCCGAGATAATGTCTCGGACGAGAAATTTCTAAAACTCTCGACCGAGAAATTTAAAACTAGTTTAACCTGCCTAAAGTTAGATTTAACCGCGCGGGCAAAATCTCGGCTGAAAGTTTAAAAACTCTCGGACGAGAGTTTGCACCCGAGAGTTTGCCCAATAAAACTCTCGACCGAGAGTTTTCTAAATTCTCGGCCGAGAGTTTAGAAAACTCTCGGTTGAGAGTTTTCTAAACTCTCGGTCGAGAGTCTAGAAAACTCTCGGTCGAGAGTTTTCTA
>CM076584.1:483653977-484040677 GCA_034641835.2 Pinus albicaulis | reverse complement strand
AATAGAAGGCGTTCACAGAATTGAAAAATCGCCTCTGTTCTGCCCCAATGCTCACTTTACCAGACTTGCAACAGCCATTTGAGATAGAACGGATGCCTCGACTATGCTGTTGGGACGGCGTTCACCATTCATGAGGACATCAGGAGTGATATTACAGGTGAGACATTAGCTGAGCGGATGCAAGTATCACACATGAAAAATGTGTTCATTGACTGGCAATGAGCCCTGGTTTCACCTCCATCTCAGGAAAGAACAAAGGGGAGAAAGGAAAAAAGCCTCCGAAACCCTCCACCAATACAACCCCCACCAATACTGCCTCGACCCAGCAAAACAACTTTGAAGTTCTGAGCAATCTTGACTCATTGGAGCACCCTATAGTCTCCCAAGCCCCCACTGATCAAGATCCGTCATTATTAAGTCAATCTTTGATTACAACCAACGCCCCAAGCACAACCTCGGATTCAATCCACGCCCAGGCACCGCAACACAAACCATAATCCTCTCCCATTCAGATTAATACCAGCCACACCTCACTGCAAACTTCTCAATGCACAGAAATGAAAACAGAGCAGCCATCCTCAACCACTTCAAACAATCCTCTGGAGGAGATCCTAGGTGATCTAGATCTCCAAAAGGTCAATGAGCAATGGTCCAAACTGGGAGTCGATGCCATTCCCCAAGAACACTTGGAGAATATAGAAATGGCATACCTGCAGCTGGAATACATCAACCAAAATGCAGCCAAAAGGTAATGGGGAAATAGCAGCCAAACGGGCATTCAAGCCAACCTTGATTTGGATCAATACAAGCCACAAGGACCAGGAAGAAAAAGAGGGCGCAAATCCACAAGACACCAAATACAAGAACCAGGCAGACGCCTAATCAATGAAGGAAAAATTAGGGCCTTGGTCCTATCTGCTCCAAAGGTAGCTCAATGAAAATCACAACCTGGGACATCAGGGGGCTCAACGGCACCACCAAAAGAAGGATCTAGAAAAACCGCTTATTCTCGATACACCCAGACATCATACTTCTTCAAGAATCAAAATGCTCTCCCAAAGGCACAGAGACACTCAAAAAACTTGTTTCCAACAGTCATCACTGCATAAGCATAGATGCTATCGGGCAAGCAGGAGGGTTACTCACCTTCTGGAACAAAAGAAAATTCTTCTTGCAGAATGCTCTGTCCACCAAGCACTCGTTATCGATCATTTTCAACATGCCAGACTCAGGGCAATCGATCTGCATCACCAACGTGTATGGACCCCAACGAATCCAGGAAAAGCTGAAGATGCTGCTAGACCTGGACGAAGTCAGACAACACCATGGGGCAAACCACTAGATTTTAGGTGGAGACTACAACATGATCACCAATCTAGCGGAAAAAAAGGGAGGCTTACGAAGATTGGATAAGGACTCGGAAGCATTCAACACCTTTATTGTTGAATCCAAACTCATTGACATCCCCACAGTCAATGGTCTGCATACCTGGAATAATAAGCAAGGAGGAAATAGGCAGATAGCATCAAGGCTCGATAGGTTCCTCATGTCGGAATCCATTCTGCTGCAAAATATCGACATGGAGGCCAGCATTCTGCCTATCAGAGGATCTGATCACTGGCCAGTGCAGATTCACTTCACCAATTTGGATAAGCCCCACAACAGACAATTTAGATTTGAAGCCTTCTGGACAGAGCACCCATCATTCATGCAAAACATACAACGCTGGTGGACTCAAGCCACCATAAGGAGCGACAATATCATGTACATATTCCAGCAGAAGCTCAAAACAATAAAAATCAACCTCAAATGCTAGAACAAAAACACCTTTGGTGACATATTTCAAGCCAAAAAAGAACTCGAGGAAAAAATGGCGAACCTCCAGCAATCTTTGATTAAAGAAGGGCCCAATGATGAAAGAATAGCTCAAGAATCAAATCTGCAAAGGCAATGGGAAGAATGGTTAAAACAAGAAGAGCTGCTGTGGAGGCAGAAGTCGAGGGTGCAATGGTTAAAACAGGGAGAACGCAACACTAGTTTCTTCCATAAGTCAACCATCCAGCATAGAGCACATAATCGCATCCTCTCCCTCAAAAACGTTGATGGCGATCAAGTTTATAAAAGGGAGCATATAGGATTTGAACTCAACTCTTTTTTCACTTCTCTTCTCAGTGATCCCATTCAAGATAGAACCCGAGCCATCAATGAAATTATCGCTGTCATTCCCAACTTAGTTACAGAGGAGCAAAACTCCCTCCTTCTAAGAGAATTCATTGAGCGGGAGATTGAAGAAACAATCTTCAACATGGCCTCGAACAAGGCTCCCAGACCAGACAACTTTACAATCGAATTCTTTAAAGCTTGCTGGCCCATTATTAAGGCTGACCTTCTCAACCTAGTAAGGAACTTTCACAAAACCAAGAAAGTTTTGCCTGCCATCAATGCCACATTCCTCACCTTAATTCCCAAATTAGACCAGGCTGACTCCCCCGACAAGTTTCGTCCCATAGCCCTTTGTAATGTCCTTTACAAAATCCTTTCCAAACTGATGGCTAGAAGACTTAAATCTGTCCTCCCCTCAATCATTTCTCAGGAACAAACTGGCTACGTTGAAGGTAGGCAGATCACTGACAGCATAATCCTCACTCAGGAAGTGTTGCATTCTCTCAAAACAAAAAGGACTCTGGACAGGTATGCTTATCCAGCTTGACCTTTCAAAGGCCTTTGATAAAATCAGCTGGCACTATATGAGAGAAATCCTCCAGGCTTTTGGATTTAGTCAGCAATGGACAAATTGGATAATGGAACTGGTCTCAGGTGCTTTCTTTTCAATGCTGTTGAATGGAGGACCCCTTCAACCCTTCATTCCGTCCAGAGGTATAAGGCAAGGAGATACCCTGTCTCCGTTTCTCTTTGTCATTATGGCAGAAGGGCTAGGAAGATCCTTAGCCAAGGAAAAACAACAGAATCAACTCAAAGGCATCAAACCGGTACACCAAGGACCCACAGTAATGCATCAGCAATTCGTAGATGATACATCATGGGCGCCCCCACAGTGCAGGAAGCTCGAACCATCAGCAAAGTGCTAAAGACTTTCTCGGAGGCCTCAGGTATGGAAATAAATCTCACAAAATCCAAAATATTTTTCTTCAACACATCCATTCCTGTGCAGAGAAATCTCAACAGAATTCTGAATATTCAAAAGAACTCCCTTCCAACCAAATACCTTGGTATACCACTCTCGGAATATGCCTACAAATTGGCCAACTCGGAAGCCCTCCTCAACAAAATGAGAGCCAGGTTAAGCAGCTGGACCCACCGGGCCTTAAACATGGCCAGCAGACTAATATTGGTGAAGTCCGTCCTTCAAACCATGCCAGCATATATTTTTTCAGCACTTGCAACCCCTAAGGTGGTTTATAAATCCATCCGAAGCATCCAACGATCCTTTATCTGGAATGAAGCCTCTAAAGAATCCAAATGGGCCCTCCTCAAGTGGACAGACATCTGCAAACCAAAAATGGAGGGAGGTTTGGGCCTAAGAGACCGCAAGATATTAAGCAAGGCCATAGTAGCAAAAATCTGGTGGAGATGGGTAGAAAATCCTAACTCCCTCTGGGGCACCTTGTGGAAAGCGAAGTATACAAATAAAATCAGGGACAAAGACCTCATCAGGCTTATAGGCACCACTCAAGGATCCCCCATCTGGAATAAAGCATGGGAAAATCCACCTATTATTCAGCAGCATAGCTTCTGGGAAGTGCACCAATGCAGCACTGCCCTATTCTGGGAAGATGCCTGGCAGCAACTACCACCCTTGGCACACCCAGACTGGAACACTCTTAAAAGAGCTATGCAGGAGGAAGGCAAGGTTACGGTAGCAGACTACTGGCAACCTGTGAGCGAGGCAACCGCATGGAAAAAATGGTTATCTAGAGAACAATGGCATACCCAAGCATGCCCAATGAATGTAGACCATCTTCTACAAGACCTGGACAAAATAAGAATCCTAAATTCTAATAAAGAGGACATCTTGAGATGGGGAAGAAATCCCAAAGGAGCATTCAACCTCAAAGAAGCATATCAGATCTTGGCTGCCTCCTCGGATCTGCAACCAGATCACAAATGGAAAGCCCTTTGGAACAGAGGAACATGGCCAAAAATCACACTATTCTCCTCGCTGGTCATGCATAACAAGGCACTCACATGGGACAATCTGCAGAAATGAGGCTTCGTAGGCCCTTCACGATGTATGCTCTACGAGAATGGTCCAGAAACTCTCAATCACATCCTCAACACCTGTCCCACGGCTTGCTCTCTGTGGGATGACATGGCCCTGGTCTTTAGACAATCCGATAGAGACAAAAACTCCATCCAACTCTCACTCAGCAAGTGGAGATTTCTATTTTGAATGTCATTTTTAATATAAAGTGAGTATTTCAAATTGTCTCTTAAACATTAACCATCTTTTTTGGTATTGGGTTGTAATTTAAGCATATTGTGTCCAAATATCATCAAATGTTTTCATAGTAAATTCATTTTAAGAACATTAAAAGAGATTTAAAACCGATCAAAACATTACATTAAAAATAAAAAATAAAAAATAAATCTTAAATCCTAAATTGGTATATATATATATATATATATATATATATAATTAATTTATTTAAGTTTTAACAATGAATTATTAAAAAAGTCTATTGATAATAATCACAATAATAAAGACTCTCGGACGAGAGTTCAAAAACTCTCGGATGAGATTTGGAGAAACTCTCGGACGAGAGTTTTTAAACTCTCGTCCGAGAGTTTCTCCAACTCTCATATGAAAAGTTCAACTCTCGGACGAGAGTTGGAAAAACTCCCAGACGAGAGTTTAAAAAATCTCGTCCTAAAGTTTTTCCAACTCTCGTCTGAAAAGTTTTCTTGAGAGTTTTGTGACCACAACTCTCGAATGAGAAAATGCATAACTCTCGTCCGAGAGAATTTTAACTCATGTTAAACCCGACCAAACTCTCGTCCAAAATATTTAAAATTTTTCGGATGAGAATTTTGAAAACTCTCGGTCGAGAAATTTACTTGACTTTTTTCTTGGCCGAGAAATTAAAAATTTCTCCCGAATTCTAACCATCTGCCAAAAACTGTTTCCCAACTTCGCGATTTGACCCGTTTACTTTTTGAAAAACAAAAGTGAAGTGTTTGAAAGGTTTTGCAATTTCAAAGCACTTGTTGAGAACCAAAGTGGTCTGCACATCAAAGTTCTAAGGGCTGATAGAGGAGGTGAGTATATCTCTAAATATTTTCTATGTTTTTGTAGAGAAAATGGTATTCATAAGCAGTTTACAACAAGATATACTCCGCAGCAAAATGGAGTAGCCGAAAGGAAGAATAGAACCATAATGGACATGGTAAGGAGTATGTTAAAGGAAAATCATTTGCCTAATGATTATTGGGCTGAAGCTGTATATTGTGCAGTGTAAATTTTGAATAGGTGCCCTACAAAAGTAGTGATGAACAAAGTTCCGGAAGAGGCATGGAGTGGCACAAAGCAAAGTGTCACACATATGAAGGTTTTTGGATGTGTGGCTTATGCACACATTCCTGATCAGCTAAGGAAGAAGTTGGACAGCAAGGGGGAGAAATGTATTTTCATTGGATACAGTGAGGAATCCAAGGCTTATAGGTTGTATAACCCATCCACCAAGAAGTTTATTGTGAGCAAAGATGTTCAGTTTATTGAGGAAGAAGCTTGGGATGGAAGCATAGAGAAAATAGTGAATGTTAAACATTGTTTATCTCATGATGAAAATGATGATGACTTGGCTGAAATACATCCCCAAACAGTAGCACCAACACAAGAGCAGCAAAGCACACCCTTGATGAGAAATGAAAGTGCTTCTCCAAGCACACCGCAAGGAGGAAATTCAAGTGCTTCCTCAGGCATTTATACACCTAGTGAAAGAGGTAAGAAGTTCAGAAATTTGAATGACATTTATGCACAAGAGGCAGCAAATGAAGGTATCAATTATTTTATTGCTTTATATTGTCATGTTGAAGACCCTATCCACTTTGAAGAAGCTATTAAGGATAAGAAATGGATAGAAGCTATGGATGAGGAGATTAATGCCATAGAAAGAAACAAGACTTGGGATTTGGTTGAACTCCCAAAAGGTAAAGATGTCATAGGAGTTAAATGGGTCTACAAGACCAAGAGTAATGCTGAAGGCAAAATAGAGAGACACAAGGCAAGGCTTGTTGTCAAAGGTTATAAACAGAAGCATGGGATATATTATGAGGAAACTTTTGCATCGGTTGCTAGAATGGAAACCATGAGAGAAGTGTTGTCCATAGCAAAACAAAACAAGTGGAAAGTTTACCAAATGGATGTGAAGTCAGCATTCCTAAATGGAGTGTTAATGGAAGAGGTTTACATTGAACAACCTCTCGGCTATGAAAAGAAAGACGAAGAGCACAAAGTGTGCAACTTGAAGAAAGCTCTTTATGGGCTGAAGCAAGCACCAAGAGCGTGGTATAGTAGAATAGACTCCTATCTACTGGAAAATGGATTTGAAAAGTGTGAGGGAGAACCCACCCTCTACATCAAAGAAAAAGATGGTAAAATTTTGATTGTAGTTTTATATGTTGATGATGTTATTTTCATAGGTAATGATGATTACCTTATTGAAAATTTTAAAACAGTCATGAAAGAAGAATTTGAAATGACTGACATGGGTTTGTTGAGATGCTTCTTAGGAATAGAAATAGAACAAGATGAAAATGAGATTTTTATCTCACAAGCAAAATATGTTAATGAAGTTCTTGAAAGATTTAATATGCAGAAAGGCAAAGCAGCAATCACTTCCACAGTGATGGGATTAAAACTCAGCAGAGAGGACAGCAGCAAGGATTTTGATCCTAGCTTATACAAGAGCATAGTTGACAGCCTCATTTATTTCGCTGCAACTAGGCCGGACATAATGCATACTGTTAGTTTAATTTCCAAATTCGTGGAGAAGCCAAAGGATGCACATTGGCAGGCAGTGAAGAGAATTATGAGGTATTTTAAAGGTACTAAAAGGTTTGGTATTTTATATACTGCTTCAAAATGTTCAGATTTAGTTGGATACACTGACAGTGATTGGACTGGAAGTGTAGATGATCGGAAGAGCACTTCCGGTTATGTTTTTCACATGGGTTCAGGAGCCATTTCATAGGCTTCTAAAAAGCAGCCTATTGTAGCGTTGTCTACAACAGAGACAAAATATGTGGCAACTACAGCAGCAGCGTGTTAAGAAATTTGGATGAGGAGGATGTTAAGAAGTTTATGCCAAGAGCAGACAAAGGAAACAGTGATTTTTTGTGACAATAGCTCAGCTATTGCATTATCTAAGAATCCTGTGTTTCACAATAGGACGAAACACATTGACACAAAATTTCATTACATCAGAGAATTGGTAAACAATGGTGAAGTTATTTTGGAACACTGCAGAACTCAGGAGAAGTTTGGAGACATTCTGACCAAGCCATTGGGACAGAAGAGTTTCGAATTTTTGAGAAAATGCTTGGGTATGACTCATAACCCAGCAGTTGAAAGTAAGGGGGAGTGTTGAAATGTTACTTTCAACAGTGGTTGTGCAGAGCCGCTTTCTATTTTCTTCTCCAGGTTTATGTACTCCCAGCCAGTTTCTAAATTTGTTGAACAGTCATTTCAGATTTGTTTTGAACGACACAGTCTGTTTATTTTGAAAAACAGAGTCTTTTAAATTGTTCGGGACAGTCTCTGTTTTTGGCAAAATAGAGTACTTTTATTTTTTACAGTCAAACAAATATTTTATTTTTTGTACGCTGTGGTCCACACAGCAAGTATCTTGTTGATGTGTCGAGTTCCGCAAGCGGAACGTTTTCCATATAATACACCACAGCCTTTGTTTACGGCCCGATGCGATGCACACATCGCAATCAAAATACACAGCAAACCACGTTAAATCGCCCTCCACCGTCATCCGAGGTCCACTGGTCCCACAAGACCACGCGGCAGTCATTCATACAATCGCAAGTTTTTGAATCACAAGTCGTTTGTTTTATGGCCCGATTGCATTAACCATGGGCGGACCCGATCCACTTTTTACAGTGGATTTAATGTTTGGCCATCGCATCCATGGCCCAATCGCAATCACAGTTTTAAGTTGGGCTGTTTGAAATTGTTATGATCCGAACCCGATACGTTTTATTATGGCGTAGTTTATTGGTGCCATCGCATCTGGTTTTGATCGGCAATCGGAAATGTTTTGTGCAAGGTCCGATCGCACAGCATTTCACATCCGGACCCGACGTGTTTTATATGGCAGAGTTTACTTGGCCATCGCGTCCGGTCTATCAATTGCAATCGGAATTTTATTGTGGTTCGTTTGTTTAGTTGAAAAGCGCGGACCCAATGAATATTTCAAACATAATTAAATCGTGCGTTCAAAGCCCATTGTAGTGGGCCCCCGACAGTCTTTTAAATAGATTTACTATTAAGTTTGTTTTACATAGTTTTTGTAATGTTTTATAATGTGCGCGGCACATATAAAAGAAAAGACGCGAGAGCCTCTTTGTGGTAATTTATGTAATGTTTTATTTGTTATGCACAGCAGTGCGTGAATAGGAAGAAAAACACAGCAATGTATTTTCACAGAGACGGAGAGTTTGTTTTGTTTTGAGAGACAGTGAAGTTTAGTGCACTGTGTTGGCACCAGTCACAACATTTTGAGGAAGACATTGTAATAGTTTTTTTTAAAGAAATAGAAGTTTGTTTTCAGCGTGGAAACTCTGTCTCCTGTCAAGAAATTTTATTAATTTCTCTGTGTTGAAGAGGAGAGTTTACTCTCTCCATTGTTATTCTCGAATTTTCAATATTCCAACAGATTGAATCATTCTGTGGTACACAGGAATCACTACTACAAGGTTGGCACTGCGTCCAGATCAAGTGGCTGCCCGTGTCGAGAATGAAATGCAGATTTAGTGGAACGGGAGATCCTATCCGCATCTGCATAATATATTCAACCGCTGCATAATTAAGAGGACTGTAATAACTCTTGGCAGTTTGGGGAGTATAATGTTGGAACCTGCGCCGTCGGTTGTGACTTCGTTCGATACCTTGACGCAGTCGTTCAACATTTGAAAGTTTGCGGCCATCCATGAAGGGAGAGATGAGCGAATCTCTGTGTATGAGATCTATTCGTAAAGCTTTATTATGTTGAGCAGTGGCGGGTGCTTTGGATTCAGCGTTAGCTTCGTTGCTGGCGCAACATCCATGGAATGACAAAACATAAAACGCAGGGACTGCAATGATTATCATCAAAGCTGAAAGAATGTGATTTAACACAGTAAATGAAGATAAATAAGCTGGTGTAGGGAGGGAGTTGGAGGAAAAAACTCTATATCTTTCTTGCTGCGATCATCCTGAATTGTGATAATGCGGTGTTCTGTAGTGAAATCCTTATTATACTTGCATGTGACAAGAGAGTTAGCAAGGAGGTACGTGGCATTGTTGTAAGTGGCTTTTCCTTTTTTAATTTTTTTTATTATTATTACTAGTTGATTTAATAATGCTTTTTTGTTTTTCAACTTTTTATGTGTTTTTGTAAATTAGGTTTATTGTTTCAAAATTTTGAAATTTCTATTTTAAAATTTTATTTTCTATTTCTATTAATCTTCGGATTCTTATTTCTATTAACGCGATTTTAATTTTTACCATTTATGTCATTTTATATATATTTAAATAGATTAGTTATTAACCTTTCACAATTTGTAAAGGTAAAATAAATATAATGATATATGCTAATAATAATTATGTGTAATATTATTCTGTCTTTTATTATATTCATTTACATATAATTAAATGAAACAATTAAAACCATTTTCATAAATTTTACTTTTGGTAATGTTTATTTTTTTCTATTTCAGTTTTTTTTTTTTTTAATTTTGATTTTTATAATTTTATTTTTGTTTTTTTTCTGTTTTCAATTTAATTTTATGATAAGACTTCAATTTTTTTATTAAAATAAGTTTTCATACACATAAAAATAAAAATATTTATATATCAAATATTTTGGGTTAATAAATACATAAATATTTATAATCTTAAATATAACTAAAAGATAGATAAATGAGAAATAAAATGTTATAATCTGTTTTTGAATTTATTTATTTAAATAAAAATATTAAATTGTAATAAAAATACTAAAATTATTTATTTAATATTTTTTTATAAATAAATATTTATAATTAAAATATAAATAATATAATATCATGAATGTTAAGTAGACTATTTAAATATTATGAGAAATTAGTCATTTGCTACTATCTCTTATGGAAATAGTCAAAGAAAAATGACTTACTTAAAAGATTTGAATCCCAAAAAATAATATTTACTACAACATCATTAAAATACAAGTATAAATTACTATATATATATATATATATATATATATATATATATTTTTAATTTATTATAATAAAAATTATTGCTATAAATTTGTTTATTATTAATATAATATAATAATATAAATTAATATTAATTTAATTTTAAAAAATTATATATATATATATATATATATATATATATATATATATATATATATATATATTATTTGTAAAATATAGTTGAATCACTTTTTGCAAAATTCATGGCATGTGAATATTGACTATGATTTATGAAAGAAGTTTCAATTAATACTCAACCATGTTTTCAAAATTAAAAAAAAAAAAAAAGTAATGATGTTCTTTGCTTTTTATTACGGTAATCAAGAAAAACATGCATATCGGAAACTTCTAATTGATTGGGCAACAAAAATTTTGAAACATTTTAAAATACAAAAGTTATGAAGGGATGAAGTATTTGTTTTATCTAATGATTTATTTGATTTTCATGTCATATTTTTTATAATTATAAATTAAAATAAAGAGAATGTTTGCATTGTTTATAAAATGCTCATTTCTCACTAATAAATTGTGGCTATTGTGTTATTCTCTTTTCTTGCATCCAAATTGTTATATGATCTTCTGGATCAGTTTCAGATCTGCAGGTAGATTAACTACTTCAGTGCTTGTACAGATTCCGTAGTCTTCTTTCTCAAGGGTCTCTTGCAAGGCTTAAGATTGGTAATATTGAACTGAAAGACTAGGCGTTCATTTGTGTTGTACAAAGACATGAATATCCTGATCGTCGTAGATGGAGTCAATATTCTTTACCTGGTGTATTTGCTAGATTCGGCTCATATTGTTAGTATAAGAGAATATGCGGTTATTGTAGTGTCAATTCTGGCATGGTATGATCCCCGCAAGGCTTGTCTTTCAGGAGATAGTGCTATACCACCATTGCTTACGTTGTTGGAATCTAGAACATATTTTGATAAGGAGAAGGAAGTGAAGGCTCTACAGAGATTAACGGCTGAATTCAGGGAGTAGAGTATTAATGCGGAACTCAAGCAGAGGGTGGAATGGTTGGCGCACACAACATATTCAAATTTTTTAAATTGAATGGAAAATAAATGGCTATAGGGACAAGAGAGTATGGCGAGCCTTATTTCCCTGCCCGGGAGCATTAATGGGCGGATAGCAGCTGAAATAAGGCAATGGTGTAAGATTGAGGAGGCTCGAGGCCGTTCATTACAATGGAGCAAACTAAATAATAATTTTATTAAAGATTTCAAATCGTAACTGAGGATAACGAAGGGAATGTCGTAGACATATTGGAAAAAATTAAAGCGATCCTTGATATGAAACCGCCGGTGAACCAAAAGCAGATTGAAAGAAACCCCGTTGAACCAAAAGCAGATTAAAATATTTAAAGGGCAAATGGGATACTATTAGGATGTTCATCCAACATTGCTTTGATATAAATTTTCCAATAGATCAATTATTAAAGAAGTATGTTTTATGCAATTGGACTAAGGGATGTGACAAGTATTTCCAACTACTCAAAATGAAGCGAGTCGAAACAGCTATATCAAAACTCCTTGACTCCTTTGAGAAGTTCTATGTACATGTTGATGCGAAACAACTATATCAAAATTCCTTGACTCGTTTGAGAAGTTCTATGTACATGTTGATGTATTTATTGTAGCGGTCAAAACCATATAGGCACAACCTAATAGCATGTTGAAAGGCAAACCAAATTATGAAAGATGGGGTTAAAATAGATATGGGAAAAGTGAAAGATGGGGTTAAAATAGATATGGGAAAAGTGATTTGGAACATCAATACTGAAGCAAAAGAAGATTAAAATATTTGTGGAGTATGAAAGGTTCAAAATCAGAGAAATAGAGTATGTATGTTTTTGTAAATTTAATAGTAAAATGATTAAGTGAAAGTAAGTATCTTGTCTCACAAATAAAAAGTCTCATACATCAATTTAATATCTAACTTAATCATAAAATTAAATAATAATAATAATATCGTAGTATAATAATAATAATAATAATAATATAGTATAATAATAATAATAATAATAATTCAGTTAACATTTCTGTGATATAACTTTAAATTTAATGATTGATGAATTATAAAAGAAAAATGTTCCATACAATTGAACTAAGGAATGCCACAAGTTTTTCCAACTACTCAAAAGGAAGCTGGTTGAAGCAACTGTATTAAATTCCTTGTCAACTCCGAGAACTTCCATGTATGTTTCCATGAATCTTATGTGGTGGTCGAAGTCGTATTGTGAAAACTTGGTAGCAAGTCAATCATACCACCCAAATTCCTACGCTAGTTAAAAATTAAATAAAGGCGAAAGAAATTATTCGACGATCGAATTGGAAGCACTCCGCCATGATCTTTGCTCTAAAAAAATTGCATTAACTTCAAGCGAGTCCTTTCATATTTTTAATAGTCAATAAACTAGTATAATATGGCTAAATATATCGATGGCTACTATTATTCTAGGTGTTTGAATTCAAAGTCATAGTGTGACCAAGGAAAAAGAATGTGAGACCCAACTAGAAATAAGGGATGAATGATGCAACTCAATCATGACTTAAAGGGTGCATACTTGTTTATATTCAAAGATATTCCTATAGTGTTTTCAAAATTTTCTTATTTATTGCATGCGAGATGACCACTTATATGGGATATTTGAAAAGGAAAAGAAAATCTTAGCAATACAAGTAGCCCAATTCAACCTAACCCAACCTTAATTGGTGAATAATTTTACAAAAAATATTAATGAAATATTTCAGAGAATTTTTTTAGAGAATGAAACGAAGATTATTATAGGCGAAGCTGATAAAGAAGGTATTGGTGGACATTATTAAGGAGATACAACAAAAAGGAAAATCCTACAAGTAGGGTGAAACTTGTTCCAAGATTTTGGAAGCGAAGTCTAGCAAAGTGATATATATGAAATATTAGTCCAACCGATTTCGAGAAGCCAAATTCTACTTCACTCCATAAAGACGACATTACCATTTAATATTTTAGAAATGAAATTTATTGACCCATTTCCCAAAAGGGCCAGGAGCACATGTGTAAAGTATATTATCATAACAGTGGATTATTTGAGAAAGTGGGTAGAGGCTTAACCAATAAAATCTCGTATGATAGAAATAGCTTCTAAATTTATTTATGAAAATATTGTAACATGATTTGATTGTCAGCCGACTATAATTAGTGATAGGGGTTTGATTGTCGCTCGACTATAACTTGTGATAGGGGTAGACATTTTTATAACGCTACAACAATCAAAATAATGCTACAAAAAATCATGATTGAGCATAGGAAGACAAAACTGTATCACCTACAAACCAATGCCATAGTCAAATAATTTAGTTATCTATTACATAAAGGAATGACATAAATATGCAAGATTGATAGAGATGACTAGGATGACAAAATCTCAGTAGTTTTATGGGCATATCATATGGCATACAAACAATCCACTGGGTATACATCATTCGCGTTAGTCTATGGGCAATAAGAATTTGTAGCATTATATTACACCACAAACACAACAAGCATATTTAACGTGCTTAAGTGTGAATTTGAAAAGATGAAAAAAGTGAATTTACAAAATGCAATGATTGGAAGAAGACAAATTGCATTCACTTCACCAACAACAAGCAAGAAAAAACCAACAAAAAGCATGGCATGATAGAAATTTACAAGAAAATATTTTTAAAGTAGGATACTCAACATTTCTATATGATATTCGAATAAAAGGGAAACCAAAGAAATTGGAGATTGCATGGCTTGGCTCCTTTATAGTAGAGGACATACATTATTAAGGATAAATATAGTTAAGAACACTTCAAGGGAACCTATCTCAATCACGTGTAAACAATGCTTCACTAAAAAAGTATATCACTTAACAATAGTAGCATGATATCGGTGAAAACCTCTCTAAGTCACTAGGAACATGGGCTAGTCTAAAAACCACGATGGTGTAATTTAGCAAGTATTGAACAATTGTAAAATATGTTTAGGTTTAATGTCATTAAGATAACATAATAAGTATGATATAAGAAACACTTACAAATGTCAGTACAATAACAACCATGCCAGTCAATAAGTACTATGAAAAAGAAAAAAAATATCATACCAAAAATAAATTCAAACCGATAGAGCAATTAGAAGACTTGAGGAAATTCTTAAATAATAAATGATATCAAAATGTAAGTAAATTCTAGAAACCAAAGCACCATGAAAGAAGGAAATACCATCGACTTAGATTTTGAGAAAATTTAAAAGTAAAGTTCACTTGACCAAAAGGAGAGAAGAAAGACTGAATGTAAAATTACATACCAACCAAATGGCTATACCTGACTTGGACGTTATGACCGATGGAGACATCACATATCATTTAAAATATATCAATGATTTGGCACATTAAATAATATAACCAAGTGCCAAAAACATAAGGACAACTAAACCATGTTCCTCAGATGAATTTAGAGTAATGGAAACATCATGTATTAATGCAATGGGATAATCATTATAGTGGCTCATCGATTAAATTAATGTTGACTTAATACCCTAGTTATAAAACCGATTGACACATTTGACTTACCCACCATTCTTTTTTTAGTTTTTGTTGACTGCAATGCTTGAGCTCAATGAACTTCATGATATTCGAATTCCAACAATCTGAGTTTCATATTTCCTTGATTTTTTATGAGGGAAAGAATTCCAAGACGATTTCAAAATGATAGGGAGGAACATGCATTTATATTTCAAAGAGACCCCAAAGAATCCAAGAAGAATGCCTGATTTGATCAAAATACTACAACAAAATTGGAGGTTTAGTTCCATAATATAAAACAAGAAAAAAATACTTTAGCTCTATTAGTAGAAACACTTTATAACTTTCAAGAAAAGGGGGATTTCCAAAAATAAGTGGACAATGAATTGTGAGATGTTGCATCAAGATTGACTTCAAGACTATTTTGGCGCACCCCTGGTCGCAAACTTCTAGGGCCTGAAGGAGGAACCTAAAAATACATAATTAGTCAATATCACGATGGCACTTTCTGGTTGGAGAAGCCACTACATATCACAAATGCTATATACAACATCATTGGAATACCACATAACGGGGGAAAAATTTTGAATATTTTTTTACTCTAATGCATGGATTAGAGAGTTTATTGTTAGTAGTATGCACTGACATGCAATAATACAAAAATGCTTGTAATACAAAACAATATATTCAAAAGCACGTAAACATCACATGAATTGAGACAAGTTGTAAAGATATTCTATTATTTAGAAGAAAAATACAATGTTCACTTGCCTCTTCGAGGGGGTAACCTACAATGGAGAAAAGTTCAATTACAATAAAACTATATGCTTCTTCCCTTGTTATATAATCCAAAAACCGTAACTACTAGTGGTCTCTTTCATAATACGTGTTAACCACTTTATTTATTAAGTATGGACCATTTATAACTAATTATGGCCCCTCCTCTATAATGCAGGAAAACCATTTATAATTAATATTAATGCAGATAACCAATCACGGGCTTTATTGACTCAAATAACTAACTATGTCTCTGACGAAGTCAATTAGTCTTATTACATAAATAAAGGGGTTAGGTTTGGAGCTAACATGCCCTCCCCCATCAAAATTAGCCTCATCCTCAAGGCTGAAGCTGTAGAAAATGTTGAAGGATAGTGGTGGGTTCCCATGTCACATCTCCTTGACAAGTGTATTTCCACTTGATGAAGACATACTTGATCGTACGACCATGGAGATGTATTTCACGAGTATCGAGGACTTGTTCAAGTCAAAGACAAAGTGAAAATTCCTCATCTAATTCCAGAAAACATGTTTGAACCCTCAAATTCCAGCAGCCCCCAATTTTTGTTGAGGCAGGATACATGGATCACTAGGTGGATTTTTGAAGTACTTGACATAGCTAGTTTGTAAGCCACTACTCCTATACATTGAAGTACATGATAAAGGCCAAAGAATTTTGGGGCTAGTTTCTTCGAGGCCTTTTTTTCTTAGAGAGTTCTACCCATAAGAATAGAGTTACATGAACACTTGGTCACCTACTTGAAATGACCTCTTTGAATGGTGTTGGTCAACTTGTTGCTTCATTCGATTATAAGCTTGGTGTATATTATCTTTGATATGAGCGGTCATGGTGACACGGTTCTATAAGACCTTATCAACTGCCCATCATTTTGAAGATGTGAGGATATAAGAAGTTGGTGATGGTGGGATTTGGCCATACACTACCTCATATGGAGTCATCTTGGTGTCTTCATCATATTTAGTACTATACCACCATTCCACTAAATCAAACCAATGTACCCATTGATGCTTCTAGTCTGAAGTGAAGCAATGAAATATTTATACAAACACTTTTTTACTCCTTATATTTGACCATCGGTTTGGGGATGATATCTTGTACTCAGTTGGCGTTGCAGGCCTTGTAGCTTGAAAAATCTTGCCAAAAATTGTTAGGGAAAGTGGGGTCTCCATCAGGCACAATTTAAGTCGGCATGCCATGCAGTTTCAATATTTGGTCAATGAAAACCTAAGCCACCAATTTTTGGGTAAATGGGTGCAGTAGGGCGCAAAAATGACCATATTTTAAAGTTTTTCAACGACCACCATGGTGACTGATTTATTGCATGACTTTGGGAGACCTACAATGAAATGAATGGAAACATTTGTCCATATGGAAGTAAATAATTGCATGGTTTTTAAGGTTCTCAGTACCTTTATTGTTTCCCCTTTGTTACATTGGCATACTTCACATTCAAATACAATAGTAAGAATGTTGTGCTTCATGCTAGTCCAAAAAAATGGGAAGTGTGATCATGCACAAGTCTTTCGAAAGAATGAATATCCTGCAATTATATAGGAGTGTAGATCTTCTAATATGTTGGTTTTTAAGGTGGAGGTCGGGGATAACACTGCGCAAATATTATACCAAACAGCCTCATCCTTCCAAGAGTAATCCTTTGAGGAATTAGGATCTTCTCGTAATCGGTTAATGATCTTGGAAAAATATGGGTGGTAGAACCATTCATGGTGAGTTGCTTAAATATAATCTGGTATCTGTACAGAGAGGGATAATAGGGTGCCCTCTTCCTCAAATTGCGGTAGTAAAGAATCGACTACTGCATTTTCATGCCCCTTCTTGTGGCCCATTTATTATGCTGTGGGGATGAGAGACATTTCTCTAGGAAATATTCTAGGCAATGATGGTTAGCACGGATTTGGAAATGACGCCCCAATAAGTATGGTATCCAAGTCTCTATTGCATGTAATATGGACATCATTTCTTTCTCATATATAGATTGACCTAGATTTTTTCCACTACGTTGTTGATTTGTGAAAGCCAATAATGTTCTACCTTATTGCATTAAGACTGTGCCAATGCATGTACCTAAAGAATTACATTCAATCAAAAAAGGTTTTATGAAGTCTCGTAGGGCCAATACTAGAGTGAAGAAAATGGCCTATTTGAGGGCCAAGAAGGCTTGCTTATCTGTTTAAATCCAAGGAAATGAATTTGTATTGATAATATTAGGGAGGGCCTAGGAAATGCATGCATAGTTGCTGAAAAAATTGTGATAATTTCACATGACACCCAAAATCCTCTCAAACTCTTCAAGGTTTTTAGTTTGGGGCAATCGTCCATTTCTTGAATCTTTTTCGGATCAACCCTCACTCCTTCACGACCCATAATGCGTCCCAAATACTCTACTTCTTCCATTCCAAAGGAACAATTTGATACTTTGACAAATGTTTTTCTACCTTTGAGCAGTTGCAATACCTGGGAAACATGCCAAAGGTGTGTGTCACATGTTATGGTATATATGAGAATGTCATAAAAAAGACCAGGAAAATTTTTCTGAGATATGGTTTCAGAAGGTGTTTCATGAGGCTCTGAAAAGTGGATGGGGCATTACAAAGAACAAACGACATGACTAGGGATTTATAATGGCCTTCATGAGTTCAGAAGGCTTTCTTGTGACTGTCAACGTCATTCATTAGTATTTGGTGATAGCCTGAGTGCATGTTTGGTTTGGTAAAAAAATTAACATCATGCAATTCATCAAGAATATAGTCAACTACTGGAATAGGATATTAGTCCTTCATAGTGAGCTTATTAAGGACCCTAAAGTTGGGATACATGTGCCATTCACCAAATTTATTTAAAATTATGACTACTGGAGATGAATAAGGGTTGTTGTTGGGGAGAATAACAACAAATTTGACGATTTCCTTGATGATTTTCTCAATTTAATTCTTTTGTGCAAAAGGATATCAATAGGGGCGGACATTTGGAAATTGGGTACCCATTGGAAAAGGGATTCTATGATCATGTTAAAACCTATAGGGTGAGTTCTCGTTAGGTTTGCCAAAGACTGACTGGCAATGATCCAATACCTATTGCATATCGAGAGGAATGTTATGAGGAGAGGGTTCAATGCCTTATATGGAATTAAATTGTGCTACTATCCCATGATGGGCCTTTTTTAAAATCTTCTGAATTATATGAGAGCTGATGTTAGTAGGAGAACCTGCTTGGTGTCCCTGTAGAGTATGATTGTGGTTTTTCTGCTGTATTCTTATCTATAATTCTTGGAAGTCCATTGTGATAGGGCTAGGTGTTCAGAGCCATTCAAAACCAAGGAAAATGTCAAAAACTCCCATTTCAATGACAAACATATGGGTTTTGAGGTCATAATACCCCATTTGAAGCTTAAAGGTTTTACAACATCCTTTACATTTTATTGTCCATCCATCAATGATAAGTACTTGGGAATTAGATACAACCGTGACAAAACAATGAAGGACTTCCCATACTCTCCTACGGATAAATACATGCATGTTTCTATTATCAATAACCATCACTATTGGCTGATGTTTTATAAAACCTCAAATTTTGAGATTATGTGGAGAATAAATGTCGACGAGTGCATAGAGTGAGATAACCAACTCATTTGGCATAGTTGTAGTATAAGTGTATTTGCTTGTTTTGGTTTCACCCTCTTCCTCTTCAAGTGCTTAAGTGGATAGAGCTTCATTAATAGAGTTTTTTTTAGTAGCATCAATTTGAAAGGATTTTAGCTCCTTGTATTTGTGTTCTGGGAATTATTTGTCATCAAAATAGTAGTAGAATCATTGTTTCTTTCTTTTGGTGATTTATTATGGTGACACATTTTGAACTATAAGTGTTTGGGTGGGCCCATAGTAGGAGTAGGACATGCCCATGTGAGAAAATTATAATTATTGGATTGGGACTTTAAAATGAATTCTACGTCTAAGGCCTTGATGCATGCTTCCAACCAAGTATCTATGTGGTGCAGTTGAACATGGGCTTGGATGGCTTATGTTAAGCCAGTGATGAAACATTTCAAGTAAAAACCATCTCCTAATCCTTAAGTATAAATGGAAAATTATTCAAAGGATGCAATGTAGTCCTGTACTATACTCATTTTATTGAGCTAATGAGATGACCCAGGAAGCTAGATTCCCAATTTTCCCCCTCTCGATAGAATTTCTAACACCATTTCCACCACTTCCATCAATATTTGTCCAAGTAAAGAGCTCCCACACATAGTTTACCTTCACCATATTAGATATTATTAAGGTGAAAATATTGTTCCATTTGTTCCACCCATACTATCGGGTTAGAGCATTCAAATTTGTACATGTCCAGATTGGGTGTCTAGTGGATTGAATATTGGTGACCTCCATGGAAATGATCTGGGTTATCCTTCTATGTGTGCATCAACATTATGTTCTTCTCTCATGGGTTTACGAGATGTTCTCAAGGATTCCAATACTTCTGTGATTTTGTCATTGAATTTTTTTCTCGATGGCTTCAACTGTATTTAAAGCCATAACTTGAGACCCAATACCATGAATAAACTACCCCCAATGAAACCTTTAGCTTTTTAAACTATAGCGTGGTTGGAAAGAGAGAAAAATTAGGAGTCTTGTGTTGTCGGTCACTAGAATTCGCATAGAGAAAATTTTTGGACCTCATGAAAATTAGGGGGCTTCATGTGAATGGTACCACTACAATCAACTTGTCATCTTGAATATTATTGGCTAGGTCTATTGAATTGTCTCGTGATTTCCCCATAACTTTTTTTTGTTACTTCAAAAGAATTTTTTCTCCCAATTGATCAATCCTGCCATGGCCGAAATAAAAAATGATTAATATTTCCAAGTATCCTGCAAAAATTCGGACTAGAATATAGTAACCAATACCCCAAAATATTGACATTGTAAAATTTTCTACAACAATCTAATTTCGAATATAGCTGCCAAAAGGTTCACTGCAAAGACTCTGATCTACGTTGTGAAAACCCCACTGTTGAGTCTGATCTGTATGGTGGTGGCAGAACCCGAACTACTGGATTTGATCAATACAATAGTGATGGAAACCCAACTAATAGATAATATCTAGATGAAAATGTAGGGGGAATATCGATAGATAGATGAGTGAACTATGGTCAGAAAGGAGTTTCGAGTGCTACAGTTTCCAATATACGTAAGGTTCCAACAATAGTGCACGACCCAATATTTCAAAGCACCAACTATGGAGGGTTAACCGTACTCTTAGCCATACTACCCAACTACACTTCTATATGTGCGAGTGATCTCTCTGAGTTCTTCTCTCAGTTTACTGTAGCAACAAGGTGGTTGAAGGATTCTCTAAGGTTAGGTTTCAGGTTACCATAGGGGGAGCTTTTGATATGCCCAAGGGTACGTAGAAGTTCATCTTGTGCATGATTCTGTCTAATGTGGTAATACTTAAAGGGGTACCCAAAGTGTTAAAATGGATTCCAACAAGTGTGACCACCTCTTGTAGTTCCTATGTGCATGCCTCCCAAATTCTGCAAGTTTATACACTCAATGAAATATCTCATGGTTTAAATATGTCGAAGCACGTCTCTAGCCTAAAAGACAATTTTCCAAAATTGAAGGTACAACTGACATTGGAAAGTGTTATGATGCCACTTATTATGCAATTGACCTGTGAGAATAATAGAATGCTAGGTATATGAAAAAATATTGCGACAAACACAAACAGTCACATGAATTGAGACAAGCTACAAATATATTGTCTTATTCATAACCATAATGCAATGTTCGCTTGCTCCTTCGAGGGGAAAACCTCCAATAGAGAGGAGATCAATGAAAATAAAACTTGATGCTTCTTTCGTTCCTATCTAAAACTATTTATAGCTTTATGACATCTAAAACCCTAACTACTAGTGGTCCCTTGCATAATATGGTTTAACCACTTTATTTATTAACTATGGCTCGCTTATAACTAATTATTGTGCCTTTTCTATAATGTGCGTCAACCACTTGCAATTATTATTAATGTGGATAAAAAATTATGGGTTTTATTGACTCAGCTAAATAACTATGAGTTTAATGAGGCCCCTTTAGCTTATTACATAAATAAAGGGGTAAGGGTTAGACCCTAACAGGTGGACGATAAAAAAAGAATTCAAAATCACAAGTATTATCATTCAATTCTAGGACCACGAGTTAAATGAGCGTGCATAATAGTCTCCTTATCTCTTAAGCCAGGAGGTCGAGAATTTGAAATTAAATCAAACGTGCTACAAGCCATTTGTCAAATATGAAAGACAAGAAAAAAATATATCTGCCCAAACCATGTTTCTGACATGTAGAATACCAATTGACAAGAATCCCAAAACTCTTGTAGGACCATTCATTTCCCATATAATTTAATATAACTCACTATGACGTAGTTATCAGTAGTTGATGAAATTAAATTCGCAAAGAAAAGGGCACCATTAATGAAAAATGTTAGGTCCCTATATTACTAGTATAGTCCCATATTGTTGTTATTGTAACCCCCTTATTGTTATTGTTGTACCCCTGTAACCCCAATATTGTTATTATTGTGCCGATACATTATTATTGTTAGGTCGGCTAGCATTATATTGTGACCCCATGGACTCCTATATATAGTGGGAGGTTTTGTCATTTGTATTAATCCAAGAATTGTTCATTTATGTAATCTAAAATAGGTTTCCCCATCGAAGTGGCTTATTTCTAAGGAATTGATCTCTTTATACTTCTATTTTTAAAACTATTTTCATAACATTTGGTATCAGAGCTTTGGATTCTAGGTTTCACTACTCCAAATAGGTCATCGTGGAATTTTTTCTATAACTTTTTTTTCTACGAACGTTCAGAAGCTGTAATTTTTACAGCGCGAATATGACATACTGAGGAACGTTGTGTGAAAGTTTTAGATCTGGGTTTGCAATATTTTTGGACATATGATCTGTGGACATTAGGGTTTTTTATGGCTCCCGAATTTAACCTAAACATGTCATCGTGGAATTTTCTCTATAACATTTTTCCTACGAAGGTTTAGAACTTGAAAGTTTTATAAAACTAATCTGAAATCCTGAGGAACGACGTGGAAAAATTTGATATCTTGGTTCAAAATATTTTAGGAGATATGATGTGTGGAAGTTAGGGTTCTGTGAGGCACCCGAATTTCATCTCAAAGAGATTACCATGGCAAAATCGTCATAACTCTCTCTCTCTGAGTATGAGATTGGAATTCTGTAAGAGACAACCACAAATACACATACTGTAGTTTCCTGTGTATCCATTTCAAAGGTGAAGGAGGAAATAATTACATGTGGCATGTTGTACAAGTTAACTCTACTAAACAAGTCCATAATTAGGTCATTGTGGGAGATTGGGCACAACTTTGTCTTGAAGAATACAAATTAGGTTAGACTTGTGGTAATTGAAAGAAGCTGCAAAAGGCCACTACAGGGCCGAATTTTAGATATTGAAGATGAAGGTTTTAACCCTATACATAAATTATCTACTAACAAATCTTAAAACAGAAAATAAACAATAAAGAGGGCATAAAACAAAAAACAGATAAACACAGAGATTTTCCCCTGGATCCCAACTCAGGACAACCAGCTTGAGTTTTCATTATATTCCTTTTAGTGTTACAACACATATATATACATGCCGAAGCATATATAAACCCCAATCCATTAACCCTGGATTAGAACATAACCATAGTTCCCTTGACTGGATCTAGAAAATACCAGGGGCAGAAAACCATCATGCCCCCAAACCATGTGCTAACCCATGCACAAAACCATAGGCGGGTTTGCCCACTAGAAAATAAGAACCAAAAAAATTTTCTGGGGCGCTAACCCGGACCCCAATAAGGGTGGCTATCGCCCCCCCGTGCGTGACTTGTCGTGGAAAGAGTATAACACAAACCCAACATTCTCCCACTTGTTTTTTTCTTTCCGCAGGGGGCCACAAGAGAGCTGAGTCATTAGCCCAGCTTTGCAACACCCATTGTTTCTCTACACCAAGAGAACATCTAAGTGCTCACAAACTTTGTCAATGCATCTACAACATTCTTCAAAGTGTCCACCTTTACCAGCAACACCATTTTAGCTTCAACCATATATCTCAGAAACTGATATTGAACATCAATGTGCTTTGTCTTTGAATGATAAGAAGTGTTCTTAGCCAAGAAAATTTCACTTTGGCTATCAAAGTCTATCCTTATAGCTTGTTGCACCAACCCCATACTTGAACAAAATCTCTGCAACCAAACTGCTTCCTTGCTTGCATGAGTGGCTTCCATGTATTCTGCCTCTATAGTTGAAAGAGCCACTACAGATTGTCTTTTGCTCATCCAACTGACTGCACCTCCAAATAGGCGAAACACATACCCACTTGCAGATCTTCTTTGGTCCAGATCTCCAGCCAAGTTTGCATAAAAAAAACCATGAATGTCCAACACTCTTTCCAATCCTGGTATTTCCTGGTAGCACAAGCCATAATCACTAGTGCCACGCAAATATCTGAAAACCCGCTTCACTGCTGTCCAATGATCCTTCCCTGGGTTTGACATAAACCTGCTCAATACTCCCACTACATGTGAAATGTCTAGTCTAGTATAGACCATTGCATACATCAGGCTACCCACTACACTTACATATGGAACACGGGACATATCCTCCTCTTCTTCTTGTGTCTTGGGACACTGTTCAACAGACAACTTTGTACCTACAGGAATCTGAACATTCACCGTTTTACTATCGTGCATATTTAACCTCAGCAATATAGTCTTGACATACTTCCTATGGTTTAACCAGAGCTTCCTCTTTTCCTGATCTATCTTAATTTCCATGCCCAAAATATAGTTTGCAGCACCAAGATCCTTCATGTCGAATTTGGAGAATAGCTGGGTCTTCAAATCTTGGATAATTTCTTTGTCATTTCCAATCAACAACATATCATCCACATACAAGACCAAATAAATAGCACAGTCACTAATTAATTTAAAATAAACACAGTGATCCTCCTTGCTTCTGGTGAAGCCAAGTCCCCATATATAGGTATCAAATTTCTGATACCGCATCCTTGGTGATTGTTTTAACCCATACAAAGACTTATTTAACCAGCATACCAACTCTTTCTTCCCCTTCACCATAAAGCCTTCAGGATGTTTCATGTAGATCTCCTCTTCCAGATCCCCATGAAGAAATTTTGTCTTCACATCCATCTGTTCTACCTCAAAATAAAATGCAGCAACAACAAATAAAAGTAATCTTATAGAAGTAACTTTGAAAACAGGAGAAAAAATATCACCAAAATCAATTCCCAGCACCTGGGAATAACCTTTTGCTACCAACAGAGCTTTGTATTTTTCCATCGTTCCTTCTACATTCATCCTCTTCTTAAACACCCATTTTCTCCCAATGGGCTTCCTTCCAGCGGGAAACTCCACCAGATCCCATGCCTCATTTTTATGCAAGAATGCCATTTCATCAACCATGGCCTCCTTCTAGAGTTTTCCATCCTCTGAATCTACTACCTCCCTGAAGGTTCTCGGATCATCATTAGTTATAGTTAAAGCAAAATTTGAACAGAAAGCAGATGGACCATACCTTTCTGGTTGTCTTCTTTCCTGAACTAATCTTCTAACAACTGGAGTTTGTGGCTCTTCCTATTCTGAGTCTTCTTCTATTGTAGAGTCTGATTCATCCTCCTTTAGCTCAAAATCTATCTTCTCAGCTTCCTTTGGTAGGAATTCATGTTTAAAAATATCTTTCACCTATCTAAGCACCACATCTCGGTTGTACAAAACCTTCCTTGTTTTCAGGTTCCAAAGATTGTAACCCTTTAAAACATCCTTATACCAAATAAAGGTGCACTGTTCAAATTTATTATCCAACTTTCTCCTTTTCTCCTTTGGAACATGTACATATGTGTCACATCCAAATACCCTTAGATGTGAAAAAGAGGGTTTCTTACCAGTCCATACCTGATGTGGAGTCTTATCCTCCAACACTAATGAAGGAGATTTGTTAACCAAGTAACATGTAGTCTCCACTGCCTCTGCCCAGAATTCTTGTCGTAACCTGGTACCACTGAGCATGCTTCTTGCCTTTTCCATCAGCGTTCTGTTCATTCTTTCTGCAGCTCTGTTTTGCCGAGGTGTGTATGGAGTAGTCTTCTGCGATGCTATACCACACTTCTTATAGAACTATTCAAATTCCTTCTTGCAGAACTCCCCACCATTATATGTCCTCAACACCTTTATCTTCTTCTCTATCTGGTTTTCCACCAGAGCCTTAAATTCGTTAAATCTGTCAAAGACTTCAGATTTCTTCCTCAAGAAATATATCCATGTATTCCTTGAGAATTCATCTATGAATGAAACATAGTACACAGAATTACCCAGTGATGTAATCGACACAATTCCAAACACATCACTATGCACAAGCTCTAATATCTTGTTTTCCCTCTTAGCACCAGAAAGAAAACTCACCCGATTCTGCTTCCCATATACACAATGTTCATAGAAATTGAAATCCAGAGAGCTATTAGACATACCTTCTACCATACCATTTCCATGCAGTATACGAAGTCCCTTCTCTCCAATATGTCCAAGCCTTTGATGCCATAGCATGGTCTTTTCTCTAGAGACCGCTAGGATTTCCACTCGACCTTCGGGAACCACAGAACTATTGCACCCAACAATAACAGTGCTACCCTGAAGCTTGTATAGAGTTTGAATCCAAAATGCTCGCATTAATACCAGTTCTCCCTGAACCATTTTACAGGTATCTTTCTCGAACACTGTTTTTACACCTGCATCATCCATCTTTCTTATAGAAATCAGATTTCTGGCCAATGGAAGAATGTGCAGAACACTAGGAAGTGTTCTAATCCTTCCACCTTGTAGCTTCAGCTTGAATTTTCCACGTCTGATGATTCTGGCCGTCTTATCATCCCCTAAGAAGACATCACCACCATCATATTTATCATACTCGCAGAACCACTCCCTATGGGTAGCGAAGTGAAAGGATGCACACGATTCAATCAACCATGACTCATGATCTACATGTGTATTTGAAGAAGAATCCAAATACACATCCCCACCTTCATCCAAGGTGGTTTTTACTTCTACAAAAGGAGCATCATTAGATCCCTTTCCTTTCTTAGGAGCTTTAGATCTACAGTCCTTTTTGTAGTGCCATTCCTTTTCACATTTCCAGCACACCTTTACAAACTTTCCAGGATATTTAGATCGCCCTCTAGATTTAGATCTCCCATTCAAAACCTTGTTCTTGTTTATATTTTGGGACCTTCCTCGTATAGATAAGGCATATCCATTCTGGCCCTCCATATTTCTCCGTCGCATTTCCTCTGACGGCAAGGCTGAGACAATATCATCAAAATTCAAGGTAGTTGTATTTCTACATCTTGCAATAACCAAACTTTCCCACGAGTCTGGTAGAGAACAAAACAAACTGATGCACTCTTCTTCATCTAAGATTTTAATATAAACAGATGACAACTGACTTACCATAGTATTGAAGGCGTTCAGATGCTCTGTTACCGAGTCTCCATCCTTCATCCTCAGGTTATACAGCTCTTTCCGCAAGAACAATTTATTCACCAGAGACTTAGATAGGTAAAAAGTCCCAAGTTTTTCCCACAAGGTCTTCGCTGTAGCTTCCCTAGATACATTCAACAATACTGAATCTAAGACACACAACCATATTGTGCTCTTTGCCTTCCGATCCAGTTTCTTCCAATCTTCATCTGACATTGCCGTTGGTTTAGTACCTAGATATACCGCGAACCACTAGTCCTTATCCACCAGAAGATCCTCCATCTTGAGCTTCCACAACTCAAAACTGTGACCATTAAATTTCTCGATCTCTATCTTCCTGTCGCTCGCCATATTCTTTCACCGCAAGAATCGATCCTGCAAATCTTCCACTGAATAGGGTCTACCTCAGGCCCAAGAAAAAAACCCCTCAGCAGCAAAGGTGTCCCCTTGAAGCTGAAACTGCTCTGATACCAAATGTAGGTTTTAACCCTGTACATAAATTATCTACTACCGAATCTTCAAACAGAAAATAAATAAGAGAAAGAGCATAAAACATAAAATAGATAAACACAAATATTTTCCCCTGGATCCCAAATCAGGACAACCGTCTTGATTTTTCATTATATTCCTTTTAGTGTTACAACACATATATATACATGCTGAAGCATACATAAACCCCAATCCATTAACCCTGGATTAGAACATAACCGTAGTTCCCTTGACTGGATCTACAAAATACCATGGGCCAAAAACCATCATGCCCCAAAATCATGTGCAAACCCTTGCACAAAGCCGTGGGTGGGTACGCCCACCGGAAAATAAGGACCAAAATTTTTTTTTGGGGTGCTGCCCCGGACCCCGAAAGGGGGGGCTACCACCCCCCCTATGACCCCCCCGACATTGCGTCCAACGCAATGTACGGGGGGGCTATTTCCCCCCCTGTGACCCCCCGCATGTGATTAGTCATCGAAAGAATATAACACAAACCCAACATATCCAAAATCATAGAGATAATTTAGTTTCAATATTGAGCTCCACAAAAGCAAGAAAAAGGGGTATATTTTTTTTGAGTCGCATAAGTCTTCTGTGAAAAATCAGTTTGAATTTATTCCAAGGGCATATTGTAGAATAGATATTAGTATTGGATTCTAAAATGCATCTTAAAAATAATTCAACACCCATTAAGCCTTTACAAGGTTCTACTATGACCCATGAAAACGAAGAATTGCAACATGACATATCGAAAATTACAAGAGAAAGTGCACCAAATTTCACTCTCGCAAAGAGCAGCAGAAAATGAAATCGAAGTTTCGAAGAAAGGCGTGGAAGCTAAGATCGATGGTTTGAAGAAAGGTATGGAAGCTAAGATGGATGGAATGGAAGCGAAGATGGAGGGCATGGAAGCTAGCATGGAAGCTAAGATGGATGACATGGAAGAAAAAATGAAAGAAAACATGGAAAACATGAAGAATGATCTAAAAGCAGACATGGAAGGTTTGACAAAGTTGATACAAGAAATGTTTCATAACGGCGAAAAGATAGTAGAGAAAACTAACGATGAGAAAAAAATAAATGTTAATTGTGATTTCATAAAATCTAATGTTGGATGGAAGAACCACCATATTCCAAAGATGGATATGAGGAAGTTTGATGGAAATGATCCCGTAACATGGATACTACAGATGGAGCAATATTTTGATCTCAATAATGTGCAAAACGTACGAAAAGGTACACATTGAAACTTTACATTTAGAAAAATACATTTTTATGGTATTGATGGCTTTTCTCCCGTAAAAAAAAATTCACTTGCTTAATTTTTATGGAGTAAATGATAGCACATTATGAGGATACAAAGAGAAACACCTTCTTTAGCCAATTGATAAATATCAAACAAAAGGGTTCAATGGTGGAGCACATTGAGGACTTCCAAAAATTGAATTTAAGGATAATTGATATTCCAGAGGAACACATGGTTGATGTCTTCATAGGGAGTTTAAAGGATAACATATAACATGAAGTTCGCATTTTGGAATCTGATTCACTTGAGAAGGAATTCATATTGGCAAGAAAATATGAATGTAAAATTATGGCGACAAGGAAGCCTACCACTCACATCTATAAATATGGAAGTGTTGCTACTCCTAGACTTCCACAACCTACAATGTTGACACCAGAACAATTGGAAGAAAAATGAGCGAAATAGATTTGCTACGACTATGATAGAAAATACACTAAAGGTCATAAGTGTGCTCAAAAGAAATTATTTTACATAAATTGTGAAGAGGAGGAAGACAATGAACAAGAAGCTTCAAAAGAGGAGGATATACTCGAGGAGCCAACCCTAGAAGAACAAGAAATGAGTCCGACCATATTTTGTAATGCATTGGTAGGAATTACCACTCCTCAAACTCTTAACATAGAAGGACATATCAAGAAGAAAAAAGTAATAGTGTTGATTGATTCGGGTAGTACCCATAATTTTATTCATTGTAAGGTAGGAAAGGAATTGAATTGTTTCCTATACTTAGCACCAAAATGTCAAGTGATGGTTGGAAATCGAGGAACTATAAATTTCTCTATAAAATTCCATAATATCAAGCTAACCATGGGGGAATATGTATTTAATAGTCCAATTATTTCCATTCCAATGGGAGGTGTTGATGGTGTACTACGAGTACAATGGTTACAATATTTGGGAAGGGTAGCTTTTAATTTTCAAGAACTTTTCTATAATTTTTTTTCAGAAGGAAAGGAAGTTGAATTACGGGGTATCACAGGGAATCTGGGAAAGATAATATGCTCTAATGCCATGACAAAGGTTTTGAACAAAGCACAATGAGGCATAATTGCACAATTATGCTCACTAGAAGTTCCAACATCAAAATCATGTATTTCTCCAAATCTCCAAAAAGTCTTGGACAATCATACCAAGGTGTTTGAAACTCCAAAAGGACTCCCATCTACTCATGATCATGATCATGCTATTCATTTGATTCCAGGAAGTGTTCCTCCAAACATGAGGCATTACAGATATCCTTATGTCCAAAAGAGAAAAATTTAATGTATGATTTGAGAGGTTGGTATAATTCAACCTAGTCAAAGTTCTTTCTCTCCTCCAATAGTATGGGTGCACAAAATGGATAGATCATGGCACATGTGTTCGGATTATAGTGAGCTCAATAAGCTCACTCTTAAAGATAAATTTTCCATACCTGTGATAGATGAATTATTCGATGAATTACATGGAGCAATTTATTTTACCAAGTTGGATTTTCGTTCAGGATATCATCAAATTAGAATGAAGAGTGAAGATATTCTGAAGACAACATTTCAAACTCATGAGGGTCATTATGAATTTTTGGTCATGTCTTTTGGCCTTACCAATGCACCTTCTACATTTCAGGGGTTGATGAATTCCATTTTCAAACCCTTCCTTGTAAAAAATTGTGCCAATATTTTTTGATGATGTACTAATCTACAACAGATCTTGGAAGGATCATGTTCAACATGTTTACAGGGTGCTCAAACTATTCGAGGAGAAAAAATTATATGTAAAAACATCCAAATGTTTCTTTGGAGTACAAGAGGTGGAATATCTAGGTCATATTTTATCTCATGAGTGTGTTAAGGTAGACCCTAACAAAATTAAAGCCATTAAGGAATGGAAATTCCCCAAAACCATAAAGCAGTTGCGATGATTTCTAGGGTTAACAAGGTATTATCGAAATTTTGTTAGGAATTATGGGAGAATAAAAACACCTCTAACAACATTATTGAAGAAAGATGCATTTCCAGGACTCCTGAAGCAACTAAGGCCTTTGAACATCTTAAAGAGGCAATGTTCCTAGCATCAGTCTTAACTACGCCAAACTTCACAAAAACCCTTATTGTGGAATGTGATGCCTTATGAAATGGACTTGGTGCTATTTTAATACAAAAAGGAAGACTCGTTACTTTTGAAAGTCGTCCAATCAAAGAAAAGTATTTAATAAAGCTATTTATGAGAAGGAAATGTTGGAAATACTATATGCACTAAAGAAATGACGACTTTACCTAATGGGAAGACACTTAAAGCTAAAAACTGATCATGATAGTCTTAAACACTTTTTGGAACAAAGACTATCTTCAGAAGAGAAGCAAAAATGGGTCACAAAAATGTTGGGTTATGACTTTGATATCATCTACAAAAAGGGAAGCTAAATGGTGTTGCAGATGCACTCTCAAAAAAGGATGAAGAGGTGGAAGCATTGCTTTGTGCCATTTCTATTATCCAACCAAATTGGATAACTGAAGCAAGTGATGAATGGAATAAGGACGAAGATGTGTGGACACTCATTCAAAAGTTGCAGCAAAATCCTAGTACATCTGATACATTTAGCTGGAAAATTTATTTGTTATGGTACAAAGATTTCTTATATATTTGTAAGGATTCCCAACTAAAACAAAACATTCTTTTGGAATTGCACACTTCTCCTTTAGGAGGACGCTCAGGATTTTTGAAAACTTATCACAGGGTGAAGAAAGATTTTTTTGGGATGGCCTTAAATCTGATATTCAATATTTTGTGGCAGAATGTTTATTTTTCTAGCAAAATAAAGTTGAGAAAATTAACACCTCGGGTCTTATACAACCATTGTCCATTCCAAGTCGAATTTGGGAGGATAATTCAATGGATTTTATCACAGGTTTACCTAAGCCCGAAGGAAAGAGTGTCATCATGGTGGTAGTTGATAGACTTACCAAGTATGCACACTTTTTTGCATTATCTTATCCATTTAAAGCAAGTAAAATTGCTATTGCATTTATGGAAACAATTCAAAAGATACATGTAAACCCAAAGATTAGTGTAAGTGACTGAAATCCCATTTTTACTGGAAATTTTTGGACGGAATTATTTTCTTGCTTGGGTACTCAACTAGCTCATAACTCATCTTATCATCCTCAATCCGATGGTTAAACTGAGATAGTGAATAAATGTTCAGAAGGATATCTTTGTTGTTTTATATCTTAAGCAAACACAATGGGTCAAGCGGTTACCTCTCGTTGAATTTTGGTAAACACTTCCTTCCATAATGCAGCAAAAATGACCCCATTTATGGCACATTATGGATATCATCCACCACCCATCACATCATCTTTAAGAGAAAATTATAAGGTTCAAGCAGTGGAAGATCACATCGAGCATCAATAAGAAGTTATCCAACTCTTAAGGGATAACCTAAATTTGGCACAAAATCAAATGAAACAACAGGCATATCAACATCACAGCGAGAGAAGATTTGATGTAGGAGACTGGGTATTTTTATGGCTACAACCATACAAGAAAATGTCCCTCAAGCGAGCTAAGAAGGATAATAAATTATCGCCAAAGTACTATGCTCCGTAGAAGGTGTTGCTAAATATTGGTACTATGGCATACAAATTGGAGCTTCCTGATTCTTAGCAAGGGCATCTAGTTTTCCATGTTTCATGCTTAAAGAGGGTTATAGGTGACAAACTTCCAGTTCAAAAAATATTGCCAGAACTTGATGAGGAAGGAAAAATAATATTGGAACCTAAAGCATTCACGGAAACAAGAACTCGACAGTTATGAAATCAATCAATTTCAGAGTATCGCATCAAGTAGAAGAACTTACCCATTGAAGATTCTACATGGGAGGATGATAATCTTATACGAAAGCATCCAAAGGTACTCAAATGTTGAGGACAACACTTTTTTGAAGGAAAGGGGCATGTTAGGTCCCTATATTACTAGAATAGTCCCTTATTGTTGTTAGTGTAACCCCCTTATTGATATTGTTGTACCCCTGTAACCCCAATATTGTTATTATTGTGCCCTTACATTATTATTGTTAGGTCGGTTATGATTATATTGTGACTCCATGGACTCCTGTAAATTAAAAGGAGGTTTTATCATTTGTATCAATCCAAGAATTGTTCATTTATGTAATGTAAAGGAGGTTCCCCCCTCGAATTGGCTTATTTCTACGACGTTAATCTCTCTTTTCTTCTATTTTTGAAGTTGGTTTCATAACAAAAAATTAAAAGGATTTTTCACATGGGTGACCGATTACCTTTGATTTAGTCTCACAATAGGATTTTTTTATAAATTGGTTGATTAAACTAAAACTAATGTCAAACATATGGGGGGAATCTCAACAAATTATTTGAATATTTCCCAACACATCACAGATACAACTACATCTAGGCATGATGAAGGTTTTATATATTGATTATGATGATGATCAACCTAATGAACCACCAGAACAACCATTTATTAAATAAATATTTTATTAATTAAGTCAATAGACAATGATGAAAGCCTAACTAAAATTAGAGGAGGTTGGGTCAATACATTTTGTACATTCATGGATATTAAAATTTATTTTCTTTTAACCCATTAACTGAACTTTTGAATGAAAATTTTAACACATAATGAACAAAAAAATTAATATGCAAGAAAAATATAACAAGTAAACCATAAAATCACATTATCACACAATAACAACACATATGGACACTAGATATAAGTGGAAAACCATAAAGGGAGAGAAACACAACTTTGTTATTGTTTTGATGCAAAGGAAAGATCCTATTCCCTTACTACATATGATTTTTTGTTGGCTCAAACCTATAGGAGGTTGCTACCTCAGTTTAGCGACAAGCTACAACATGCAAGGAAGATCCAACTATCATAAATTTTCTGTAGGCTACAACCCAAAGGAGGCTCCTACCTCAACAAGTTACAACATGTTATTTATGAAGCTCCAACATGAAAGGAGACTACAATCCCTTGATACATATAAGAAACAATATTTTTGTTTACTTGGTAACCAGTTTTGTATACCTCCATATTTATCTCTTCCTATTCTCCCCTTCAAATATTCTTCACATTTTCTCATATGTGCCAGGTAACTTGGGAACAATCAATTATCACATGCTCTCTAACTCTCTATCCTCTTAACTCATTTATTCCTTCCAAAATCACATATTTTATAAAGATAGTTTGTTGGCCATTTGCATTCCACATAAGAATATGAAGTGAATTGTATTGACTCTTTCCCTTCCACTAATTTGATTCCAAACTATGCATATTTTAAATATTAAAACACAAATAAGTGCTGAAATATTATTTTCAGCAACCTGTAATGATTAAATCCGCCAAAATAATTCTAACATATGTAAAAAAGTAACAGATTATAACATCATAACAGATGGAAGAAATTCATGTTAGAATGCACGAGATGTGAAGGAAACATATGAAATTAATGCATCACTCTCTAATGTAATATATATGTTCTACAACACCTTCTATCACTAGTTTTTCATGTCATTACCTCAACAACCTTGAGTCTTTCCTTTTCCTTGCATAACAACAGTGCTCATGCCTTTTCCTTTTCCTAGCATCACAATAGTCTCTTTACACATGTGTGCATGCACCAACTTTTCTACGATATTTGTTGCTCCTTTGTTCTTGCTATTCTTGTTGTTCCTTTATTGCTCTGTTTCTTTTGCTGCTCATTTTCCATCACATCTTTTGTTGCTTCTTTCCTTGTTTCTACTTTCCCTCAATCTCCCCATTTTGGATTGATGGAAATAAAATCCTTAACTTAACTCCTCCTTTTACATAAATGGAAATGGTGGAAGAATATATTTAACTTTGTTTATGATGGAGAAGACTATATGACCAATCAATGTTACACTCAACCTTCTTACAACTAACCACATGTGGAAAGTCCTTCATAGTTATGGAAATATCTGCTACTCCTATAACTTCACTTCACTTACAAGGATCTACTTACAAGGAAGCATTTATATGGTGGGTTTTATTTAAGAGCTATATACAATCTTTCATTAAGAGTAAAAAATCCTTTCTAGAAAAAATAAAATAAAATCCACTTTCTCCTTCTAAAATTCAGCAAAATGTGAAGTTGGGTTACACATTTTTCCCTTTCTTGAGAAACAACTATCATTTTTATATTTTTTTAAACTTTTGGCAAGCCAAAGCAATTTTTCTATTTAGAATTTCATTTTAAAATATAGAGAAAACTTATCAGAAATTTTATTAGCTTTCCATTGATTTTTTTAGAATTTTTTATTCAAACTTTTTATGTCAACTTAGCAATTATTTGATTGCGTGTTCTTTAAAAGTCAAGGGATCCATAAAAAGCCATTTGTTTTGGCACATGTTTATTCTTTGTTAACCTGGCGTTTTTGAGAAAAAAATGTTACAACAATATAGACATACTTTAATTTGATATGGTTCTATTTATGAAACATATTGCTGCAGATCATAACTACTAGAATTTTTTGAATTGAGCCAATATGGAAAACCTGCATATTTTTAAGATGTTTAACATAGTGTCATGTTTCTCAACATATTAGTTAAAAACTAAAAAAATAATTTAAACTAACCATTAAAGAATACATACCAATGTAATGCACCATAATTTTTTCATATTTTCTTACAGTGTATTTTGGAAGATACAAAATTTTGATTTCATTGGATCATAATGACCTTCAGAAATTTTATGGACACATTTTATTAAAAAATTAGTTAAAATTAGCAAATATCTATGAAATTCCATAAAATTTATATCTATTGATAGTAGATTCAATTCTTCAAATGTTGGTATTGGTTGTCAAAATAAATTCAGCATATTTGATGCATTTTAACCATTCTAAAGTTGGAGAAAGGTGATGACAGCCAAGTTGTTTCATAATTGCAGGTTTTTGGTAGAACAAAGTAGTTAGGCTAAAAAAAAAAATCTGGCCGATATTTTTGTTGCCGCGGATATACATTAAAATAAATGGAAAAAATTTTCAGCCCAAGTTTTTTAAAAGTTTGGCTGAACTTTTGAAGAAGTTCGGCCGAAAACCTATCCATAATTTTCGTCGGCTGCAAAATTTAAATGGCGTGAATCTTCGATAAGACTGTTTCAGTTGAAAGCTATAAATAAAATCGGATGAAAAATTATTTTCACACTCACATTCCTCATGTGAAACTTTTGAATTGCAAACTTCTTTGCATCTATATTTTGGAGAAAAAAAAAATTGGCTGGATTTTTAAAGTGACTTTTCTGGGCTGAATTTTGAAAGTAAGTCTTCTAGGCCGAATTTGAAAGTAGGTATTTTAGGATGAATCTCGAAAGTAAGTCTTTTGGGCTAAATTTTGAAGGTGAGCTTTTTTGGGATGAATTTAGGAGGTGAGTTTTTTTGGCTAAATTTTGAAAACGATTTTTTTTTGTTTGATTTTAAAAATATACATAGATTTAATTATCATGGAAAATCTAATAAGGTTGAAGAGAAAATATGATCGAAAAAACTATTACAAAACAAGTAAGGAAGAATGTTTAAATATTGAAAGGGAAAATTAATTTCAACAAGAAGTTGAATCACATATGTAAATATAAATATTATAAATGATATTTAAAATTTAATAATGTATCATCAAATTTAATTTGTATTTGATGAACTAATTTGAAATTTGTATTTGATGAAATATTTTGAAAAATATTTTTCAATGTAAAAATAGATAGATTTTCATCACAACATTGATGATGAGATCGAAAATGTTGAAAGGAAAAGTGAAAAGGATAATGAACCAATGATTCATGATGTTGTTGAGGATGTTGAAAAAGATTGAAGTGAATAAGTTGAATCACCATTAGGTATGTATATATATATCTTGTATTATTGAAATTATACATATTTATTAGTTTCAATTTCATTCAAACTCCATTTTTTAATTTAATTATTTAATGTATATTTATGCCCATTTACATTATATGCACATATTAAATGATGATGATATGTTAGAAAATGTTGACACTAGAACATATAGAGTTAAGAAATATGATCACTTTATAGGATATTGTGTTAAGATAATTATTGATAAGTTCTCTAAAGATGAAAATTGATGCAGGGTAAATTAGTCAATTGATCAATATTGTTATTTTCTCCTTTGTTGCACCAAAAAAAATAAACTCTCTATATAGTGAGCCTCTCTGCATATTTAGACCACATGTCTCCTCTGATTTCACACTACCACATTGGAAGACAAAATTGGATTTAAGACCACTCCATTCTCTGCAAGCTTATGTTTTCATACACAGATCTAAAAAGAAATGAAACTGATCCAAATTCACAACATACAACTTTTCACACCTTACGCCTTCTTCATGCACTTATTTTTTAACTTACTAGAATTTGGGTCGATCCATCTGTTCTTGTTAGGTCCCTATATTACTAGTGTAATCCCTTATTGTTATCAATGTAACTCTAGAGTAGTAGTTAGTAAGTTAGCTTCATTGCTAGCGCATTGGATTTTTATAGATATGAGAGAGAGAGTTGGAGGGAAAAACTCTATATATTTCATGCTTCCATCATCCTGAATGGTAATAATGGTGTGTTCTATGGTGAAATCCTTATTATACTTGCATGTGACAGGAAAATTAGCAGGGAGGTACGTGGCATTGTTCTAAGTGGCTTTTTCTCTTTCAATTATTTTATATTATCAATGATATTAAACGTTGATTTAATCATGAGTTTTTTTTTCAGCTTTTTATGTGTTTTTCTAATTTAGGTTTATTTTAAAAAAAAAAATTGTATTTCTATTTCTTTAAATTCTAATTTCTATTTCTATTAATCTTCGGATTCTTATTTCTATTAACGCTATTTTAATTTTTACCATTTATGTTATTTATGCAACCCCCTTACTCCAAGAATGTATGGTCTTCCAAAAATCCATAAGGATGGTGCCCCCCTCCGACCCATTGTTAATACCATTGGCGGTCCGACTTATCTTCTCGCCAAGTATTTAGCTCTTAAACTTATGCCCCTTGTAGGTCATATAGAATCATTTGTTAAGGATTCCTCCTCCTTCGTTAAGGATTTGAAGGATGTAAAATTGGATCTTGATGATAGACTTGTCATTTTTGATGTTGTTTCGCTTTACACCAATATCCCCATCGATGAGTCTATTGATATAATTAATCGCATTACTAACCCAGATACGGCCCATTTAGTAGGAATTTTCTTAACCTCCACTTTCTTCAGTTTTGAAGGCGAATTCTATGAGAAAAATTGTGGAGTTGCCATGGGTTCTCCCCTTTCCTCGATATTTGCAAATCTGTTTATGGAGGACTTTGAATCTAGGGCTCTTTCCTCAGCTCTTTTCCAGCCAAAGTTGTGGAAAAGGTTTGTAGATGATACTTGTGTTATCTGGCCTCATGGCAAAGAAAATTTAGATCTATTTTTCCTTCATCTTAATAGTCAATTTTGCTCCATAAAATTCACCATGGAACAGGAGGTGGATGGTAACCTTCCTTTCCTTGATGTTTTTATCTCTGGAAATGTTAATGGTTCTTTCTCCCATCAAGTTTTTTGAAATAAAACTCATACTAAACAATATCTTCATGCTAGCTCCCACCATTTCCTTGCTCAAAAATTAGGCTTCCTAAGCCCCTTAGCCACTAGGGCGTTGAGAATCTCTGATGAGTCTCACCTTGAGGGGGAAAAGACCCATCTGTTGAATGTCTTTTGTGATAATGGTTATAGTATGTCTCAAGGCCTTAAAGCTTTCCTTAAAGCGGAAAAAGGTCCTTTACTTAAAAATAAAAAAGAACCTAGTGAATGGTCTAGTAGTGTCAGCCTTCCGTTCATTCAGGGTACCACTGATAAGATTGCTAGGATCCTTAAAAAGCATAAAGTTTCTTCTTATTTCAAGCCCCTTAATACGATTCGCATTTCTCTAAAATCGGTTAAAGATCCAATTGACCCCAGAGATGGAAAAGGTGTCTACATAATTCCTTGTTCCTGTGGGACTCCTTACATTGGTGAGACTAGTCGGTCTATTAATCAAAGGATTTGTGAGCATGCTACCGATATAATACATAGAAGATCTCGCTCGTCTACCTTAGCTGAGCATGTAGAAAAGACTAACCATCATGTTTTCATAGAAGATGTTAAGGTCATTGCTAGGATCGACCATTTCCATCATCGTAAGTTGAGAGAGGCCATTGAAATTGAAAAAAGACCCATTAATCTCAATAAAGATGACGGTTGGAATATCAACAGGTGTTGGATTCCTGCCTTATATTCTTGATTTTTATTTTTATTGATTTCATTTAGTTTCATTTTTATTTTTATTTCTATTTATTTAATTATTTTTATTTTTATTTTATTTTTATTTCTATTATTATTATTATTTTTTTTTATTTTTTTTTGAATATTAATATATTTTTTTTCCACCGAAAAAAATCAGTAACTTTTTATTAATAAAATGAAAAGTTACATATAGCATATGCACTTAAGCATTCTTAGACAACTGCCCATAGGGCTCATGTGCTATGGCACACAATGCATCGTAGCAGGGCTACCAATGCATTTGGAAGAAAAAGAAAAGAAGAAAGAAAAGGAAAGAAAAAGAGTCGAGAGAGGGAGGCGAGAGAAAAACTATGAAAAAGCCCATGCTTCCGGAGAGTGAGTAGCAGACTCACACCTCAGGTTTTTCTCCCCTTCTTCTTCTCGACCTTGCACCACTCTCCCTGGGAGGGCTCAATCGTTGCTATGACTAACTATTTTTCTGCTGTCTGGGAACCTATATCCTTGTCTGAATCTGAAGTATCTGAGGGGTGATGCCGTTTGATCCCTCCAATGCTCAATTCCTCGCTAGTCTTTTCTGCCTGATTTGGATGGAGTTGTGAAACCTTGTTAGCTGATATGATTTCCTTTTGGGTCTCTTTTCCCTGAGTAGGCTCAGTCTTCTTTGTGGGAGTAACTTCCTCCTCTGCTTCTGATTCATCACCCTCTGAATCAGGAGGAGGGTATTGCCACCCTTTTCTCTGCTTCCCTTTCTGTTTCTTTTTACTGTTTGCTTTCTTGGCTTCTGGACATGTACTTTGCAAGTGTCCTGTCAACCTACAAATTCTGCATCTGAAAGCAGTGTTTTCGTAGTCTAGTCCTTGCAGACAGTTCTGTTGCTTGTAGACCAACTTTATATTTTCCAGCAGTCCTTTACTTAGATCAACTTCCACGCAAATGCGTGCAAAGGTGTATATCCTCTCCTCAATCCTCTCCAGATATGTTTTGATGTATTTCCCTATGTTGTTCCCAATTCCTTCTAGGACTCGTTCACTCCAAAAGTGAAGAGGAAGGTTATATAGGCGGAACTAGACCAGAATTCTGGAGACAGTCATTGTATTTGGGTCAAATTCTGGAAACCATGGGGTCATAAAAAGACCCGTTGATCCCCAAAAACAAGGCCCTATTCTGATGATTGTATCTCTGACTTTTGTAGATGCAAAATTAAAAATGAAAAACCCCTTAGAGCATAGATGCATATCACATTCCATGGTCCAATGAGTGAAGATCCAGTGAAATAGATCCATTGGCTTTGGCCAAAAACAGTTAAATCGACAGATTAGAGCATGAGTTTCATATGACTTGACATACTCTTCTAATCCTATAGAGTCAATATTAAGGGCTGGGGTTTTCCCAATCTGATCTACTATATATGGCCTAGGTGTATATCCACCTTGGTCTAGAGGGGGCCCTGCATCTCGGTTACCCTGTAAGATGTTTTTATAAGAGAGGCCTCCATTAGGTTGTTGCTGAGATGTTGTATTTTTCCCCTTATCTCCTCCTATGGTGCTTGAATGTCCCTGGGGCGCAGCACCCCCTCTCAGCCTAAGATTTAGGGCAATGGTTGTTTCTGGGCTGATATCATAGTTCTCCAGGGTTCTGCTATCTTGAAGGGAGCATCTACCATTAACCAAGTGTTGGATCTGAACAGGGTATCCCATCAATATCCAGATTTGTTGTTTCAACTACAGAATGGTATTTTCTGCGAGTACCAAAACTAGACAAGATTTCCCCACAGGGGGTTTAATAAAAATATGAAAGCAGGCTGAAGTTACCTATTACCTATGCTCTGAATATATTGGCTGCCCATGACGTTGCTCTGCCTCAAGATGCAAGAAAGGGGGTTGATCCCATAGTGGACACGGATTAAACCTCTTCCTTTCCTCATACCAAATCCGGAGAAGCCAGGCTCGATATGAATCTGTGGCTGTGAACAGCGAGGCTGTCATCAGCCAGAGACCCTTGAATTCCTTCTTTTTTGTATGAAAATCTCCAATTCCAGCCTGGATCTGGACTACCAGTGCCCACTGGACGCTAATTAGATCTAGATATCTAGCTTGGACAGTCGATTCCTCCACAAGACTGCATGGAATAGTGAGACATGACCTTAAAGGGAACAGTAGAGTCTGCCTTCCAGAGTGAGGGCTGACCAGAGAAACCCCACCACAAACTATCGTTGCCTCCTTGACCAAAATATTCGCCTGGATCTCTTCAAAGATCAGCACCACTTGGTTTATAACAAAGGACAGAAAGGAAATAGGTCTGTTCCCTTGTTGCTGGCCATTGTCTTCAAAGCGGGACGCCAAAGCCACAAATCTGGGCCAGGAGCCAGATCTTACTCCAACAACTCTTATTCTTATGAAACTTTTCAATTCCTTACAGATATACAAGGGCTTTCTACCCCCGTAGGCGTCTGTTTCTTTGCCGCCATGAGAAAGGCCAGATTCCAAAGCATTTACCTCGTTGCTATCGCCCTGGAGAGACTTTCCTTGTGGGCCTGTCTGGCGATAGACCTGTGTTTCAGAGTCTTCCCTCTCCTTAGCTCCTTGATCTGGATACACAGCTCACAAACTGTCTTTTCTAGATCCTGTAACAGGGAGCCAGAGATCCAAAAATGTTTTTGGCGCATCGAGAGGTTCGAAGTCTCCTTCAATCCAAAAAACAGCAGCACTGAGAAACGACTTCCCTGGATCTGCATCTCCAAGATTGACATCCTCTGCGGCTGCAGTGGTCTGTAAAACCCTAGCAAAACCCTTGACTGGAGCCATACTCTCGCCTTGGGTAACTCTTTTGAATATTAATATTATTAGTATTATGCTTAGTATTATTATTTATTTATTTTTTATTTATTTTCTATTTATTTAATTATTGTTATTTTTATGTTATTTTAATTTTAATTGTTATTATTATTAATATTAATATTAATATTATTATTATTATGCTTATTACTATTTATTTATTTATTTTTGAGTCAAGGTTTGATTCTTCGATAGGTTGTTGGTTATAATGTCCTTTTTACTTGAACCTTGACTCTTATAAATAGTTAAATATACAAATAAAAGTTATTTATATTTATTAATTAATAATAATAATTTATTATTAAATAATTAAATCAATTAAATTAATAAGAAAGATATACATATATACACCACTATTGGTTAAATAACTTACCATTATATTAATTTAATTGATTAATTAGTTGTATAAATATATTAAATATTTATAAATAATAATAATAATAATAATAATAATAATAAATAAATAAAAATTAATTAAATAAATAAATAATGGATTAATTACTTTTTCAAAGTCAAACTAGCCGTTATCCTAACTGTTAGTTGAGCTACCTATACATCGCTCCATTTCATGTGATTATTACCGAAAGAATTTTGCTAATTTATATGATGGATCACAGAAACTTAGATTCCATAAATATATTAGTTACTAACCTTTCCCAATTTTTAAAGGTAAAATAAATATAATCATATATGCTAATGATAATTGTGTAATATTATTCAGATTTTATTATATTAATTTACATATAATTAAAGGAAACAATTAAAACTATTTTCATATTTTTTATTTTTGGTAATTTTTAATTTTTCTATTTCAATGGTTTTCTTTTTAATTTTGATTTTTCTATTTTTCTAATTTTTTCAATTTAAATTTATAATAAGATTTTTTTTTTTTTATTAAAAGTAATTATTAATACAAATAGAAATATTTTTATTTATTTGTCAAATATTTTAGGTTAAGAAATAAATAAATATTTATAATCTTAAATATAAGTAATAAAAAATAAATCATAAATAAAATGCTATAATATGTCGTTCATTAAACTAAATATATAAAAAATTTAAATTGTAATAAAAATTGATGATGATGATGATGATGATGGTTAATGTCCATTAAGACCAATCTTTGGTCTATCAAACCTAAAGAAAAGATTTATTTAATTTGATCTCAAGATTTTATTCCTATGCTCAAAAAGCTTGGAGAGAAGCCCCCCCAGCTCACTATAATTTTGACATCTTAAAAGGCTAGGAAGGTCAGTATTGCAACAAAGATTATGAAATTGAGCTCTAATGTGGTTGTATGCAGGGCACACTAAGAGGAAGTGATTTTCATCCTCGATGTTCATATTCTCACAGAGATAGCAGATCATTTCCATCCATGGTGTTTTAGGAACTGTCCAACGACGTATTTCACTATGGAGCTCATGAGAGTTCGTTCTAATCTTGGCTATCTTAATTTTCTTCTTTGAGATAGTTAAAACAGAGAGATACTTTTGATCTTCTAAGGTGGGGTTGATGACCTCCTTATAATACCTTAATTTTCTTTTAGCTGCTAGATCTTTCTCACACCACATTTTTTCTTTGATCTTAGAACTAATAATTTTTTTAATGTTATTGATGTTTTTCAATGCAACATTCTCGTCGATCTCCCAATGGTTTAACCAGGCCCTGATGTCTTTATACCAACCTCGTTTAAGCCTTAGGTGGTTTAGGTTGGAATTTGAAGCTAGCTTAGGAAGTCTATGGTCTCCTATGCTATTGAGATTGTGTTGTACAACAGAAGCCTTGCCATAGCTAGGCTCTCGATAGGGGAAAGACCCACTTCTATAAGGAGAATAGGATAGGGTATATTGCTTTCAATTTTAAGGTTATATGTTATAAAACGCTTCTGGATTTGCTCAATATTTCTCCTAGATTCTCTAGAGATGATGCAACCCCAAACCTCACATCCATATAAGATAACAGGAGTGACTAATGTTTCAAAGAGGAACTTCTTTCTATCCCACATTACGAGGTTTGCTGTTTTACAATTATTTTCAAGACCAAAATAAGCTTTCCACCCCCTACTAATCCTTTTCTGAATGCTATAGTTCTAGTTGAGCTTGTGATGAATATCAATTCCTAGGTACTTGTAAGAAGACACTTCTTCCAAGTTACTATTGTCATACATAAAATTAGCATAAGTGTCCTTCTTGGATTTGATAATTATAACTTTTGTTTTGTCAGTGTTAACAGACATACCCATGGTAGAGCAGAAATCCTTAAGAAGTATAAGTTGCTTATCAAGATCAGATGGGCACCCTGCAAGAAGAACAATATAGTCAGCATAGAGAAGAAGGATGATGAATATCCCAGCTAAGATCATGCGAACACATCTTCCTTCCTCTAAACAACCTTCTAGCTTGTCAATGTAAATGTGAAATAGGGTAGGGCAGAGGGGCCAACCTTGTTTAACTCCGATATTACGGTTAATATCTTTCGACCACCCCTCATTTCCCTTTAACTTGGAAATTACATTCTCGTAAAACCTTATAGTAGCCGCTCTTAGCTTGAAAGGAACATTTGGCTCTTCTAAGTTATTCCATAGGCTATTTCTAGGAACCATGTTGAAAGCCTTTATAAAGTCCACAAAACAACAGAAGAGATTGGATTAATCATTGCGACATTCTTCCACAATGATCCTAAGCATAACGAGGTGGTCCATGGTTGAGTGCTGCCTTCTAAAACTAGCTTGGCTCTAAGCCCACTTACCTTCACTTTCAAGCCAAATGCTCAACTTATTTTCCAAAATAATACCATATAACTTGGCTAAGAGAGGGCTGATCATAATTGTTCTATAATTAGAGGGGTTATTTGTATCCCCACTTTTAAAAATAGGGATAATGAGGCTCTAAGTCAAAGGTTTAGGGAACCCTTGCTTGCCCACTTGGTTGAAAAGCTTGTGGATGTGGGGGATGAGGACAGGACCTCCAATTTTTAAGATTTCCACCTGGTAACCTTTAATGTCTTTAGCTTTCCCATTTTCCAGGCGCTTAACCCCAAAATCAATGTCTTCTAATGAGAAAATTTCTTTCTTTGTGAGAAGGGCTTCAAAATCCCTGGCATTTGGAGATTCATAAAGCTTTTTAAGATAGGAATTCCAGTCATGTAAAGAAATTTTATTATTATCTTTAGTTTTCCTAGTTAGAATCTGCCTCCATAATTTCTTAAGAGCCACCTTAGAGAGGTGTAAGAGATTCTCTTGTCTTTTACGAATATATTGCCTTTTTTTCCTTTTAGTTAGGTCTTTGTAGATTTTTATCTTGTTAATTTTGAGAGATTCATCAACAACTTCCTTAATTTCTCTCCTCGCACGTTTACAATCTTTGTCATACCATGGGTTGGTTTTTCTATTTCTTTTATTACTTGAGACTTCAATTGAGAACTTGTTAATAGAATATGAGAGGGTTGTAGTAAAATTATGATAGAGGTCATCTGTGTTGTCTATACTAGATAAAGGAAGAAAATTAGTTTTTAATGCATTTAGAAAGAGATCATTTTTATTTCTATCAAAGATTAAGTTATTTTGATTATAAGGATTATCTTATATGGGATCTCTATGCATGACAAAATTGAGAGTTATGATTAAAGGCCTATGATTAAAGTGAGGCTCGTGGTCGTCTAAGATGTCAAAATTTATTATTTCGTTGTATAAAGGGAGATCGAAAATAACATAGTCTACCACTCTCCTGCCAAGCCCATGGATGCATGTCATATTTCTAGAATTGGGCCACTTCTTTAGACCATTGCAAATTATGAGATCCTGAGCACTATAGATCTTGAATAGCTCCGACCCAAACAAATTATTCCCTAGGTCTTAAGAGCTCCTTTTTTACCAGCTAGCTAGAGTAAGGCCTTCATCTAACCAAAGAGGATTGGGGTTGGAATGATTGCTTAGAAGAATAGCTTGGTTGCTTGTAGTTTGAGCATTAAAGTCACCCATTAAAAGGATATTACCCTCATTCCTTAGGCTAGAAATATCATTCTCTAAACCATTGTAAGGACTATTTTTATCTAGATTCTTTTTCTTATAGAATTTAGAATTAATGGGGGAAAAATAACAGATTGCTATGTAGGTCTTTTTATCATTGATTTCAGTAATCTCAATCCAACTATATTGGTTGTAAGGGTCATTTTTATAAATCCTAGCATGGGGGGAGATGTTCTTCTTAATGTAGCAAGCTATGCCCCCAATGCCTCTACTAGAGGATCACTTGTTCTAGGTAGACCATAGTGCAAAACCATCTATGTTAGGGACATTACATTCTTCATGCTCCCATGTTTCAACAAGCAATATAATATCGAGATTTGAGATCCAACTTAGCTTGGGGCCTTTGTTCCATGGAAAGCCCCAACAGTTCCAAGAAAGAATTCGGAGCATGTTGAATTTCTATTTATTACTATCTTTTTGGTTTCTATCTCGAATAACGGATTTTCTATTTCTGATTATTGCCCATTTTCCTTCCTTCCTAGCTTCTTTTACCTTTTGAACCTCCTTTCTTAATTCTTCTTGATCTTCTGGAATGAGGTCTTCGTTTATAAATATTCCCGTTCCTTTTAGACTTGAGGTTTTACTAAGTATTTCATACTTATGGTCAGTAGAGCTCACCTTTATTCAGATCAGCCTTCCTTTATTCTCAGTTAATTTCCCTAACCTTGTTGCTTCTGTGAGACACGTGGTTTCAATTTGTAATCTATTATGTAATTCTGTGTCGGCTATGGCTAAAGTATCCTCACCTACCTCCTCTTTCAAACCGAAGATTATAAGGTTCAAGGCCCTTTTATTACGCTCATGGTCTAATTCAATCAATTTTTTCATTTCATCTTTAATTGGTTTGATATCTAATTTACATGTCCCACTATTTAGGGTGAGATTGTTGTTAACTTTTTGATCTAGTTCTTTAATCATGTCCTTCATTTTAAGACTCTCTATATTATCAGCATCTCCTTGCTAGGATGTTTGGTTAGTATCTTGGTTTTGTTTTTCTATGACCTGCAACCTAGTTTCCATTGCCTCCATTTTATTCTCCAATAGTTCTATTTTTTTGCAATTTGTTTTTGGATCTTGTCTTCAAGAGATGTGAATTTGTTTTCTAGCATGGATTCTAACTCGGTTTGTAGCTTGACTTCTCTTTCTTCTCTACGTTTCTCTAAAGACTCTATATACTCATACAAGCTCTATAGAGTAACTGTTCTAGGTCTACCTTTGGTAATCTTTGGTAGTTGTGGTGAATTATTGATACTTGAGAATATATGGAGAGATATGTATTAGAAAAATATAAGGAATGTGTGCACCTGAATATCAGCAAACCAGACAGCAAACCTTAAGTGCCTAGGTCGAAAATTTATCAAGAAAAAATCACAGCAGACCCAAGTAGTAATGGAGAAAATTCACGGCAAAATTTTCACTGCAGACCCAAGTATTAATCCAGAAAATTCACTGTAGATCCAAGTATTAATTGAGAATCCCAAGTATTAATGGATAAAATTCACTACAGAATTTCACTGCAGACCCAAGTGTTAATCCAGAAAATTCAGTGCAAAAGAATTCACCGCAAAATTTTCACCGCAGAATTTCACGAAAGACCCAAGTATTAATCCAGAAACCCAAATATTAAATTCTTTATTTAATATTTTTTAATAAATAAATAAATATTTATAATTAAAACATAAATAATAGAATATCATGAGTGGTAAGTGGACAATTTAAAATTTATGAAAATTTAATCAATTAGAATTATCTCTCATAAAAATGGTCATAAATAAATGGCTTACTTCAAAAAGTTAAATCTCAAAAAATGATATCTAATACAACATTATTAAAATATTTATAGCATACCAATATAAAAATAATAATTATTAAATTTATTATTAATTTAATATAATAATATAAATTATAATATTTTGTTTATTATTAATTTAATATACTAATATAAGTTATAATATTTAACTTAATTATATATATGTTATTAGTAAAATACTTTTGAAATAGGTAATAAAATCACTGTACAATTCAGTGGCATGTGAATGTTGACTATGATTTATGAAAAAAAATTCAATTAATACTCAACAATGTTTTCAAAATTTAAAAATAAAAAAATCTAATGATGTCCCTTGATTTTTATTTGCGCAATCAAGAAAGACATACATATCAAAAATCTCTAATTGACTTTGGAAACATTAAAAGTAAAAAAAATTAGAAAAGAAAGAAACATTTTAATATATTTGTTTTATCTAATAATTTATTTAATTTTTATGTAATATTTTTTATAATTATAATTAGAATTAGAATAAAGAGAATGTTTGCATCATTTATAAAATGTTCATCTCTCTCATAATAAATTGTGGTATTGTTTCCACAACTACTGTGTTATTCTCTTTAATTGCATCCAAATTATATGAACAATATGATCTTGTCGATCAGTTTCAGATCTGCAGGTAGATAACCACTTCACTGCTTGTACAGATTCTGTAGTCTTCTTTCTCAAGGGTCTCTTTGCAAGGTTTAAGATTGGTAACATTGAACTGAAAAACTAGGCGTCGGTTTGTGTTGTACAAAGCCATGAATATCGTGATGGAGTCAATATTCTTTACCTGCTGTATTTCCTGGATTCTGCGCATATTTTTACTATAAGAGAATATGTGGTTATTGCAGTGTCAATTCTGGTACGGTATGATCCCTGCAAGGCTTGTCTTTCAATAGATAGTTCTATACCACGATTGCTTACGTTGTTGGAATCTGGAACATATTTTGATAAGGAGAAGGTAGTGAAGGCTCTACAGAGATTAACGGCTGAATTCAGGGAGTAGAGTATTAATGCGGAACTCAATCAAAGGGTGGAAATTGTTGGCACACACAAACATTCCAACTTTCAAGCCCAGATGAGCCCATCTACAACATATTCAAATTTGTGAAATTGAATGGAAAATAAATGGCTATAGGGACCAGAGAGTATGGCCACACACGTTTCCCAATGATTTTGATGATTTGACAAAAAAATTGTATAAGATTGAGGAGGCTCGAGGCCATTCACTACAATGAGCAAAATAAAAAATAATTTTACTAAAGATTTCAAATCGTAAGTATAGGATAAAAATGGGATTAAAGTAGACATGGAAAAAATTAAAGCGATCCTTGATATAAAACACACGGTGAACCAAAAGCAGATTAAAATATCATATTGTCGAAATCGTATTGTCACAACTTGATAGCAAGTCAACAAACCGCCCAAATTCGTACACTCGTTAACAAATAAATAAAGCCCAAAGAAATTATTCGACGATCGAATTGGAAGCACTCGCCATGATCTTTGCTCTACAAAAAAAAATTGCATTAACTTCCAGCGAGTCCTTTCATATTTTTAACAGGTCAACAAACCTTTAGATATATAGTCAAAGTATAATATGGCTAAATATATCGACGGGTACTATTATTCTAGGAGTTTGAATTCAAAGTCATGGTGTGACCAAGGAAAAAGAATGTGAGACCCAACTAGAAATAGGCGACGAATGATAGAACTCGATCACGACTTAGAGGGTGCATACTTATTTATATTCAAAGATATTCCTATAGTGTTTTCAAAAATTTCTTATTTATTGCATGGGCGAAGAACACTTAATTGGATAAAGAAAATCCTAGCCATACAACTAGCCACATTCACCCTAACCCTAATTGGCGAACGATTCTTAAAAAAAATCAATGAAATACTTCGAAGATGTTTTTTTAGAGCATGAAAGGAAGATTATTATAGATGAAGCTCATAAAGGAGATATTAATTGGTGGACATTATTAAGGAGATACAACAGAAAGGAAAATCATACAAGTAAGGTTAGGGTGGTGAAACTTGTTCCAAGATTTTCAAAGACAAGTCTTCGAAAGTTGTATCTACTAGCATAGATCCATCTAAAGCACAGATTTAACATGAGGCGAGAGGGATGGAATTTATTTTGTTGTAAACTTATTTTCGAGTGCAAAAAACAATGTGTAATTTTTTACTGCTTAAATTGCATTTTTGAATGTTATAAAGATTAAATAACATGTGTTTTGAGCCATTTTATATTAATTCATGTTGAAATATTTTATTCATAACTCACATTGGATGTTTTATGTTAATAGATTTGTAATTGTTTATTTATATGGTTATTTAATTTTTGTTTTCTGTTTGGCCGACATGAGCTAAAAAAAACATATATTTTTTATTTTTCTGAGGATGTGACATACTTACACATGTCCCTCATACTGGATTGTAGAATGAGCCTCTCGATTCAATGAAATATTAGTCCAACCAATTCCGAGAAACCAAATTTTACCTCACTCCATAAATATGACTTTATTATTTAATATTTTGGAAATGAACTTTATTGACCCATTTCCCAAAAGGGCCAAGAGGACATGCGTAAAGTATATTATCATAATAGTGGAGTATTTGAGAAAGTGGGTAGAAGCCTAACCAATAAAATCTGTTGTGATGGAAATAGCTTCTAAATTTATTTATGAAAATATTGTAACATGATTTGATTTTCACCCGACTATAATTAGTGATAGCGGTAGACATTTTCATAATGCTACAAAAATCAAAATAATGCTACAGAAAATTATTATTGAGCATAGGAACACAAAACTGTATCACCTACACGCCAATGACATAGTCAAATAATTTACTTCTATGTTACGTAAAGGTCTTACATAAATATGCAAGATTGACAGAGATGACTGGGATGACAAAACCTCAGTAGTTTTATGGGCATACCATATGGCTTACAAACAATCGACTAGGTATACACCATTCGAGTTAGTCTATGGGAAATAAGAATTCATAGAACTATATCACACCACAAACACAACAAGCATATTGAATGTACTTAAGTATGAATTTGATATGATGAAAAAAACAAATTTACCAGCTACAATGATTGGAAGAAGACAAATTTCATGCACTTCACAAACAACAAGCAAAAAAAAACCAACAAAAAACATGGCATGATAGTATTTTACAAACAAATATTTTTAAAGTAGGATACTCAGCATTTCTATATGATATTCGAATAAAGAGGAAACCATAGAAATTGGAAATTGTATGGCTTGGCTCCTTTATAATAGAGGACATACATTATTTAGGAGAAATATAGTTAAGAACACTTCAAGGGAACCTATCTGAAGCACATGTAAACAATGTCTGACTAAAAAAGTATATCAATTAACAATATTAGCATGATACTAGTGAAAACTTCTCTTAGGTACTTGAAACATGGGCTAGTCCGAAAACCACGACGAGGTAGTCTAGAAAGTATTGACCAATTGTACAATATTTTTAGGTTTAATGCCATTAAGATAACATAATAAGTACAATTATAAGAAACACTTACAAAAGTCAATACAATAACAAACATGCTAGTAAATAAGTACTATGAAAAAGGAAAAGGATATCATACCAAAAAAGAAATTCACACCAATGGAGCAATGAGAAGACTTGAGAAACTTATTAAATAATAAATGATATTTAAATATAAGTCAATTTGAACAACCACAACACCATGAAAGAATGAAATAACATCGAGTTAGATTTTGAGAAGAATTTAAAAATAAAGTTCACTTGACCAAAAGGAGAAAAGAAAGACTGAATGTAAAATTACATACCAACCAAATGGCTATACCCGACTTGGGCATTATGACCGATGGAGACATCACATATCATTTAAAATATATCAATGATTTGGCACATTAAAAAATTGAACCAGGTGCCAAAAACATAAGGACAAATCAACCATGTGCCTCACATGAATTTAGAGTAGTGGAAAGATCATGTATTAATGCAATGGGATAATCATTATAGTGGACCATGTATGAAATTAATGTTGCACTTAATATCCTAGTTATAAAAGTGACACATTAGACTTACCCACCATTATTTTTTTACTTTTTTTTTACTGCAATGCTTCAGCTCATTTAACTTCATGATATTCTAATTCCAACAATCTCATTTTCATATTTCCTTAAGTTTTTACGAGGGAAATAATTCCAAGACGACTTCAAAATGATAGGGAGGCATGTGCATTTATAAATCAAGGAGACCCTCAGGAATCCAACAATGAATGTCTGATTTCATAAGAACACTACAACAAAATTGGAGGTTTAGTTCCATAATATAAAACAAGAAAAATTACTTTAGCCCTATTAGGAGAAACACTTCATATTTTTCAAGAAATGGGGCATCGCTAAAAAGAAGTGGACAATGAATTTTGACGTGTTGCATCAAGCTTGACTTCAAGACAATTTGGGTGCACCCTTGGTCGCAAAATTCCAAAGCTTGAAGGAGGAACCTAAAAATATATAATTAGTCAATATCACAATGACACTTTCTGGCTGGAGATGCCACTACATATCAAAAATATTATATACAACATCATTGGAATACCACATAACGGGGACAAACTTTTGAATATTTTTAAACTCTAATGCATGGATTAGAGAGTTTATTGTTAGTATTATTCACTGACATGAAATAATACAAAAACACTAGTAATACAAAACAATATATTCAGAAGCGCATAAATATCACATTAATTGAGACAAATTGTAAAGATATTATCTTATTTAGAATAAAAATACAATGTGCACTTGCCTCTTTGAGGGGGTAACCTACAACAAATAAAAGCCCAATTACAATAAAACTCGATGCTTCTTCTCTTGTTATCTAATCCAAAAACCATAACTACTAGTGGTCCCTTGCATAATACGATTTAACCACTTTATCTATTAACTATGGACCATTTATAACTAATTATGGTCCCTCTTCTATAATGCGAGTAAACCACCTATAATTAATATTAATGTGGATAACCAATTACGGGCTTTATTGACTCAACTAACTAACTATGTCTCTAAGGAATTCCCTTAGCCTTATTACATTAATAAAGGTGTTAGGATTGGAGCTAGCATGCCATCCCCCATCAAAAGTAGCCTGATCCTCAAGGCTAAAGCTGTAGAGAATGTTGAAGGATAGTGGTTGGTCCCCATGTCACATCTTCTTGACAAGTGTCTTTCCACTTGATGAAGACATACTTAATCGTACAACCATGGAGATGTCTTTCACGATTATCGAGGACCTATTTGAGTCAGAGCCAAAGTGAACCTTCCTCATCCAAATCTGGAAGAAATCTTTGAACCCTACAATCTGCCCCACCGCGCCCCTCAACTTTGTTGAGGTAGGATACATGGATGACTAGGTGGATTTTTGAAGTAGCCGACAGGGCCAGTTTCTAAGCCACTACTCCTAATAGTGGAGTACATGATAAAGGCCAAAGAATTTTGGGGTTAGTTTTTGGCGACCCTTTTTTTCTTAGAGAGGTCTACTTATAAGAATGGAGTTGCATGAACACTTGGTCTCCTACTTAAAATGACCTCTCTGAATGGTGTTGGTTGACATGTTGCTTCATTTGATTGTAAGATTAATTTAGATTATATTTTATATGAGATATCATGGCAACGCAATTATGCAAGAGATTATCAACTTCCTGTACTTTTGAAGATATGAGGATATAATAAGTTGGTGAAGGTGGGAATTGGCCATACACTGCCTCATATGGAGTCATCTCAGTGTCTTCATCATAGTTAGTATTATACCACCATTCCACTAAAGGAAACAATTGTACCCATTGATGCTTATTATTTGAAGTGAAGCACTGCAAATATGTATACAAACATTTTTTTACTTCTTCTATTTGACCATCATCTTGGGGATGATAAATTGTACTAAGTTGGCGTTGTTGGCCTTGTAGCTTGAAAATTTCCTGCCAAAAATTGTTGGGGAAAGTGGAGTCTTGATTAGACACAATTTAAGTCAGCATGCCATGCATTTTGAATATTTGGTCAATGAAAACCTGAGCCACCAATGTTGGGGTAAATGGGTGAGCTAGGGCACAAAAATGAGCATATTTCAAAAGTTTGTCAATGACCACCATGATCACTATTTTACTGCATGACTTTGGGAGACCTGTAATGAAATCAATGGAAAAATTTGTCCATATGGAAGGGGAGAATTGCAAGGATTTTAAGGTTCCCGGTAGCATTATTGTTTCCCCTTTGTTGCATTGGCATACTTCCCATTCAAATACAATAGTAATAATGTCGTGCTTCATGGTAGTCCAAAACAATGGGAAGTGTGCTCATGATATATGGGTAGAGAGAGGGATAATAGGGTGCCCTCTTCCTCAAATTGGGGAAATAAAGAATTGACTAATACATTTTCACACCCCTTATTGTAAATTATCTCACAATCATATCCCATATTTTTGTGGCCCATTTACTATGTTGTGGGGATTATATATGTTGCTCTAGGAAATATTCTAGGAAATGATGGTTAGTACGGATTTGGAAATGACGTCCCAATAAGTATGGTCTCTAAGACTCTACTACATGTAAGATGGGTATAATTTCTTTTTCATATATAGATTGACCCAGATGTTTTCCACTACATTGTTGATTGGTGAAAGCAAACAATAGTCTACCATCTTGGATTAAGACTGTGCCAATGCTTGTACCTAAAGAATTACATTCAATCACAAAAAGTTTTATGAAGTATCATAGGGCCAATACTAGAGTGAAGAACGTGGCCTATTTGAGGGCCAAGAAGGCTTTCTTATCTACGTCAATCCAGGGAAATTAATTTCTCTTGATAATATTAGAGAAGGCTTAGGAAATGCATCCATAATTGCTGGAAAATTTGTGATAATTGCCCGTGAGACCGAGAATCCTCTCAAACTCTTCAAGGGTTTTGGTTTGGGGAAATCACACATTTCCTGAATCATTTTAAGATCAACCCTCACTCCTCCAAAACCCATAATGTGTCCCAAATAGTCTACTTCTTCCATTCCAAAGGAACACTCGGATAATTTAACAAATATTTTTTTATCTTTGAGTAGTTGCAATACCTAGGAAACATGCCAAAGGTGTGTGTCACATGTTATGGTGTAGATGAGAATGTCATAAAGAAATACCAGGACAAATTTTTTGAGATATGGTTTCATAAGGTGGTTCATGAAGCTGTGAAAAGTGGACAAGGCATTACAGAGACCAAACAACATGACCAAAGATTCATAATGGCCTTCATGAGATTGGAAGGTTTTATTGTGAATGTCAACTTCGTTTATTCATATTTGGTGATACTGTGAGTGTAGGTCGAGTTTGGTAAAAAAATTAGCATCATGGAGTTCATCAAGAATATAATCAACTACTGGAATAGGAAATTTCTCCTTGGTACTGAGCTTATTGAGGGCCCTAAATTTGAGACACATGCGCCATTCACCAAATTTATTTAAAGTGAGGACTACTAAAGATGAATAAGGGTTGGTGTTGGGGATAACAACAACAACTTTGACGAGTTCCTTGATGATTTTCTCAATTTAGTTATTTTTTGCAAAAGGATATTTATAGGGGTGGACATTTTGCAATTGGGTACCTAGGAGAAAAGGGATTTTATGATCATGTTAACCCCTATAGGGTGAGAGCTCCTTATTTTTGTCAAAGACCGACTGGTAGTGATCCAACACCTATTGTATATCAAGAGGAATGTTAGGAGGAGCGGGTTCAATAGCTTAGATGGAATTAAATTGTGCTACTATCCCATGATGGACCCTTTTTAAAATATTCTCAATTATATGTGAGTCGATGATAGTAGGAACACTTGCTTGGTTTCCCTGCATAGTATGATTGTGGCCGTTCGGCTGAGATCTTGTATATAATTCTTGGAAGTCCATTATGATAGGGCCAGGTGTGCGGAGCCATTCAACACCAAGGAAAATGTCAAAAAATCCCATTTCAATGATAAACATATGGGTTTTGAGGTCATAATACCCCATTTCAAGCTTAAAATTTTTACAGCATCCTTCACATTTCATTTTCCATCCATCAATGATAAGTACTTGGAAATTAGATACCACCCTCACAACATAATGAACGACTTCCAATACTCTCCTATGGATAAATTTATGCATGTTTCTGCTATCAATAAGCATCACTACTGGCTGATGTTTGATAAAACCTCGAATTTTGGGATTATGTGGAGAAGAAAGGTCAACTAGCGCATGGAGTGAGATAACCATCTCATCTGGCGTATTTGTAGTATAAGTGTATGGGGTTGTTTTGGTTTCACCCTCTTTCTCCTCAGGTACTTAGTGGATAGAGCTTCATTAACAGAGTTTTTTTTAGTAGCGTCAATTTGAAAGGATTTTAGTTTCTTGTATTTATGTCCCAGGGAGTATTTGTCATTACAATACTAGTAGAATCCTTGTTTCCTTCTTTTGGTCATTTATTATGCTGAGACCTTGTTACACTAATTTTGTGTCATCTAATCATTTACAATTAGATGGATCGTGATACACCATGTAAGACCAATTTTAGCATAGTAAAATTTCTTTCACAGTAAGAAATAATTTAATAAGTTATTTCTGGTCCAAATAGAAAACCCTATGAGGAATAATTAAAAAATTCTTATTTATTTGATTTTCCTCTAGGAATAAGTAATTAAACCTCTGTTTAGTAATATTCGTGGTCATATTTAACCCAATTAATGAGAAATAATTAGATAAATCATTATTTATCTTATTATTCTCTAGGAATAATTGTTAAATCATTATTTAATTAATATTCCTTGTTAAGTTTGACTAAATCATTTAGGAATAATAAAATAAATCATTATTTGTTAAATCATTCCTTGATAATGATACATAGATATTTGATTTGTTTATTGTTTCTCAATAAATGGATTTAGCCAATTTAAATTCCTTTTCCTTCCAACAAAATACAATAAAATATTCCAAGGAGTTAGATCTAGATCTTGGTAAATAATATTTTACTATGCACCATTATCGAGGATAACTGAATATTTTGTTATAAATAGGAGAATTTTCCATTCACTTATTACCTTTGATCCTTTTATCATGGTCAGACTTTGATCCTCTTATCATTGTCATACTTTGATTTTTATTTTTATTTTCTTATTGAACTCCCTTTCAGTTCTATACGTCTTGGGTATTCTACACCATTGAGAGAGAAACTCTGAAGCTGGAGCATTTGAGGATAGGCAAAAACCCATCCCATTGAGGAGGACTGGTAACATCATTTTTAGTTCCCTTCCCAAGTGTTAATATAATACAAAAGATTGTTTATAATTTTTGTCTTGTCCATCAGATATTTTGGAGAAACTCCTATATCATTTTGCTATTTAGCTGCTTTATTTACATAGATATTGATTTGTTTTTCATTTGTTTTGACTGTCTATTGAAGATCTAAGAATTTTGACTATCATGTTTATTGTTAGGGTTGTTCGTCATGTGCAACTAAAGTTATCTCTTTTCGCACACTTGTGTTAAGAATTCATTCTAACAATTGGCAACTCCACAGGGTTTTATTCAGATTTCCTACATGACCATCTACTTCAGTACCTACGGTTTTTCTTCAGCTAATTTTTAGCCTCTTAATGTTGTTTTTTTACCTTTTATGCCCTAAAATAGTAAAAAATCTAAGTTTTGCATGTTTCTAGGTGTTTTCTGTAGGTAACAAGTATCAGTCGTGCCACAGACGGAAAATTATTCCGTAACCTACCTCTCAAGACTCCTAGAAGTGCAGCTCACACTTTTAAGCCCAAAACCTATGATTTCAGGCTCATATAGCAATTTTTGGCCAAAAACTATGAGTTCGACAGCCTACAGGTCAGTACCCGTGAGCTGCTACTTTTTGCGAGGTTTTTTCTATAATTTTCAAGGTTTGTCGCAAGAAATACTCAGGGTTATCCGCCCTCTGTCTCCAACCATATTAGGCCTAGATATGTTTATTTTTTCTTTCTGAAGTGGGAACAAGCCCATTAGGGCTTCAGTATGCTTCCACCTTTTTAGGAAGGGTTTAGCTAAGTAGGTACTCTAAGATTTTGTAGTGCTTTCAGCCATTTTTCAAGGTATGATCCCTCTTTTCTTTAGATTCATTTAGATTGGTTATTATCTCATCCAAAACTCCCTCTTGAGTCTTGTTTGACCTCTCCCTTAGGGTACCTCTTGTTTCCCTTGGAGTTTTAACCTGTCGCCTCCCATTTTGTAGCATTTTTACCTCTGGTTTCTTGTTGCTTTCTACACCTCTTTTCAGCAGATCTAAGGCATTAGATCACTGTCCCTTAGACCTTATATATTTTGGCCACCTTGTGTGTTTTAAATCAATTTCTCCCGCCTCTAAGAACATTTGCTTGGGAGCCCTTCTTTTTGGGTTGAATTTATGCATCTTTAGCTGTTTATTTTACTATCATTTTAGTTTTATTTACAATTATAGAACATTTTATCGTTTTATTTATACACAACCATATGGGCTTAATGAAAATTAACACATATATTGTACACACGCACACCTAGAGGGAAGAGCGCTTGGTTTACACCGCCAAGCCAAGACATAAATATCGTAATTAATTTATCTGCCCCTCTGCCCCTTTGTTTATCTCTCTTCATTATTTGGTTACTTGTGTCTAGTGATCATTAAGCCCCCAAGGCATTTATCCCAGAGACTCCTAGGCCTTCATCCTTAGTTTATGTTAGGAAGAGTTTCTCCACGTCGTAGACACCACGTGAGTCCTCTGCTGAGTCCCTATACCGACTCTGATTCTGGTCCATCAGGCCCTCATTCTGATTCTGAAACTGGTTCCCCTCTACCTCAATCTCCCATCATGTCAAGTGCCAATGTAGGTACTATTCATAATGCTAGTGGTAGCTTAGGCGCTAACTCTAGAGCTGCTAGTATTGGAACCAATACTGGAACCATCCCGGCTACTCTCAACTTCTTTTTATGGCATGTTTGAGCCTCCCCAATTTCAGCCAGTTAATCAACGACCCTATACACCATGATCGAGGTTTGACTGTTATGCCAAATGACCTTCCTTCTGACATCGCTAAGTTCGAAGGAAACGTTGGAAAGGACCTTAATAATCATGTTTTATCCTTCCACATGTGGTTTTTGTCTAATTCTATCACTGATGACTATATCTGTCTTCAATTATTTTAGCGTTGTTGGGTGCAGGAATTACACTTAAGTAAAAGTCCTCAACACTTAATTGTCAACCTGGGGGATTCATAAACTTAGAGATGAAGCACAGGCAATGCCGAAGATGGTATGAATATTTCTAATATCAACTCCTACTTTTGAAAAGAAGAATTGCAGAATCAAACTTTAGAGAAGAAAGAGGAAACTCAAACCATCAAAACAATCTAAGGCTAGAACAAGAAGAAATGTACTTGCAAAAGAGATTCAGAAATAAAGAGGAGAAATCACTCTAGCTAAATATTGATTAGCTACTGAGAATGTGTTTCCTTCAGCAAAGGCACCTTAGCAGTTTTCAACAAATGGGCCCCTTCAATCCTGCATATGTAAAGATATCCTTCTTGAGAAAATCGATCTTACACTAGTGCAGGAAAAATTATTTAAACAGAAAGTGTAAAGTAATGTCTTTACTTAAAAATGCTTTTCTTCGTGCAAGGGATTTGAAATTTTTCAAGTCCGCAGCTCTCAGATCCAATACCAAGAAACTGGTTCTTGTACTCGATCAGAGCTTCTTGCACTTTAACTTTTTATCCTTGAAATCAATGATTCATTACTGCAGTGTGATAAAACCAAATCATATATCAGTAAAGATGAATATCTGTAGAAAATAACAAAATAATCTTTTTTAATTAAGATATGACTGAAAGCAAGAAAGTTGTTAGAAGTAAGCTAGAAAGGCTTGCTGCGTCATATTGTCTAGTGCTGGCACGAGAACAGTTCTCCTGCTTGCACCAAGGATAAACCAAACCAATGTGCAAAAAATAAATAGCACACCAACATGCACTAGTGCAGGAATGAACCATGCAGAGGAAATAAACCAAATCGTGCAGAAAATGGATAGCACACCAACGTGCACTAGGGTAGGTAACTCCTCTTTCTAGAACCAGGAAAGGGAAATAAATCAACCATGCAAAAAGTAACTTAACTACTTTAGGTAGCAGATCTGCTTCCACTCAAATAGAAATTCAAATACTGCAAATTAATTCACACTTGACAGTTTAAAACATAAATTACAAGAACAACAAGGAGGGAGAACATGCTGGGTTGGCTGGGCCCTTAACTAACCAACGTGTTTCCCTTTTAAATGAAAATGCTACTCAGTATTAACTCATCAACTATTTAAGCCAAATGATAAAATGTACAAAAAATGAGGTGGAGCTCTTCTTATTATATCCTTAAAGCAATTACATGCACGATTACATATCCAGCCCAGATTTGGGCGATAACACAAGACATTCCTGTTACCGCCTCCTGGTTCTATTCTTTGATCTATTCGATTCTTAAAAACGCTGAAATGTTTGTCCTATTTACATTTCTTCTTATATAGATCCTTTTGTCCGCAGGCCAAAAGGATCGTTTACCACTACATAGCCAATTACAGAAATTGTTATAAAAAATTACATAACCGATTGTAGAATAAGCTTTTGGCCTTCAAAATTACATCGCTTTTAACAAAATAGGTCGTGGCTGTCTCCAACTGTTTGTCTCTCTTAAGTCTGATCTCAGCTACTCTCAATTTAAATTTTGTCATAGATAGGACTCGGTTGCCTTCGAATATATCCTCATTTATCGTATACAAAACATGTGGGAACCCAAGTGATCTGGATTCACTGCCAAGATTCATGGCACTGGTGCTGGTGTGGGATTTGTTCTGCACTAAAAATCAGCGATCAAGATAAGTGATCATCTATTAAATAACATAGGAGGTAACGATAAGTTACGAAAGTAATTCTAAGTAAGAAATCACGTACTAGGTAGTTAATAAATGCTAAGATGAGCTAAAAATGTAAAATATGAAGTTTATGCAAAATGTGTCTTCGTTCTCGCACTAGTGCAGGATGAGGGCACATAAGATAGGTAAAACAGGGTAAATGATTACGATTTGGGAAGGGAAGAATGGTAAAAAAGAATGTAATTTAGGGGACTAACATCCTCCCATCCCTAAATTGTTGTGTGTCCTCACACAACTTTTTTTACCTCTGCAAAAAACCAAAATTTTTGAATACTCCAGCTCAGTTTTGTTCTGGCTACACTGTTTCAGCCTACTTCCTCTTGATATGCCTTAACTTCTTTGAAACCTTTTTTAACCGCCTGAAACAGCATCCAGCCTGATATTTCCAAACTTTAACCTCACTTTTCTTTTGTTTGAGCTCTGCCATCAATTCTCCTCTGCTTTGTTCCTTCTCCTCTTGTGCTTTGGTCACAAGTTGCTCCAAGTTTTGTACTTGGAGTTCTAATTTTGTTATGTGAGCAACAGGAGTCACCAACTCTTTTCCTTCCTTTGTCTCAGCAGGAGATGTCACTGTCTCCAGAACTTCTATATCTACCATGGTCGCATCGAGGAACTCTTCTTCCTGCATTCCTTGTTTCTCTGGTTCCTCTTTCTCAGATTCTTCTTCTGGTTCATCTTCGTCAGGTTCCTCCTCTAATTTTTCTTCCTCAGGTTCCTCTTCTTCCTCCAGTTCATCTTCCTCTTCCAAGTCTTATTCCTCAGGTTCTTCTTCCTCAGGTGCTTCCACGTCCTCCTTTTCTTCAGCTCCTCCTTCAATTTCTGGTTCTTCTTCTCGAGCCGTGGCTTCTTCTTTTACCGGTGCAAGATGGGGTTCTGTACCCTATGGGGGTTGTGGTTCTTTTTGTACATCCCAAAATTTCCTCTTCTTTTGGGGCTTTTTAATAAGATTTTCTAGTGGAACATCGTCTCCAATTTGTGCAATATTTGCCGCATCTGCAAAAACTGATAGCCTGTCATGCTTAGAGGCCTATGCCTGTGTAGAAGGTGTTTCTCCATCAAGTGCACTGGTTGTTTCCTTAGTGGAAGACGAAGCCTTCCCTTCTGTTGATTTCTCTGTCTGCCTCCTTCAAAATGCTATAGAAGTCTGAAATGATACACCAGGGTACATGTGTATCTCCCTTCATAGGTCACAAATTTCCGCAAAAAAAATAGGAGATCCTACCATTGACCTAGCAGGGCTTTGCACGGAACTCCACATTTCCAATTGACCTCCATCTTCTTATACATGACAAAACACTGCCAGTGTTTACCTTCCAGCTTTTGGTTCTTGAACCATTCCACTCTCATATTCTCCAGACCTATTGCTGCTGCTACAAATTTCTCTGTGACTTTGGATTTGAGCGGCCCAATTCTCACTTGGCTGTTTTTAAAGCTTCTTGTAAATTGTAAGGCGACATCCCTGTCATACCCACCGAACTTCTGCAGGAACTATAGAAATCCTGACTCCCGCAACAATGGAAGATAGCTGCAAAATTTGGCATTTTGCTCAATCTTGCTGAGAGACAGGGGTTCGTTTTGGACGGGCGGCATTGCTGCTATCAGCTATTAACGATGAGTTCCGAGGCTTGCATGCAACACTGGGGGATCAAATTTCATAAATAAGGATTTAACTATTTGTCCATCGTGTCTCCGATTTACCTGCCGTAGGTAATCATCATTTCTGGTTAGGCTCAATTGGTATGCGCGACGGCGGTTTAACGGTTATGTACAACAATGACGGGATGTTTGGAATGAAGGTAGGAGCGGGGGGGGGGTTATGAGTTAAGGACATTTCACATTATGGCTGAATGGGGTGGATTATATGCAAATAACGATTACACAATTTCACATTCCTTCATAATTACAAAAAAAACTTAGCATTCATTTAAAAAGATCATGATTCCTACTTAAAAAACTTTGTACTTTCAACTAATTTCCTCCTAAGTAATATAATAGTGTAACCGCTTATCAATGATATGAAGAACATCATATAACTTTTCATCATGAATACTTTCTTATGTCATATGATAACTTGTACTGCTACTGATAAGGTGTATGCTTGTATTGATCTTTGCACCATGTAAATCACATCATTCTGCTGGTACTTTTCTACTCATATCATATAGGACAATATGCTTGCACTAGTGCAAGCATAATGTTAAGACAGAGAATTAAAATATAGGCCGGATTTCACATGTTTTATTTAACTTATTCTGAATTTTGCTTCACCCTTTGATGCATAAGAGCACAACCTTTTTCTCTTTATATGTAAGATGCTACAATGAACTTCATGAGGGAATAAAGGAGCGGGAAAAGGAAATTTTAGAATGGGAAGGAATTCTGTCACAGGGATTCCAAGAAGGTACCAAAAGAGGGAAAATAGAAGTGGGATAGGGGAAAAAAATTTCAGGGTTAAAGTGGGATTTATTCGAAGCGGATAGGGTGAATTTAGAAGAATATGGGAAGGTTAATTATACTAGGATTCTGAGAAGAAAGCTGAGGGAAAATTATGAAATGGGATATGAAGAAAGGCAGAAAATTTTCTGGAAGGTCTGCCTGCACTCGTGCAAGAAAAAAATAACTACAGCGAGAATTAAGCGTGACTTGGAAAAAAAATATCCATGCTAATTACCCCAATTGTATAAAGGTTGGTTCTTCTGAACCTGCTTTTACTTTGGTGGTTACTAGCATATCTAAAGATCAAACAACATTCTCTTTTTATTATAAATTTTTGATCTTCCCGCCAACAAGCTGGTTTTCAGGTTCATCCTTTTGCAATCATGTCAGCGGACTGATTTTCATAATTACAGGAAATTATTTTTTCTTACTTTTTTATTTTATTTTTGTCAATTTTTTTCGAAGAAGAGGGATTCAAATTTTCAAGAGGTTGGTATTACCATTTACCACTACCATTCCATATTTCCGCTGAATATGCTGTGTAAAATCTTTCTTGGCAAGTGGTTGAAAATATTTCTTTAATCTATGTCCATTTACCAAGAATACTGTATCCTGTCCATCTATAGTTTTGACTTCTACAACTCCATTCTCAAATACTCATATTACTTCATATGGTCCCATCCAACTTGTATGGAATTTTCCTTCAAAAATTTTAAATCTAGAATCATAAAGGAGTACCCAATCACCTGGTTGGAACTAATTTTTTTGAATGTACTTGTCATGCAACCTTTTCCGTTGCTGCTGGATTAATATGTTTTTCTAAACAACATCTCTACGAAGCTCATCTAACTCATTTAATTGAAGAAGACATTGTTGTTGTGCCTCAGAGAGATTGAGTCCTAGCTGAACTACAGTTCTGAAAGTTTTGATCTGGAACCCAATCGATAACAGAACCTGTTTTCCATATACCAGCTCATATGGTGTGTGCCCCGTACTATTTCTCCAAGTGGTTTTGTATGCCCACAAATCTTCTGGTAATATTTCAGCCCAATATTTTCGATGCATATTCACTGTCTTTATGAGAATGGACTCGATAACCTTGTTTTTAGACTCCACCTGGCCATTTGCTTGCGGGTGATACGGTGTAGACTTCCGGTTCTGGATCTTGTATTGCTCCATCACTCCCTGTACCAGATTAGAAATAAACTATGGACCATTGTCAGAAACAATTTCTCTAGGCACACCAAATATAGTAAATATTTCAGAAAAGAGAAAATCAACAACAATTTTTTTCGTAGCAAAAGAAACAGCTTTAGCTTCCACCCATTTTGTAACAAAATCTGTACAAACCAAAATATGATTTTTACCTAATGATGTTGGATTTATTGGCCCTACAAAATCAATAGCTCATTTTTCAAATGGATCAATCATAACTTGATGTTATAAATGCATTTCATTGGTTTGGTTAGGTTGGCCCATTCGTTGAAAACTATCACATTACCTGACATACTGCTTGGCATCCTTAAACAAGGAAGGCCAAAAGTAGCCAGAACGTAATATTTTATATGTAGTTCGTTTGTTAGTGAAGTGACCTCCACAAGGTTCATTATGAACAGATTTCAATATGTCAAACACTTCCTCCTCTCTTACACATCTGCGGATAATCAAATCTAGACCAGTGTAAAAGAGGTCTCCTTGAGTCCAGGAGTATGCAGCAATTCTCTGAATAATGTTCCACTTTTCACAGGTGGGCAAGTGAGGTGGTGTTTTTCCAGTAAACAATAATTGGCAATGTCAGAAAACCACAAAGAATTTGTAGACACAACAAAAATATGTTCATCTGGAAAATCATCATTAACAGGAGTTACGTCACCAGGATTATCTAGTCTAGAAAGAAAAATTGCTACAACATTCGATTTTCCTGGTCTATCAACAATAGTAATGTTGAACTTCTGCAACAATAGCAACCACCCAGTCACTCTACCTCTATTCAATGGTTTGTTCATCAAGTATTTAATCGTGGAATGATCAGTATGAGAAAATACTTCATATCCTGTGATATAGTGTCTGAACTTATTAATTGCAAAGATTACAGCTAAAAACTCTTTCTCTGTAACTGTGTAGTTTAATTCAAAGAAAGACAAATTCTTACTAACATAATAAATAGCATAGGATTTCTTGTCTTCCTATTGTCCCAAAGTTGCACCAACAGCTAGGTCTGAAGCATCGGAAGAAATGTGAAAGGGAAGGGACTAGTTTGGACCTCTCAAAACTATTGCCTGTACCACCTTTTCCTTCAATGTTTCAAAAGACTGTTGGAAAGCCCTAGACCAAGAAAACTCACTATCTTTAGCTAGAAGTTAGAAAAGAGGAGCAGCTATCTTAGAAAAATTTTCAATGAATCTTCTATAGTAACCAGCATGTCCTAAAAAACCTCTTACTTCCCTTTGATTTTTGGGTGCAGGAAGATGCAGAATGATTTTGATCTTTGCTGGATCAACCTGGATACCTTTGTCAGAAATCAGATGGCCAAGTACCACTCCTACTTTGCACATTAATCTACATTTCTTGTCACTCAAAGCAAGGTGGGATTCTTGGCAACAAAGAAGTACTTTCTCCAAATTTTCGAGAGCTTCCTGAAAAGAATTACCAAACACAGGAAAGTCATCCATATAAATTTCTACAAATTCAAGATTAGAAAAAATAGTCAACGCTACCCTTTGAAAGGTAGCTGTATCATTACATAATCCAAAGGGAAGCACTTTATAAGCAAAGGTACCCCATGGGCATGTAAAGTTAGTTTTATCCTGATCTTCGGGTGCAATATGTATCTGGTTATAGCCACTGAAACCATCCAAAAAGGAGAAATATTTCTTCCCTGCAAGGGTATCAAGAAGCTGGTAAATAAAAGGGAGAGGGAAGTAATATTTTAAAGTAGCTTTGTTTAATCCATGATAATAAATACAAATACGCCACCTTCCATCTTTCTTAGGTACTAGCACTAATGGAGAGACCCACTAACTATCAGAAATAGGATAGATAAAACTAGCATCTAAAAGTTTCTGTATTTCTTCTTTCACAACATCTCTTAGAGTTGGATTCATTCGTCTTTGGGGTTGTTGGACAGGTCGGGTTCCTTCCTGAATATATATATGATGTGTACAATTTTTAGGAGGGATACCCTTCATGTCTTCATAGCCCCAAGAAAATGCACTAAGATGTTTTTGCAACAAATTCCCAAGCTGCTCTTGCTGAGATGGGTCTAAATCTGAACTGATATGCAAAGACGTAACAGGACTATTCTCAAAAAGAGTAGTATCAGGCTCCAGATTACTCAAAGGAGTGGTCAAAGACATAAGTATAGAAGAATGAGAATCATGGTTTTCTTGGAAATCTAGGCTAGAAATCTGGCTCAAAGGCTCAAAGTTAGGCATGGTGTCTAGATTGTTCAGGAAATCTTGAATCTCATCTTCTTGCGAAGACCCGGTATAATGATGAATAAGATAAATAGACTGAATCTCCTCATCGCTGCTTTGGTCCAACCATAAAGTGTCTTGAAGGTCTTGAATGGATCTGGCAGGAGGGTATAAGGTAACTTTCTTCCTAGAATCTCCATGTGAAATATACATATCTCCGAAACGACATCCAATATATGCATCGGCTGTAGCAAGCCATGGTCGACCCAAGATCAAGGGATGTCCTCCTACTGGGTTCTTTGGTTGAAGCACAATGAAATCATGAGGATATTCCCAAGAATCTAATGAGATGATCACATTATCCAATACTCCTTCAGGCTTAATTTTGGATCTATCTGCTAATTCAAGCACAGTGGGAGTAGGGCGAAGATGAGATAACCGAATTTGATCCATGGTTTGCTTAGTCATTACATTAATGGTTGCCCCCAGGTCTATAAGAAAATTAGAGACAAGGAAATTACCAATCTGAATTGTGAAAATAGGGTTTCCGGGATCAATATATTTTTCCACAGACACACATCCCGTCATCACCTCTGCTTCCCTACCAACAAATTGAATAGTTTAGGGTTCCAATATCTTCCTCCTGGGTTTCTTGAGACATATTTCCCTAATAATCTTGGTACAAATGGGGATCTCTTTAATGGCTGGGAGAAAAGGTATCTTAATGAAAATATTTCGTAGTTCCGATGCCAAATTAGTCTCAGAAACAGGCTCTCTTGTTTCCGTTACTAGCCTCTCTGGAAAGGGAGGCTGGTTGGAAGAAGATGGCAAGGACTCAGAGGGTAAGGGATGCTTAGTGAAAAATTTTGGAGAATGGTTAAGAGTTTCCTCTTCTCCTTTCTCTTCAACAATCACCATAGGTTGTTTCTGATTTTTTGGTATTATAGTCCTTCCTGATCTTAATTGAATATCATGAAATCCAACTGGAATAGACTGGTATTCGAATGGAAATGGTGGGTTTGTTACATGGATCATTTGCACTACTTTATTATTATTATTAGGATTGGGCGTAGGTTGAGCAGGCAACTGAGGAGTTCAGAAGGGTGGAGGTAAAGGTAATGGGGTGGTCTGACTCGGAAGTTGAGGCATTGGATAAGGTACATGTGTAGATGGATATGGTTGCATAGGTGGTTGGTAGGAATATGGAGAATGATTTGGGCCTTTCCAACCCTATTTCCATGGTTGGAAAGGTTGCCCATGCTGATACTAATTTCCATACTGCCACTACTGATGAGAGTTAGGATATGAATATGCATGTGGATTATAACCAAAATAGTGTGGAGGAAATTCAGGGGCCATACATGCACCTACTTGAGACCAATTTCTTCTTGCTCCCATAGCATACAAATATTTAGTTTCAAGCTGCCCCCCTGTAAATACTGCTGTAAGTCCAGGTATAAAGGGAAAATTTTCTGTGATATGGTCTTCTGCACAAATATCACACTTATTAGTTTCTTTCAAGTTAAGATGGAATTCTTTAGGGGGATGCTGGTCTCTACATTTAGGATAGAAAATACATAATGACTCTTGTTCCTTCATAAGTTATTGTTGAAATTTTAAAGAGTCTAACTGTTTAGTAACAGTGTTCATTACATCAATTTTCATGTTTTCCATTTTATTTTCTAGTCCAAAAATTATAGCATCAGTAGATTCAGTTTTTCTATTTTTATTTCGAGTTCCTCTACCAAATCTATGCTGATTTCTTGAAAATTTCTGGCATAATTCACAATTTGATCAAAATTTTGCTAAGAAATCACCTTGTCCTAACAGATTCAAATTGTTTCTAGCACTATTAGTGAGTCCTCTTGAGAACAAGGTTCTAATAGTGTTGGGATCAAGCCTAATTTTTAACCTTTGTAAAATATAAATAAATCTTTCCAAATAATCTTCAAGCATTTCATCATCATCTTGTATGATTGTAAAAATTTCATCTTGCATGTCCCGAGTTTTACAATATTCTTGATATTTAGACAAAAATACCCTCCTCATCTGGCCCCAGGAAGTTATGGTGTTTCCTCCTAACCCCATAAACCAGCGTAAAGTTGAGTCCTTGAGGGTAACAGGAAATAATCTTAACTTCTGAGCCTTAGTTGCATCGTCATAACTTCTACACAAAATATCGAACTCAAATAGAAAAGAGTCAGGATCTTCATGAACTTTACCATGGAAATGAGGGAGAGCTGACGGTGGAATATTCTTCATCCATGACACAGTATCAGGATCCACAGTTGGAAACACAAAAATAGATTGTCCTTCACTTACTTGGTTGTCACCAATCCCTTCCAAATGATCTCCTTGGTCTATCATTGTTTCCTTCTTGCTTGTACCACTTTCCATAGGTTGATCCACACTTGAGCTATTATTACCATAATCCATGTGGATTGTTCCTGCGTGATGGGTTTGGATTGAATTGGACTTCCTGCTTGAAATGGGAGACCCAATGTGAGAAATTTTTTTTTGTCCCTTAGTGGGCTTCGAACCCTTACCTTTCCTAGGCATTCATCTCAAAAAAGAAAGAAAAATATCAAAACAATTTCTAGTAAAAATGATGTCAGAAATCAATCAACCCCAGTAAAAGCTCCTTCCAAAAAATACTTGGAAAAATAAAGAAAACTTACCTATATTATACAATCAGAAAATTCTTACCAAATCAAATCGCCTCCCCGACAATGGCGCCAAAATGTTGGGTGCAGGAATTACACTTAAGTAAAAATACTCAACACTTAATTGTCAACCCGGGGGATTCATAAAATTAGAGATGAAGCACAGGAAATGCCAGAGATGGTATGAATATTTATAATATCAACTTATACTTTTGAAAAGAAGAATTACAGAATCAAACTTTAGAGAAGAAAGAGGAAACTCAAACCATCAAAACAATCTGAGGCTAGAACACGAAGAAATGTACTTGCAAAAGAGATTCAGAAATAAAGAGGAGCAATCACTCTAGCTAAATATTTATTAGCTACTGAGAATGTGTTTCCTTCAGCAAAGACACCTTAGCAATTTTCAACAAATGGGCCCCTTCAATCCTGCATATTTAAAGGTATCCTTCTTGCGAAAATCGATCTTGCACTAGTGCAGGAACAACGATTTATGAAAAAAGTGTAAAGTAATGTCTTTACTAAAAATGATTTTCTTCATGCAAGGGCTTCGAACTTTCTCAAGTCCGCAACACTCAGATCTAATACCAAGAAACTGGTTCTTGTACTCGATCATAGCTTCTTTCACTTTAACTTTTGATCCTTGAAATCAATGATTCATTACTATAGTGTGATAAAACCAAATCATATATCAGTAAAGGTGAATATCTGTAGAAAATAAGAAAACAATATTTTTTAATTAATATATGATTGAAAGCAAGAACGTTGTTAGAAGTAAGCTAGAAAGGTTTGCTGCATCATATTATCTAGCACTGGTGCAAGAACAGTTCTCCTGCTTGCACCAGGGAGAAACCAAACCAATATACAGAAAATAAATAGCACAGCAACATGCACTGGTGCGGGAACAAACAAGGCAGATGAAATAAACCAAATCATGCAGAAAATGAATAGCACACCAATGTGCACCAAGCAAGGGAAACAAATCAACCGTACAAAAGGTAACTTAACTACTTCATGCAGCAGATCTTCTTCCACTCAAACTGAAATTCAAGTACTGAAAATTAAATCACACTTGAGAGTTTAAAACATAAAATACAAGAACAACAAGGAGGGAGAATGTGCTAGGATGACTTGACCCTTAGCCAACCAGCGTGTTTCCCTTTCAAACAAAAATGCCACTCAGTATTAACTCATCAACTATTTAAGCCAAATGATAAAATTTACAAAACATGAGGTAGAGATCTTATTAATAGATCCTTAAAGAAATTACATGTGCGATTACATATCCAGCCCAGATTTGGGTGATAACACAAGACAATCCTGTTACCGCCTCCTAGTTCTATTCTCTGATCTGTTGGATTCTTAAAAACATCGAATTGTTTGTCCTATTTACATTTCTACTTATATATATACTTTTGGCCGTAGGCCAAAAGGATCGTTTACCATTACATAGCCAATTAGGGAAATCGTTATAACAAATTACATAATCGATTGCAGAATAAGCTTTCGGCCTTCAAAATTAAATCGCTTTTAACAAAATAGGCTGCGGCTATCTCTATTTTTTCGTCTCTCTTAATTCTAATCTCAGCTAATCTCAATTTAACTGTTGTCATAGCTAGGACTCGGCTGCCTTCGGATATATCCTCATTGATCATATACAAAATAGGTGGAAACCTAAGTTATCTAGATTCGCTGCCAAGATTCACAACGTTGGTGCTGGTGCGGGATCTGTTCTGCACTAAAAATCAACGATCAAGATAAGTTATCATCTATTAAATAACATAGAAGGTAATGATAAGTTACGAAAGTAATTCTAAGTAATAAATCACGTAACAGGTAGTTAATAAATGCTAAGATGAGTTAAAAATGTAAAATATGAAGTTTATGCAAAATGTGTCATCGTTCTCGCACTAGTGCAGGATGAGGGCACATAAGATAGGTAAAACAAGTTAAATTATTACGATTTGGGAAGGGAAGAATGGTAAAAAATAATGCAATTTAGGGGACTAACAAGCGTACACTCACTAGAGACACTGCAAAGTGGTATGTCGATCAGGCCTCTGCCTCTCATTCCACTTTTGTAACTCTTGCTAAAGTGTTTATGTCCTACATCAAAATACCTCTCCAATATGATATCGGTACCGAGTTGTTGACCACATTCCGTCAAAATTCTGCCACCCACCTTTCTAACCATGCCCAAGAATGGTGTAGAAGGAGGAGATTATGTTTAAATCCCACATTCGACAACCATGTCTATATGGATTGGTTCCTCGGAACTCTTTTGCCTTATAATAGTAAAGATGTCGCATCTCACTTTCCTCAGAAAGAGGAATAAGCTCTCCAAATAACATGTTAAATGTGACTTGATCTATGCCCATTCTAGTTATTTTTATACTGTATTACCAGATCTTCCTAGAACTGGTGGTGCCAATGCACTGGGGGCATCTCACACTACCAACGGCATTGTTGGATCTCTTTCACATCCATATACTCATCCTCCCATGGGTTGTGGTTTCCCTCAAGGAGGGCCTAGCTCCTCTAGCACTTATCCCCCTCCCGGCAACATGTATCCATGACAAAGCACATTCTCCCCATTGCATCAACCGATGTTAGGGCTTGCAGTTTCTTAACCTGTTTGCCCCAATGTTACTCAACCTCCTTTTTATCCTTATCAAATCCCAGTGCTCCAACCCCTCCAACATTAGCACCCCAGCCTCCTATCCTTATCAACCTTCACTGCAACAACCACCTCCTCCTTTGAATCTGGTGTATGTGCAACAGAGCGCAACCGATCCTCCAAATTCAAAGAAAAAGAGGAAAGGCAATCCAAATCAACTAGTGCAAGGTAGTCAAGGGTGCTAAGGGAACTCACTAAACACTAAAAGCTAGTAACAGGGAAATATGAAGAAGTAGGACAGGCCCCTTCATACAAATAAGCCTTATTATTGTTGCGGTGTTCATGGCAATTATACTCACGATTATCCCCTTATACCCCAAATGCGTCAGTTGTGGGAAGCAGAAGTAGAATCTAGAGGAAAACAAGCCATGGTTTTAGCTCCTCCAAATACTGTCCCTGTTCAACCGAATACTTTTACTGATCCTTTCCCTCAACAAGGATATGTGGCTACCCAACCCCCTCAAGGTTAGGCCACCCCTCAAACCTCACAGTATGGTACCTATGATTACCAGATTCTCATGATGAATTCTGAAGTCGTTAATACCATTGATGTCAACCTTCAAACTACGTTGAGCCAATATGGCAAGCCTCCTGCATCGTCTGCAAATGAGTCTCAAACCAAAGCTTTGACAAAGTCTAGTTCAACACAAAATTCCCCTTTACAGATACCTCAGCCTTGAGCAGAGGTCCTTCCCAAGATCCCAAAACGGTCGTTACGCTGAACTAATGCTTCTGCCAAAGTCGCCCACAATTACAACATAATAGATGACTTTGCACAATCTCCTGCTGTGCTACAATGTCAATGCTAGAAGTCCTCCATTCATGCCCTTCACAACGTAAATCTCTATTATCTACTCTTGGCATTGTGGATCCTTGAGATGATTTTTTTATCATCTTTGATGTTGACAAGTCAAAACATCCCCCCTTAATTCATCTGTCACGTTCCAAATACCAGTCAAGATTCAGAATGCCCATATTTCGCAATGTATCATTGATGAGGGCGCATCTACCTGTGTGATTTCCACCTCTATTTGGAATAAACTCGGATCACCTGAGTTAGCCCCATAAATTATCACTTTGCGTGCTTGGGATGGTCACTCTTCTCAGCCCCTTAGCAAGTACCACAATTGTCATGTCACTCTTGTAGGAAAGACTATTTGTATTTACATTGAAGTCATTAATTACCCTTGGATTATAGCATCCTGTTGGGTTGTAGCTACACCTATGCGATGGATTCTATCGCATGTGCAGTTCACTTGTCGATTCACAAAGGTGGCGTATTATAGGCAACCTCTAAGCTCCTCATTCAATTGTTAATTTAGGGTGAGTCTTCTTATTTCAAGAGTGTAAGCACAATATATGCAAGTGAGATCGAATGATAGCTACACTATTTTTCTTATGAAAATGATTCTCTAATTCTCAAAGTTCAATCAACTCAAAGAGACATGAAAATGGCATAATGCAACTAACTACTCTACCTAGCTCTGAAGGAGAGAAACCTATAATTAAACAGCGTAATGATGCATTGAACAATAATCTTAGCAATCTGAATGAATTGAATAGTAATCTGAATGAATTGCACAACAATCACTTATATGATTTTAAAATGGAATTCTCTTTGCAAACTAACTAATTGAAATTAATCAACAATTGGATACCTTATTGTACTAAGGGAACAATCTAATTCATAAGGATGAATAACATTGACCGGTAATTATTCTACGATTCGTAAATCGACTGCAAATGTGTTGGAAGAAAATGAAAACATATAACAGCGATAAAGAATTATTATAAATCAAAAAGCATGAATGCGACAAAACATTATTCTAGACCAGAAAGCACGAATACTAAACTATTCTGAGGAAAGAAAAACTATAACTTTATTGAGTGCAAAAAGTAATTTACAACTACATCAGATAACTGGATATTGATTATGTAACTAATGCATAGCACGGAAATTGGTGAGGAAACTCCTAGGTGTTGGGCTCAGACCACCGGAGGTTCTAACGTAATGAAAACTCAAAAGATGATTGCTCAAAACATCAAAAATATTTGTTATATTGAAGGGTAATACAGAGATACAAAGAGACAGTTCTGTCATGATGCGTTGATTACGGAAGGAAATTCCCCATTTCTAGTTCATCCTTGGTCCTTTTAAAGGTGTTTTCATGTAGTGGGATAGTATTTTCCAGACGACAGCCCACTGCACGTGGCTGTCATTGGGCTCTCAAGCTTGGATCTGTCTTTCTGCCTTCTGTCAGTTTCTGGAAGCTACTGAGATTCCATGAGTCTCTGTCTGTCAGTTTTCTTCCATTTAACGTTGGTTCAGCTGCTCTGTTTTCCTGCATACAGAGACACAATAAGTCAAATTTCTATTATAAAAGCGTTTCCTTTTTTCGTTAGCTCAATTTCCCTGATTTTCATAAAAAAAAATTATCTTTATTGTTTAAAATGAGGGAGAACTCCCAAAACTGTGCCACAATTCGAATTAATCATAGGGTGGAAACATACCTTAATTCCGGCCCAACATACTCCCCCACTTACCTATTTGCAGGTCCTCATGCAAACAAATGGTTGAGATGTAACTGCATTAAGGAGTAGGCAGGGTAGACGTTTTCCTTGTATGCTCTGAAACCCTATTTCTGTCTAATTCTCACAAAGGCAGTGATTGTGCACCCTTCTAGCAATTCGTAGTCATGATCATAGCCTCAGGAGGATACTAGATAAGAGGGCATCTATATCTACATCCTAACCATGCAAGACCCATGCTGAAGACCAGGTTACTGTAAGAGAGGAATCTGGAGGCGGCTGCCTTGAAATTTTTGTAGCCAAATGGCTCCTATTCTTTACATTGTTGGTGGAGGCCATCCATCTTTGTTTAGTTGCTGCCAGGGTTGCCTCCTGAATGTCTTCAAAATATTCCCGTCGATTTTCTATGATGTCTTTATGGATGGGCCCCAGCCTGGTCCTTACACCTTTCCTTTGCATGAAGTTCTTGTGTAGGATAAACAGTTGTAGGGGTTTTGTAGGCTCTCCTCTGACCCATAGGTCTAAGCCATGCTCTCCCTTTTGGTAGATGTTGTAGGTTTTGGCCCACTTAATCTGATTCTTAGCGAATGAGTGGAAGGCTTGAAACTAAACATCCCCTATAAAGGGACTAGGATTGTTGTCTATGTCCTCTTATAGAAAGAAATTGTGCATGTAGAGTTCACATAAAAGGAATTGGACCTATTCATCTTGCTCATTGCAGCAGTGGATGAACTCTTCTATGGTTTTGAAAGTTGTGATGTAATGAATATTTGGATGAATGTCTTCAGTTCCTGCCATGGTTGGTGCAGCGAGGTAGGGTTAATCCATTTTCCTTTTCGCTCCAACGGCTCTTCCAGATCTTGATATGTTGCAACTGCCTCTCGTAAGAGGAGATTTTTCTCTGTCCATCTCCCTCCTTCTACTGGTATTCCGAAGACTTCGGCAATAATTTCCTCTGTCACTAGTATAACTCTTCCCTTGATTCTTATTTGCCCCTCTTGCAGGTTTTGCAGAAACTCAATTGTTACTTCTATATCAAATCCTTGTAATCAGTGTACATATGTCAGCCAGCCGACTTACTAGAGGGTAGTGCTAGCTACATCTGAAATCGGGAAGTTCGAAAGTTCGTTCCGAAGAGAATTTCCTCCCATGGTTGGTATGTTTTCCTGTGCTTTTTCTTTTGATTATGTTCTCTCTCAGCTCTGTTGTTTCAAATGAATTCCGTATGCAAGAGAAGGAGATATTGCGGTCCTGTGCAGGTAACGTCATGCCTTAATTGCGATGCTCTTCAGGTCTTATCAGTATATCTAACGAGATTTGTGTAGAATTTTCACATGCTTGCTGATTTATGACTAATTACACCCCCTCCATCGAAGTAAGGGGGCCCACTTCCTCAAGTACAAGAGGGATTTGACCAGTCATGAATGCGAATGAGGAATGTCAGGATTCAGTAATCATGGCCTGTACGTGAGAGAGGAGGTCATGGCTTTCAAGTTTCACAGGATGAGGAGTACTTAAGTAATTATGAGCATACGCAGTGTATAGGTCAGATTTGGAATTTTTGACATGAATGCATCTCTTGTGGAAGTGGCCGAAGAGGGAGAGAAAACAGTATAACTATTATTATGATATGACGTCCTTCTTTAATGATAAGTGTTATGGAAGCAAGAATGAGATAGGTAATGTTTGGCGTTGTCATCCCAAGGTTCAAAAATGTAAGCATATCTCCCTTATAGTTATCTATGTGGTGGATTAGAATCATCACTAATTTGAGTAGTGGCTTAAGGAAGAAGGATGGAATAGAAGGATATATGCAAGAGTATTTGGCTATTGAAGAAATATACTCTCATACCATAAGAAGAGCCACTACTTCCAGCGGCCGTTCATAGCATTGACAGGGTTGTTATTTTAACTAAAAAATGAGCCACAATCCTTATGTAAAAATAGTTATTCTACCAATTTTGTGGAGAGATCACCATGCTGGTATGATAGCGAGATAACCATAGTGCCACTCACCAGATTTGTAGCAAAGTGATTAGGCCAGCTCGTGATGAGACCTCCTATCCTTCAAGTAGTTGAGAAGGTCATTACCCTGGTGTGGTGGCAATTGTGGGCATGTCACTTGCTAAGCTCTTATGAACATGGTAGGCTGGCTTGTAATGATATCCCCTATCCTCTTTTGAAAATTTGCATGTAAGCATAGTATTACTTTTTTTTTTTTTGAAACATAAGCATTTCGATTTATAAGGAGGTCACTGTGCTGGTGTGATGGCCAGATAGTCACAGTACCATTCACTAGGATTGTAACAGGGTGATCAGGCTGACTCATGATGAGACCTCCTTTCCTTCAAGTAGATGACAAGGTCATTACCCTGGTGTGGTGGCCATTGTGGGCATGTCACTTGTTAGACCCTTATGATCATGGTAAGTTGGCTAATGATGAGACCCCTTATCCTCTCTTAAAAATCTACATGAAAACATAATAGTTATTATTTATACATAAATGGAGGCTCATTAACTCCTTAAGAGTTAGGGATGGTGAGAGAAGTAAAAAAAAAAAATTCCAATACAATTAATATCCCTTATTCCTATTTCTTCATATTGGAGGGAAATACTACTTGAAAGTGTAGAAATATGTACCATCATAATATCATGTATTGTATGATAACATAATTGAGTTGGGAATGACTTAGCCTTTCATTTAATATATGTACACTGTCAGCTTCCAGGTTAGAGATTATAGTGTCAAAGAATCATCATATTGGTAACTTTTACTACTTTCCTCCTTTCTTCCACTGCCACTTCCTCCTGCTGGAAAAAATATTCCTTTATGAGTGGTTTGAAATGTAGGCACACTCTGTGCCCATTTACTTGAAATGTAGAGCCAGACCCATCTATGGTGGTCAAGGTGAGTGTACCATTGTTGTGTACTTGAATTTTGTATGGACCGAGCCACCTTGTTTTCAATTTTCCTGAAAAATATTGGAATATGGAGCCATAAAGGAGTGCCCAATCTTCTTTTTGAAATATCTTCTTCTTGATGAGGTTATCATGCCACATATCTCACTGCTGTTGGATGATCGTTTTTCACTATAGAGCCAGTAGCTGCATTTCATCTAGCTCATTTATTTGTTGGAGCCTTTTAACCTGGGCTTCTGTTAAGTCCAACCCTACCTCCTGGGTTGTTCTTAGAGTCTTGATTTCAAACTCAATAGGGAAAATAGGCTCTCTCCCAAATACTAGATGATATGGGGAGTATCCAGTGGTGTTCCACGAGGTTGTCTGATAGGCCCATAAGGCTTCTGGTAATCTAGTGGCCCAGTCCCAGTGATCTGCTGATATAGTTTTGGTAAGCATTTCCTCTAGAACTTTATTGGTGCTTTCGACCTGCCCATTTTCCTACGGGTGCTAAGGAGATGTAACTCTATGGATTATATGGTGATTTTTTATAGTGGCTATAATTTTATTACCTATGAAATGTGCCCCCCATCGGTTATCACTTCTCGCGGAAAACCATATCGTACGACCAACTCAAAAAGGAAATTAATCACAAATTCCTTCGTGGCTCTTGATAAGGCCACTGCTTCTACCCATTTCGTTACGTAACCAGTGGCAACCATTATGTAGGTTTTCTAGTTTGATGGTGGGTTGAATGGGCCAACGAAATCTAGTGTCCACCTCTCGAACGGTTCTATCACCAATTGTGGCTATAGTGGCATTTCATCTGCTTGACCTGGGTGGCCCATTCGTTGGTAGATATCATAGGCTTGGACATAATTTTTCACGTATTTGAAAATCTTAGGCCAATAGTAGCCTAATTATAACACTTTGTGCCCTATTCTATGATCTGAAAAATGGCCACCACATGGCTTATCATGACAGGCCCGTAGGATGTCATAGATCTCGTCCTCACTGATGCATCTGCGTATGTGCATGTTGGCCCCCGAATGGAAGAGGTATCCACCAATCCAGGAGAACCTTGCGCTGCGTTGCACAATTATTTTCTGTTCTCTTGATGTTAAGTGTCTGGGCAACTTTCCTACTGCAAAGTAATTTTCCACGTCTTCATACCATTGCGTTTTTATCGCTACCACAAACAGATGTTCATCAGGAAATTGATCATCAACTTCTCGCATATCATATATCTTTGGAACCCTGGAAAGAAAGTCTACAACCACGTTTTCCTTTCTTGGACGATCCTTGATAGTTATATTGAATTCCTGCAGTAGCAGCTGTTAGCACTCAAATATACCTCAGGCTGAAATGAAGTAAAACTCAAGGCTACATCAAACCACGCTCAGCCTCGTAGCTAGCCCTACGAGGACAGGAGAGGGCTCTCTCCGTCAATCTCGAGAAAATAAGCAATAGGATGCGAGATGACTTATAATAAGAACTGATTTTAGGCTAGTAAAGAGATAGGTATGTTTGATTTTTGATTTTTTGGGTTTTCGTTGGAGTAATGGGAAAACAAGTTTTGGGTCCGGGGATAAGGTCAGACCTTTGCAGAGTTCAAGCTGGGGTGAGATAGGTGATGATCTTGATGCTTTAAATTGGATTTATGGATAGATTAGACCGACGAGGAGCTGAAGAGGGCAAAGAAGAACTTGGATCCTAAGTGCTGATGATAATAAAATAAAAATCACAAGTGCTGGACTTTCCTCACCTTGCAGGCTTTATGACTAGTATATAAATGACTCAAAAACCCTAGACACCAAGACCTAGGACACTTATTGACATTTTTAATGACCATATATATAATGTCAAGGACTATGAATAATTTTTTGAGGAAATATTTTTAAAATAGCACTGCAGGTATAAACATGAGGAAACATAGGACGACAGACCCCTTCGTCAGTTCATGGCATGATCCTAGTGAAATGCAACGAAGTGGAACAAGCGAGACACCTAATAATGAATATGCAAAAGACGAAATGATCACTGACGGAGGGCTGCAAGGGCCGACTCTAACATTGGCTCCAATGGGGATGGTGGCTCCATGGAGATGCCAAGAACGACAGATCTCTGGGGGAGTCAGACAGTGCCTTTCATCCATTGGGCGATGGAATCATTCCTTCAGTGACAAGACAAACTTCCTACATTTTTATTAATTTGTGATTTGACTAACGATAGCGCAATTTGACCATTGACTAGACTCAAGCGACATGACATTAAACGAAGACTGATAAAACTGACTTGACAATTTCAAACCAACCAACCTCCACCTCCAGAATTATAGCCTTCGCTCCAGGCCCCAGACTGAAGATGAGAGATCGGTACACACTTGCAATGAAACAAAAGTAAAATGATATATACAATGATAATGAGATCAGCAGAAGATACTCAGAAGTAATATCGCTTCAGCAACCGACCATTGATCGGTCCTCCAGGACAATCATCTCCATTCATTTCTTTGAGAAGAAATGCATTTTGACCCCTATACACTGCAATCTTAAAAGGACCCTTCCACAGATTTTCAAATTTGCCGTGCTTTCCCTTATCCTCATTCCGAGCATCCCATTTCAAAACTACCTCATCCAACTGAAACTTATCTGCTTTTGCCTTTCTGTCGTAGATCTTCTTTATGCGCTCCTGCAACTTGAAAGTATTTTGAAATACCTCCTCTCGTGTCTGCTGTAAATGAATCATCTCATTAATCCTCCGCTGCATAGGATCCTCTTCACTTCCCGCTTCCTGAAGCAATTTGACCACCGGGACAGCAAGTGAAGTAGGAAAAACTGTATCCGTCCCATACACCAACTCGAAAGGAGACATGCCAATAGACTTTTTCTGACTTACCCTATCAGCCCATAATGCATTCACCAACTTTTTGTGCCAAGCCTTCTTGTTGATTTCCAACAATTTTTTAATGATATTCACCAAGGATTTATTTGAAGATTCCGCCAAGCCATTTCCTTGCGGATGGTATGCGGTTGAATGTCCCAAGGTAATATTGTACTTAAAGCAAAAATCAACCATCCTCTTAGACTTAAAAGCTGTTGCATTATCTGTGATTATTTTACTAGGACACCCAAAGCGTGACAAAATATTGTTTTCAAGGAAAGAGATAATTACCGCATCAGTGGCCTGTCGAGTGGGAATCACCTCAATCCACTTTGTGAAGTAGTCTGTAGCTGTCAAGATCCATCTATGCTGTCCGGAAGATGCTGGGTGGATTTCTCCGATAAAATCCAATCCCCACTGCTGGAATGGTGCATTAACTTCGATTGGTTTTAGAGGCAAAGGCTGTAGTTTTTGCTTCCCTTCGAATATTTGACACTCATGACAATTTTTAACAGCCTTGAACACATCAGAAAACAAAGAAGGCCAATAATACCCTGCCCTTAGGATCTTATTCGCTGTGGTCTTCCAAAACAAATGACCTCCACAGTCACCTTTGTGAAAATCCTCCAAAACTCTTTGAGCTTCCTCCTCTACCAAACAATTCAACAACATACCCCCGGGGTCTTTCCAATACAATGCAGAATTCAAAATGCAGAATTTAGTAGCTCTTAACTTCAATGTTCTACTCTTATTTCGAGGCATACCAGGCGGTGTAGACAAATTCTGAAGCACATATAAAATGTCAGCATACCAAGGAGAAGAAACAAACATATCGGATACCTGAACTGACGTACTTTCCTCATCTTCATCAGACATGGCAGCAATCAAATTTATGTCTAGAGCATGCAGATTTGTTTCAGCCATGAGCTTGGCGAGTCCTTGTCTTTTGATCAGCTTGGTCGGTTTAATCTCCACATCGTACTCTAACAACGCAGCGATCCACTTACCTCTTCTTCCTTCTGGATCTGCCTGTACCAAAACATCTTTAACTGCTGCGTTAGGAACATATGCTGTAATATGGGAATGCAATATGTACACACGGAAATCTTTTAAAGCCTTTACAAGCGCAAGTGCTTGTTTCTCAATGATATTATACTTCAATGCTCCATCTCTTATGATCCGACTGAAAAAAGCGATGGGCTTCTCAACTCCATCCCTTTTTTGCATCAAAACTGCTGCCAATGTGTGCTCAGAAGCGAAAGAAAATAAAATGAAGTCTTGTGTGTAATCGGGGCTGATTAAAATAGGGGCTGAGGAAAGAGCTATCTTTACCAAATTGAATGACTTTACTGCCTCTTCTGTCCATCTTACCTGACTGTCCTTTTTCAGCATGTTCATGATTTCTCTAAGGTGTTCTGCAAGATTGGGAATGAAACGACGCAGAAAATTCATCTTACCATTAAATGACTGTATCTCTTTCTTGTTCCGGGGCTGTTCAATCTGCTGTATGGCTTCAACACGTGCAGGATCAACTCGAATGCCATCTTTCGATATAATGTGGCCAAGGAGCTTTCCTTCATCCATGGTGAAAAGGCTCTTCTTTGGATTCAGCGAAATGACATATTTTCTGCACTTCTGGAAAACAATATTCAGATGATATAAATGTTCCTCATCAGAATTAGAAAATACAGTTAGATCATCAAGGTAAACAACCAAAAACACATCTTTCTCATTGGCAAAAGCCATGTCCATTGCACGCTGAAAGGTAGCGCCTGCATTCTTTAAACCAAACGGCATCTTTGCGTAATGAAATGTTCCCCAAGGAGTGGTGAACGCAGTCTTGTCACGATCATCTTCCTGCACTAAAATCTGATTATAACCTGAGTATCCGTCGAGTAGTGACATCCTTGATGCTCCAACTACCCGCTGCAATATGTGATCCATCTTTGGCAGCGGATAATTGTCCTTTAATGATACCTTATTTCAGATTTCTGAAGTCAATACATAAACGGATCTCACCTGTCTTCTTTCTCACGGGCACCAAGTTTGATATCCAATCTGAAAATCGAATAGGCACAATGATTCCTGACTTATACAACCTATTTACCTCTTTTTCGATCGATGGTAGCAGCTTTGGATTGATCCTCCTCAACTTTTGACGAAAATACTTCTGATTTGGTTTGATGGGAATAGTATGCTGGATGATATTGGTATCATATGTTTTAAGATCTGAATAATCCCACGCAAACACATCAGAAAATGAAGATAACAATTTTACGTATTCTGCTCTTACCTTTGGTGACAATGACTTTGACAATTTCACCATCTTGGGATTCTCAGTTGTCCCAATATTTACCTCTTCGACACCCTTCTCTGTTGGCCTCAATGTAGGCTTACGAGCTACATCATCTTGATCAAACAACTCTTCCAATGGAATCAATCCCTTAGGAATGATGTTATCCTTCAGTTGCAGCACATCCATTTGATTTATCTGTATGTTATCAATACCATCATCAAATTCTGTATCTATGGAGGTATCTTTAAACTTACCCTTATTCTGCAGAAATTCACTAATCTCCTCATCATCCTCAAAAACTTGCCAACATCGCTGATTATCTGGAACGGTGGGCCGGTGTTTCACATGTATCTCAAACTTGTTGCTGGAATTCATTGGAATCTTAAGATTGCTTGCTGCCTTAGCAAGTCCATCAATAACACCATTTTGTATGCGGGGCACACATGTCAAAGTATGATCAGAAAATAATTTCAGAATATCCAAAACTGCATTTCGGTAAGCCCTCATGCGAGGATGCTTAGCCTGAAACTCACCTTTAACTTGCTTTATCACTAATTCTGAATCACCATATACCGCAATCCTTTTCGCATTCAGCTTCTTGAGAATCTTAAGGCCAGCAATAAGAGCCTCGTATTCCGCTTCATTGTTAGAACAATCGAATGCAAGCTTGTAAGAACACACTCTCACATTGCTCGGAACTTTATCAGGAGCGAAAAATGGACTTCGAATCCACACACCAATCCCAGCACCATCGCTGCCCACTGCACCATCAAAATCCATGGTCCAAAGACCATTTTCATCGTCCTCTAAATGCTGAAACTGTGTCGGCTCTGTTTTTCCTGTTTGCTGCCCATTGTCTTCAGCTGATTGCTCCAAAACAGCTTGTTTTTCTCTTCTTTCTTTTGCAAAACTTCTCTAAAATTCTCATTTATTTCTGGTATGTCTTCTGCCTGAACTAATTGACTTTCTACATCATTAAAACTATCAGCAAGCAACACAAACGACTCTAAATCAGTATGTACATAGTTCACAGGATGATTGACTGGTTTCTCTTTGCTAGTTATCATGTATTTCATCTTCTGCTCACGATACAACTTTCTCATTTGACCGAAGACTGGAATTGTAGCATAAGAGAAATCTAATTGAAGTGTACCTTTCAACTTTTCCCCCCAAGATCTTGCAAGGAGCATCCCGAAACGTGGAGGAATGTCGGCAACCACCACATCCATCAAAACATTCTTCGCTGGAATTTGCTCTAAACTTACCACCAAATCTTTGATGAGTCCTATACACTTTACCCGGCTGGAATCGAATGAATACAAATCATGATACTCTCTTGTAATGTCTAATCCCAACTTTTCCATGATTTCCTTTGGCATCAAATTGTGTGAAGCACCCGAATCGAGCATAGCATTATGCAATATATATTCATGCAACCTCAAACTGATGTAAAAAGGAGGAACATTACTGTCAGGAGACTCACCATTTAATGCATGCCCAAAAATCAATTCCGGCTGATCATCCTCAACATTTACCGTGTCAATCATTGGATCAAAGTTCAGAATTTTGGTGACTTGACTACGGTAACTGCTATTCTTCATAATCTCCGTCAAAGGAATGGATATTTTCAGTTTGGAAATTTCATTTTCCAAGCTAAATGCTGAAACCTTCTCGACCTCTTTAACTGGAATTTCCTTCCTTTCAGCCTTGTCTTTCACTATACTTGACTGATTTACCTTCTCAGCTGAAGATACTTTACTTGCTGCGGGGTCAATTGTCTCTTTCCCTCTTTTCTGTGGTATTGGTGAATATGTCTTCGGTGCTGAAGCTTCCTTTCTTTTCTGAATGGGATTTATAGGCACATCTCGATTTCTCAATGAATACTGTTTCTGCTGAGCAGTCAATGCATTCAAATATCCTCTTTGGTATTCATCTGACTCTTCTTCTAAATCAGCATCATTTGTTAGGATAAAATCCTCATCTTTTTGAACCACTGAACTTTCACCATACTCCTCTTCCTCAGTAATATAAATAGGCAAATCATCGGGAGTGAAGAAATGATTTTGCTCACCTGACACATCATCATCATCATCGGAATCATGACTCACAAAATTATGCAAAAGAGGGGTCTTGATCTGCTGTTGGGCTGCTGGCTCTTGAGCTCTTTGTTCACGCTGCTTAATTCTGAATTGTGGCTGCTGCTGGCCACGGAAATTTGGATTTCGAAACTGTGTTTCTTCTTTGTCAAGATTTATTCTTCTTAAAGCCTTTTCCAACTCACGAGCTAAGTGTTGTTCTGATATAGATGTGGAAGGCTCTTCCTTTATTGTCACTCTTTTCTCTGCTTTCAACCGTGCTCTTTTATCATTCAGATTTGCCTCAACACTAACATCGACCTTATGCATATCTTCTAAAGTAGGTGGATCTCTATCACGAAGGGAATAAGCCATCTCCGGATCAAAGCCATCCGGGAATTTAAGGAGAGCAGACTTTTTGGACGGTCTCAAGTCATCTGGAATAGCATTATACACTGTATTGAATCTAATGATATAATCCTGAACAGACTCACCAGGATTACGTTTGAGGTTTGTATATTCTGAAGTAATCTGCAACGGATCCTTTTTCATCTCCCATCGGTCTAAAAACTGCCTCTGAAGTTCTCCCAATGTATCGATGCTTCTTTGTGGCAAGGCTCTGAACCATTTCCGTACCTCTCCTCCAAAGGTTTGCACAAAAAGCCTCATAGTCACATTTTCTTCATCAATCTCAAAACGATCAAAGAAATCTGCCATATTGTCTACATGCTGTTGTGCAGGAAGACTCTGTGGAGTGCCATCAAATGTCGGGATCTTACTCTGATAGTCTGCGGGCATATCATTCAACTGCTGGGGTAACACAAGAGGTGCAAAACGAGCAGCCATAGCTCTTGGTGGATTGAAAACAATCTGTTGTCGAGGAGATACAGGAGGAGTAGGAGCAGTAGGTCTCTGAGATGTATTCAATGGAAACGGAGAAATTACTATTGATTGCTGATCAGAAAACTCAGGCTGAACCGGAATGGTAGGGACAAAAGGAGGTTCAGTAGGGATCTGTGAACTTGATGCAATTTCAGATGGGTCAAGAACTTGTGAAGCAGATTCAGTAAATTCAAAAGTGTTAGTGTCCTCAATAGAACTTTGTAGCTGTCTATCCAAGTATTGTGACACAAATCTATATTGCAAATCTTCAGTAAACAATGGATCTGGGACTAAACTTGACAATTCAGTTTCGGAAAAATTCACAAACAAGGATGTTTCAAACCGTGCATCAAAGGGGATTTCATCAACATATATGATTTTGACAGGACAGGATGCAGATCGGGTAAGCACTCTGGAACTCTCAAAACTCAATAGGCTTTCTCTTTCAGAACTCTCTTGGCTCCCTTGTTTTCTAAGGGTCCTTGGAATCAGATTCGGATTTTCGAAGATTGTTGGTGGATCAGGGTCAGGATTCGCCCTAGTATTTCTTCTTGAAGCCAGTGTATTGATCTTCTCGGAAAAAAAAAATTACAAGGAACACAATCAATTATTTTCAGCCTTTCGACTTCTAGACTCAATCATCCAAAAGGTCTAGAACGAATAAGTATACTGGGGTGATTTACAAATCAAGTACTGAACACACAAGCTCACCGGAGATCGACTGAAGCAGCATTTATCTACTTCCGCTTATGCATAACAAAAGCGTTTCGAAAGCTACCTGGCGTGACTTCAGACTCCGTCTAAGACTCGTGGAACAAACACATCAACAAGCAAACCATTGAGATTTCCCCAGTATGGTCGCCACTATGTTAGCACTCAAATCTACCTCAGGCTGAAATGAAGTAAAACTCAAGGCTACATCAAACCACGCTCAGCCTTGTAGCTAGCCCTACGAGGACAGGAGAGGGCTCTCTCCGTAAATCTCGAGAAAATAAGCAATAGGATGCGAGATGACTTACAATAAGAACTGATTTTAGGCTAGTAAAGAGATAGGTATGTTTGATTTTTGATTTTTTGGGTTTTCGCTGGAGTAATGGGAAAACAAGTTTTGGGTCCGGGGATAAGGTCAGACCTTTGCAGAGTTCAAGCTGGGGCGAGATAGGTGATGATCTTGATGCTTTAAATTGGATTTATGGATAGATTAGACCAACGAGGAGCTGAAGAGGGCAAAGAAGAACTTGGATCCTCTCCAAACAGCTGAAAACATATAGAACTAACTGAATTCAAAGGCTAAGCACTGTAAACAATGGATTCAACCTTAATCACTCATTCAACTTAGTTCAGAAGCATAATGAAACGATGGCACACATTAAACATGAAGAAAATTACAGTAAACAAAGGAGAAACATCATCAAGAACAGAACACCACAAGGATCCCAACAAGTGCCGCAAAACCCCTGATCTTTCCTTAGCCAAAATATGAAAAGTATGTACAATAGTATCAAAGTATCCCAAGAGTCCAACCTGTAGAATGCCTCAGAAATTACAATATATAGATCACTCTAACCCCTTTCCCCACCTCTAGGGGTCGAATTCCCTCTTCAGGGATCAGTTTCAACCAATTCTAATCATGGAACTACAATCTAGGCAGCTAACAACTTGCCTCTAAAAGAGTGGAAACAGATCCATTACATGATTTTTTACTCATTTGAGAGTGAATCTTCTAGAAGAGATAAAAACAAGCCAAAGTTACATACCAAACATGAATTTACATCATAACAACCCAAAAATTCTACCCATAAGCAAAACTGGTCCATAATAGGCGAAATACTGAGCTGGCAGCTGAAAACTCAGAAAAATCTCTAGGTGGGTCGCCCCTGAACTGCGTGGGTCGCTCATGTTCCAGGCTGATTTTGAGGTAGCTCCTGACATCCAAATTGAGCTCATGATAGCTAGTTGGAAAGCCCTGGATGTATACTTTCCAACCCAAGTGGAATGTATGAATTTGGAGTTGATTTGACCCTCCAAAACCTCATTCTCCCAGAGGTACTTCCTGCTGGTGCAAAAGGTGGCAGCAAGGTGGTTTTCATGGTGTTTTTGAGCTGTTTGACCATCCAGATTTTGTTGAAATGCTAAGTTGACTTCAGAGGATGCATAATTAACCATGAAAAATCCAAAAATGTAAAAATCTCCTCCAACAAGTGTCTCAAAAAAATGCGAGCGCATGAGCGCGCGACCCACGTAGCTGCAAAACCTGTTTTTTAGACCAAAATTTTGAAAATGACAAAATTTTCTCCGAATTTGCCCAAATTCGGAGCGGAGGTCCTCCATCATGTGTCTTGCCCAGTCAATGAAGCCTCGGCCAAAATCCTAAGTGGATTAGGCCTTTTCCGCCATCGAAGTGCTTTGCGCAACCTCCTCTTCATGATCCTCATCCTCGCTTTGCAAACATGCATGCGAGCCCAGTAATGGCCTTTCATGTGGCGAAGCATGTCTTTGTCTCGATTGGCCTTCGCCAACAGCTTCTCCAGATGTATATTTACCCGCGTGAGTACGGTATCTCTGTCAGCTGGTGTCATGTCACCGGGTCTCTTTCGATTCCACTGTCTGTCCTCACGGATTTGGCGCACCTCATAAAATGTGAGCTCATCCTCGAGATGTTTGTTGCGCTGCTCCAAATAGTTAATCACCCACTGAGCCTTCTGCAATTGGTCTTTCAGCTGGTCATTCTCGGCCCTTTGCTCCTGGATGACTTCCCTCGGCTTCGAGCTAGGAGAGCCCGTATCAACATCAATGACTGTCATATCGGTGTCCCGGCCTCCTGATGGGCCCTCATCATGCATGGGCCTCTTGCCCCTGTCTTTTACCTGTACCTGCACTGAAGAAGAAAGCGAGACCCTTTCCACATCACGTGGAGATAATACTCGCCGTGTCGATGAAGTCGGCAGGACCCCTTCCACCTCACGTGGAGATAGTACCTGCCGTGTCGCTGCAAATAAGGCCCTGTGGCCTCGCTGATATGTCTGAACCAAAGGAGTGATAAAATGCTCAACCTCAAGCATGTCCGGCTGGTGTGAGGGCTCTCCTGCATCATGAACTGCCTCGGGAGGCTGTTGTGGCACTCTGAAAAAGTCTCTAGAAATGAAATCTTCCCAAGTGATGCCCTGCTCTGCCAACTGATGTGACACCAAGATTTTGATCAAAGCGAAATGATATATACTCCTGTACTTCTGCACTGGGCTCGTCTTCTTCTGCACAAATGTCACCATCCTCTCTATGTTGCGGTGTATGAAATACGGAATATTCATCATACGCACCCTTGTGAAGTGCATCAACAAACGAACATGATATGAGAAAAGACGAGCATACCTGCCCTCACAACTAAAATACTGAATGATGAGCCTCATGAGTGGTGCATACTCATCTCTCAAGAACCGGAATGGAAAGACTCTGCCCAAGTAAGCCACATATCCAGTTTTAACATATGGCTCATAGTGAAATTTCTCTAACTGCTTACCCTTGCTCCATTCCTCGCCTATGTTCGGTATGCCAGTGGCTTGAGCAATAGTCAAAGGTGATACAATGAAATCAACCCCAGCAAGGTTTACCCGATCACCCTGTAAATGAAGAACAAGCAGACGTGCTAATTCACGATGAGGTCGGGTTTGTACAACCATCTCACAAAATCTGAAACATGACAAGAATCGAAAACAATCCATAGCTAATGGACATGCCTGCAACCGAGCCAAAGAAGTAGGCTCCTCTCTGCGATGATCACCACTTCTATTTTCTCTGCGGGAACCCCGTGGCACATTACCTTCAGCCACCGAATCACTGCCTGACCCTGGCTCATATTCTGACTCTGTCTCTGACATATCTCGGATCAAGCTTTTGGCAATGTGTATACTGATATGAATGCAGTGAAAGCAAAATTAGGATGTATGTTTTAACACCCAACCAATATTCCCACCGTCAAAGCACCATCAAGGAATCAAATCATGGATAAAATCTCAGCTTTAAATGGATTGGAAAAGGCACAATCTCTGTTTTGAATGCAAACTAAATTTAGACCAAATAGGAGCAGGCAACCTTCAAAAGTTTGAACACATCTAGTCAAAGGAGAGCATGGCATTAATAGTAATATGTTTGTCTATGAGTAATGATCATAAAGGTTTCAATGGGCAATTTGAAACAAAGTTATGAGCATATTTTTACATTGGGCAGTGAGACTCATTACAAACACAGTCAACATGGCACAAAGGGTTTTATCATGGTATAGTAATAGCAATGGTTAATATGGCTAAATGGGCATGAGAGCAATATGATTTTAATGTTATATGGAAGGCTGGACATATCACTGCTTTAAGATAGAAAACACATTCTTTCCACCATTCATTTTCATTTCAAAGCCTGAAACCAATAATACTATGACTGTGGGGTTTTGAATCCTCTATCTGAATATTTGAAACCACCAATGATGCCACAAATGCGTTCAAAAACATCAAACAATGGATAGAAACCTGTTTGAAGGCATCTTGAGTCGATTCCAAGCCAAACTGGGCGCTCAAACTAAATTTTGAAACCCTGTGTCTGCGTGGGTCGCGCAGCCTCTGCGTGGGTCGCTCGGCCCAGGTGGGTCGCGCACCTTGCAAACCTACACTGCTGAACTGACTCTGCGTGGGTCGCGCTGCCCAGGTGGGTCGCTCTGCCTCCACGTGGGTCGCGCAGCCCCAAAACTCTGTCCACGCACTTCAAAACTTTGAAATCGGCCCTCCACTTTGCAAACACGATTTGGGAGCTATGAATTGGTTCAAATGAAACTTGTTTGGCTTTTATACATGTCAAAAATATCTTCACAATCAGATTTTATTTCAAATCAAACTTCAAACCCATATTACAAATGTTTTTTGTAATTTCACTTTTGGCTTTTCAAATACAAACTTCCTTTGGCTTTTTTGAGGTCGATACTAATGATTTTGCTGTCTTCTTGCAGGGATATGGCTATCTTGGCTAGAGAAAAGACCAGGGGTCTACTTTTGACAATGTCTTCATGGCGGAACAATTACAATTTTTTACAAAATGATAATGACAAATTTCTAGTTCCAAAACAGAGTTTTGGACTAGAAATATATATTTTTTTAAATGCTGATGATAATAAAATAAAAATCACAAGTGCTGGACTTTCCTCACCTTGCAGGCTTTATGACTAGTATATAAATGACTCAAAAACCCTAGACACCAAGACCTAGGACACTTATTGACATTTTTAATGACCATATATATAATGACAATAACTATGAATAATTTTTTGAGGAAAAGTTTTTTAAAATAGTGCTGCAGGTATAAACATGAGGAAACATAGGACGACAGACCCCTTCGTCAGTTCATGGCATGATCCTAGTGAAATGCAACGAAGTGGAACAAGAGAGACACCTAATAATGAATATGCAAAAGACAAAATGATCACTGACGGAGGGCTGCAAGGACCGACTCTAACATTGGCTCCAATGGGGATGGTGGCTCCATGGAGATGCCAAGAACAGCAGATCTCTGGGGGAGTCAGACAGTGCCTCTCATCCATTGGGCGATGGAATCATTATTTCAACTGACAAGACAAACTTTGGACAATTTTATTGACTGCAGATTTGACTGACGATAGACTGCAATTTGACCAAAACTGACTAGACTCAAACTGACATGACTTTAAACAAGAAGACTGATAAAACTTAACTTTACAATCTCAAACCAACCAACCTCTATTTCCAGAATTATAGCCTTCGCTCCGGGCCCCAGACTGAAAATGAGAGATCAGTGCACACTTGCAATGAAACAAAAGTAAAATGATATATACAATGACAATGAGATCAGCAGCAAGTACTCAGAAATAATAGCGCTTTAGCAACCGACCATTGATCGGTCCACCAGGACAATCATCTCCATTCATTTCTTTGAGAAGAAATGCATTCTGCCCCCGATACGCTGCAATCTTAAACGGTCCCTTCCACAAATTCTCAAATTTGCCATGCTTTCCCTTATCCTCATTTCGAGCATCCCATTTCAAAACTACTTCATCCAACTGAAACTTATCTGATTTTGCCTTTCTGTCGTAGATCTTCTTAATGCGCTCCTGCAACTTGAAAGTATTTTGAAATACCTCCTCTCGTGTCTGTTGTAAATGAATCATCTCATTAATCCTCCGCTGCATAGGATCCTCTTCACTTCCCGCTTCTTGAAGCAATTTGACCACCGGGACAGCAAGTGAAGTAGGAAAAACTGTATCCATCCCATACACCAACTCGAAAGGAGACATGCCAATAGACTTTTTCTGACTTACCCTATCAGCCCATAATGCATTCACCAACTTTTTGTGCCAAGCCTTCTTGTTGATTTCCAGCAATTTCTTAATGATTTTCACCAAGGATTTGTTTGAAGATTCCGCCAAGCCATTCCCTTGCGGATGGTATGCGGTTGAATGTCCCAAGGTAATATTGTACTTAAAACAAAAATCAACCATCCTCTTAGACTTAAAAGCTGCTGCATTATCTGTGATTATTTTACTAGGACACCCCAAGCGTGACAAAATATTGTTTTCAAGGAAAGAGATAATTACCGCATCAGTGGCCTGTCGAGTGGGAATCGCCTCAATCCACTTTGTGAAGTAGTCTGTAGCTGTCAAGATCCATCTATGCTGTCCGGAAGATGCTGGGTGGATTTCTCCGATAAAATCCAACCCCCACTGCTGGAATGGTGCATTAACTTCGATTGGTTTTAGAGGCAAAGGCTGTAGTTTCTGCTTCCCTTCGAATATTTGACACTCATGACAATTTTTAACAGCCTTGAACACATCAGAAAACAAAGAAGGCCAATAATACCCTGCCCTTAGGATCTTATCCGCTGTGGTCTTCCAAAACAAATGACCTCCACAGTCACCTTTGTGAAAATCCTCCAAAACTCTTTGAGCTTCCTCCTCTACCAAACAATTCAACAACATACCCCCACGGTCTTTCCAATACAACGCAGAATTTAAAATGCAGAATTTAGCAGCTCTTAACTTCAATGTTCTACTCTTATTTCGAGGCATACCAGGCGGTGTAGACAAATTCTGAAGCACATATAAAATGTCAGCATACCAAGGGGAAGAAACAAAAATATCGGATACCTGAACGGATGCACTTTCCTCTTCTTCATCAGACATGGAAGCAATCAAATTTATGTCTAGAGCATGCAGATTTGTTTCAGCCATGAGCTTGGCGAGTCCTTGTCCTTTGATCAGCTTGGTCGGTTTAATCTCCACATCGTACTCTAACAACGCAGCGATCCACTTACCTCTTCTTCCTTCTGGATCTGCCTATACCAAAACATCTTTAACTGTTGCGTTAGGAACATATGCTGTAATATGGGAATGCAATATGTACACACGGAAATCCTTCAAAGCCTTTACAAGCGCAAGTGCTTGTTTCTCAATGATATTATACTTCAATGCTCCATCTCTTATGATCCGACTGAAAAAAGCGATGGGCTTCTCAACTCCATCCCTTTTTTGCATCAAAACAGCTGCCAATGTATGCTCAGAAGCGAAAGAAAAGAAAATGAAGTCTTGTGTGTAATCGGGGCTGATTAAAATAGGGGCCGAAGAAAGAGCTATCTTTACCAAATTGAATGACTTTACTGCCTCTTCTGTCCATCTTACCTGACTGTCCTTTTTCAGCATGTTCGTGATTTCTCTAAGGTGTTCTGCAAGATTGGGAATGAAACGACGCAGAAAATTCATTTTACCATTAAATGACTGTATCTCTTTCTTGTTCCGGGGTTGTTCAATCTGCTGTATGGCTTCAACACGTGCAGGATCAACTCGAATGCCATCTTTCGATATAATGTGGCCAAGGAGCTTTCCTTCATCCATGGCGAAAAGGCTCTTCTTTGGATTCAGCGAAATGCCATATTTTCTGCACTTCTGGAAAACAATTTTCAGATGATATAAATGTTCCTCATCAGAATTAGAAAATACAGTTAGATCATCAAGGTAAACAACCAAAAACACATCTTTCTCATTGGCAAAAGCCATTTCCATAGCACGCTGAAAGGTAGCGCCTGCATTCTTTAAACCAAACGGCATCTTTGCGTAATGAAATGTTCCCCAAGGAGTGGTGAACGCAGTCTTGTCACGATCATCTTCCTGCACTAAAATCTGATTATAACCTGAGTATCCGTCGAGTAGTGACATCCTTGATGCTCCAACTACTCGTTGCAATATGTGATCCATCTTTGGCAGCGGATAATTGTCCTTTAATGATACCTTATTCAGATTTCTGAAGTCAATACATAAACGGATCTCACCTGTCTTCTTTCTCACGGTCACCAAGTTTGATATCCAATCTGAAAATCGAATAGGCACAATGATTCCTGACTTATACAACCTATTTACCTCTTTTTCGATCGATGGTAGCAGCTTTGGATTGATCCTCCTCAACTTTTGACGAAAAGGCTTCTGATTTGGTTTGATGGGAATAGTATGCTGGATGATATTGGTATCATATGTTTTAAGATCTGAATAATCCCACGCAAACACATCAGAAAATGAAGATAACAATTTGACGTATTCTGCTCTTACCTTTGGTGACAATGACTTTGACAATTTCACCATCTTGGGATTCTCAGCTATCCCAATATTTACCTCTTCGACACCTTTCTCTGTTGGCCTCAATGTAGGCTTACGAGCTACATCATCCTGATCAAACAACTCTTCCAAAGGAATCAATCCCTTAGGAATGATGTTATCCTTTAGTTGCAGCACATCCATTTGATTTATCTGAATATCATCAATACCATCATCAAATTCTGTATCTATGGAGGTATCTTTAAACTTACCCTTATTCTGCAGAAATTCACTAATCTCCTCATCATCCTCAAAAACTTGCCAACATCGCTGATTGTCTGGAACGGTGGGCCGGTGTTTCACATGTATCTCAAACTTGTTGCTAGAATTCATTGGAATCTTAAGATTACTTGCTGCCTTAGCAAGTCCATCAGCAACACCATTTTGTATGCGGGGCACACATGTCAAAGTATAATCAGAAAATAACTTCAGAATATCCAAAACTGCATTTCGGTAAGCCCTCATGCGAGGATGCTTAGCCTGAAACTCACCTTTAACTTGTTTTATCACTAATTCTGAATCACCATATACTGCAATCCTCTTCGCATTCAGCTTCTTGAGAATCTTAAGACCAGCAATAAGAGCCTCGTATTCTGCTTCATTATTAGAACAATCGAATGCAAGCTTGTAAGAACACACTCTCACATTGCTCGGAACTTTATCAGGAGCGGAAAATGGACTTCGAATCCACACACCAATCCCAGCACCATCGCTGCCCACTGCACCGTCAAAATCCATGGTCCAAAGACCATATTCATCGTCCTCTAAATGCTGAAACTGTGTCGGCTCTGTTTTTCCTGTTTGCTGCCCATTGTCTTCAGCTGATTGCTCCAAAACAGCTTGTTTTTCTCTTCTTTCTTTTTGCAAAACTTCTCTAAAATTCTCATTTATTTCTGGTATGTCTTTTGCCTGAACTAATTGACTTTCTACATCATTAAAACTATCATCAAGCAACACAAACGACTCTAAATCAGTATGTACATAATTCACAGGATGATTGACTGGCTTCTCTTTGCTAGTTATCATGTATTTCATCTTCTGCTCTCGATATAAATTTCTCATCTGACCGAAGACTGGAATTGTAGCATAAGAGAAATCTAACTGAAGTGTACCTTTCAAATTTGCCCCCCAAGATCTTGCAAGGAGCATCCCGAACCGTGGAGGAATGTCGGCAACCACCACATCCATCAAAACATTCTTTCAGCAGATTTGATCCTAAAACTTACCAAATATTTGATGGGTCTCTTACCTTTGCAAATTTGGAATCGAATGAATACATATCATGATACTCTCTGCAATGTCTAATCCCAACTTTTCCATGATTTCCTTTGGCATCAAATTGTCACAAACACCAAATCAAACACTGCTCATTCTTGTCTCCTGATATAATAGATATAATGAGCCTCCGATGTAAAAAGGGGGAACATTACTGTCAGGAGACTCACCATTTAATGCAGGCCCAAAAATCAATTCCGGCTGATCATCCTCAACATTTACCGTGTCAATCATTGGATCAAAGTTCAGAATTTTGGTGACTTGACTACGGTAACTGTTGTTCTTCATAATCTCCGTCAAAGGAATGGATATTTTCAGTTTGGAAATTTCATTTTCCAAGCTAAATGTTGAAACCTTCTCGACCTCTTTAACTGGAATTTCCTTCCTTTCGGCCTTGTCTTTCACTATACTTGACTGATTTACCTTCTCAGCTGATGATACTTTACTTGCTGCGGGGTCAATTGTCTCTTTCCCTCTTTTCTGTGGTATTGGTGAATCTGTCTTCGGTGCCGAAGCTTCCTTTCTTTTCTAAATGGGATTTATAGGCACATCTCGATTCCTCAATGAGTACTGTTTCTGCTGAGCAGTCAATGCATTCAAATATCCTCTTTGGTATTCATCTGACTCTTCTTCTAAATCAGCATCATTTGTTAAGATAAAATCCTCATCTTTCTGAACAACTGAACTTTCACCATACTCCTCTTCCTCAGTAATATAAATAGGCAAATCATCAGGAGTGAAGAAATGATTTTGCTCACCTGACACATCATCATCATCATAGGAATCATGACTTACAAAATTCTGCAAAAGAGGAGTCTTAACTTGCTGTTGGGCTGCTGGCTCTTGAGCTCTTTGTTCACGCTGCTTAATTCTGAATTGTGGCTGCTGCTGGCCACGGAAATTTGGGTTCCGAAACTGTGTTTCTGCTTTGTCAAGAGTTATTCTTCTTAAAGCCTTTTCCAACTCACGAGCTAAGTGCTGTTCTGATATAGATGTAGAAGGCTCTTCCTTTATTGTCACTCTTTTCTCTGCTTTCAACCGTGCTCTTTTATCATTCAGCTTTGCCTCAACACTAACAGCGACCTTCTGCATATCTTCTAAAGTAGGTGGATCTCTATCACGAAGGGAATAAGCCATTTCCGGATCAAAGCCATCCGGGAATTTAAGGAGAGCAGACTTTTTGGAGGGTCTCAAGTCATCTGGAATAGCATTATACACTGTATTGAATCTAATGATATAATCCTGAACAGACTCACCAGGATTACGTCTGAGGTTTGTATATTCTGAAGTGATCTGCAGCGGATCCTTTTTCATCTCCCATCGGTCTAAAAACTGCATAGGTTAACGTGTATCGATGCTTCTTTTGCAACAAAACTCTGAACCATTCCGTACCTCTCCTCCAAAGGTTTGCCGCACAAAAAGCCTCATAGTCACATTTTCTTTATTAATCTGAAACGATCAAAGAAATGCGCCATATTGTCTACATCTTGTTGTGCAGGGAGCTACGTAGATGCCATCAAATGTGGGGATCTTACTCTCCATTAAATGCTGTGAGACATGTCCATTCATTTCTTTGGGTAACGAAGTTACCAAAACGAGCAGCCATAGCTCTTGGTGGATTGAAAACAATCTGTTGTCGAGGAGATACAGGAGGAGTAGGAGCAGTAGGTCTATGAGATGTATTCAATGGAAACGGAGAAATTACTATTGATTGTTGATCAGAAAACTCAGGCTGAACCGGAATGGTAGGGATAAAAGGAGGTTCAGTAGGAATCCGTGAACTTGATGCAATTTCAGATGGGTCAAGAACTTGTGAAGCAGATTCAGTAAATTCAAAAGTGTTAGTATCCTCAATAGAACTTTGCAGCTGTCTATCCAGGTACTGTGAAACAAATCTATATTGCAAATCTTCAGTAAACAATGGATCTGGAACTAATCTTGAAAATTCAGTTTCGGAAAAATTTACAAACAAGGATGTTTCAAACCGTGCATCAAAAGGGATTTCATCAACATATATGATTTTGACAGGACAGGATGCAGATTGGGTAAGCACTCTGGAACTCTCAAAACTCAATTGGCTTTCTCTTTCAGAACTCTCTTGGATCCCTTGTTTTCTAAGGGTCCTTGGAATAAGATTCGGATTTTCGAATATTGTTGGTGGATCAGGGTCAGGATTCGCCCTAGTATTCCTTCTTGAAGCCAGTGTATTGATCTTCTCGGAAAAAAAAATTCAAGGAACACAATCAATTGTTTTTAGCCTTTCGACTTCTAGACTCAATCAACTCAATCATCGAAAAGGTCTAGAACGAATAAATGCCTCTTAGATTGATTTTACAAATCAGTGCGAACACACAAGCTCACGGAATCGGCCAAAAGACGACGTTTATCTGCCAAAAACATACATATAAGCGTTTGAAGCTACCAGGCGTGACTTCGGACTCCGTCTAAGACTCGTGGAACAAACACATCAACAGCTTAGACGTGCCAGATTTCCCCGGTCTGTTCGCCTGTCGATGGCACTCCACCACAATCCTCGGACGACAGAGTAAAACTCAAGGCTACATCAGCCCGCCTTTCCGGCCTCGTGCTCGCCCTACGAGGGCGAGGAGAGGCTCTCTCCGTCAATCTGAAGAAAAAAACAATAGGGATGAGATGACATGTAATAAGAGGCGGTTGGGCTAGTAAAGAGATAGGTATGTTTGATTTTTGGTTTTTTGGGTTTTCGCTGGAGTAATGGGAAAACAAATTTTGGGTCCGGGGATAAGGTCAGACCTTTGCAGAGTTCAAGCTGGGGCGAGATAGGTGATGATCTTGACGCTTTAAATTGGATTTATGGATAGATTAGACCGACGAGGAGCTGAAGAGGGAAAAGAAGAACTTGGATCCTCTCCAAACAGCTGAAAACATATAGAACTAACTGAATTCAAAGGCCAAGCACTGTAAACAATGGATTCAACCTTATTCACTCATTCAATTTAGTTCAGAAGCATATGAAAGGATGGCATACATTAAACATGAAGAAACTTACAGTAAACAAAGAAGAAACACCATCAAGAAAAGAACACCACAAGGATCCCAACAAGTGCCGCAAAACCCCTGATCTTTCCTTAGCCAAAATATGAAAAGTATGTACAATGATATCAAAAGTATCCCAAGAGTCCAACCTGTAAAATGCCTCAGAAATTACAATATATAGATCACTCTAACCCCTTTCACCACCTCTAGGGGTCGAATTCCCTCTTCAGGGATCAGTTTCAACCAATTCTAATCATGGAACTACAATCTAGGCAGCTAACAACTTGCCTCTAAAAGAGTGGAAACTGATCCATTACATGATTTTTTACTCATTTGAGAGTGAATCTTCTAGAAGAGATAAAAACAAGCCAAAGTTAGATACCAAACATGAATTTAAATCATAACAACCCAAAAATTCTACCCATAAGCAAAACTGGTCCATAATAGGCGAAATCTTGAAATTTTGGCGGTGAAAAGCCGAAGAAAAATCTCGGTGGAGTGTGCAATTTGCGTGGGTCGATCATGTTCCGAGTCGATTTTGAGGTAGCTCCTGACATCCAAATTGAGCTCATGATAGCTCGTTGGAAAGCCCTGGATGTATAATTTCCATTTAATGGAATTTCTGAATTTGGAGTTGATTTGACCCTCCAAAACCTCATTCCCTCTGCCAACTGATGTGACACCAAGATTTTGATCAAAGCGAAATGATATATACTCTTGTACTGCTGCACTGGGCTCGTCTTCTTCTGCACAAATGTCACCATCCTCTCTATGTTGCGGTATATGAAATACGGAATATTCATCATACGCACCCTTGTGAAGTGCATCAGCAAACGAACATGATATGAGAAAAGACGAGCATACCTGCCCTCACAACTAAAATACTGAATGATGAGCCTCATGAGTGGGGCATACTCATCTCTCAAGAATCTGAATGGAAAAACTCTGCTCAAGTAAGCCACATATCCAGTTTTAATGTATGGCTCATAGTGAAATTTCTCTAACTGCTTACCCTTGCTCCATTCCTCGCCTATGTTAGGTATGCCAGTGGCTTGAGCAATAGTCAAAGGCGAAACAATGAAATCAACACCAGCAAGGTTTACCCGATTACCCCGTAAATGAAGAACAAACAAACGTGCTAATTCACGATGAGGTCGGGTTTGTGCAACCATCTCACAAAATCTGAAACATGACAAGAATCGAAAACAATCCATAGCTAATGGACATGCCTGCAACCGAGCCAAAGAAGTAGGCTCCTCTCTGCGATGATCACCACTTCTATTTTCTCTGCGGGAACCTCGTGGCACATTACCTTCAGCCACCGAATCACTGCCTGACCCTGGCTCATATTCTGACTCTGTCTCTGACATATCTCTGATCAAGCTTTTGGCAATGTGTATACTAATATGAATGCAGTGAAAGCAAAATTAGGATGTATGTTTTAACACCCAACCAATATTCCCACCGTCAAAGCACCATCAAGGAATCAAATCATGGATAAAATCTCAGCTTTAAATGGATTGGAAAAGGCACAATCTCTGTTTTGAATGCAAACTAAATTTAGACCAAATAGGAGCAGGCAACCTTCAAAAGTTTGAACACATCTAGTCAAAGGAGAGCATGGCATTAATAGTAATATGTTTGTCTATGAGTAATGATCATAAAGGTTTCAATGGACAATTTGAAACAAAGTTATGAGCATATTTTACATTGGGCAGTGAGACTCATTACAAACACAGTCAACATGGCACAAAGGGTTTTATCATGGTATAATAATAGCAATGGTTAATATGGCTAAATGGGCATGAGAGCAATATGATTTTAATGTTATATGGAAGGCTGGACATATCACTGCTTTAAGATAGCAAACACATTCTTTCCACCATTCATTTTCATTTCAAAGCCTGAAACCAATAATAATATGACTGTGAGGTTTTGAATCCTCCATCTGAATATTCGAAACCACCAATGATGCCACAAATGCGTTCAAAAACATCAAACAATGGATAGAAACCTGTTTGAAGGCAGCTTGAGTCGATTCCAAGCCAAACTGGGCGCTCAAATTAAATTTCGAAACCCTGTGTCTGCGTGGGTCGCGCAGCCTCTGCGTGGGTCGCTCAGCCCAGGTGGGTTGCGCAGCTTGCAAACCTACACTGCTGAACTGACTCTGCGTGGGTCGCGCTGCCCAGGGGGGTCGCTCTGCCTCCACGTGGGTCGCGCAGCCCCAAAACTCTGTCCACGCACTTCAAAACTCTGAAATCGGCCCTCCACTTTGCAAACACGATTTGGGAGCTATGAACTGGTTCAAATGAAACTTGTTTGGCTTTTATACATGTCAAAAATATCTTCACAATCAGATTTTATTTCAAATCAAACTTCAAACCCATATTACAAATGTTTTTTGTAATTTCACTTTTGGCTTTTCAAATACAAACTTCCTTTGGCTTTTTTGAGGTCGATACTAATGATTTTGTTGTCTTCTTGCAGGGATATGGCTATCTTGGCTAGAGAAAAGACCAGGGGTCTGCTTTTGACAATGTCTTCATGGCGGAACAATTACAATTTATTACAAAATGATAATGACAAATTTCTAGTTCCAAAACAGAGTTTTGGACTAGAAATATATATATTTTTTTTTAAATGCTGATGATAATAAAATAAAAATCACAAATGCAGAATTTTCCTCACCTTGCAGGCTTTATGACCAGTATATAAATGACTCAAAAACCCTAGACACCAAGACCTAGGACACTTATTGACATTTTTAATGACCATATATGTAATGACAATGACTATGAATAATTTTTTGAAGAAGATTTTTAAAATAGCGCTGCAGGTATAAACATGAGGAAACATAGGACGACAGACCCCTTCGTCAGTTCATGGCATGATCCTAGTGAAATGCAACGAAGTGGAACAAGCGAGACACCTAATAATGAATATGAAAAAGACAAAATGATCACTGACGGAGGGCTGCAAGGACCGACTCTAACAGCAGCAACCAACGAGTTATTCTTCCATTCGTGATTGGTTTATTAGCTAAATATCTAATGACAGAGTGATCAATATATAGGAGTACTTGATAGCCAGTTATATAATGTCTAAATTTATTAATAGCATAAATGACAACAAAGAAATCCTTCTCGGTCATTGTATAATTTAACTTGGCAAGAGTGAGGTTTTTGCTGACATAATAAATAGCATAAGGCCTTTTGTCTTCTTCTTGACCAAGAATTTCCCTATTGCTAGGTTGGATGCATCTGAAGAGATGTGAAAAGGAAATTTCCAATTCGGCCCTCATAGAATTGGTGTTGTTGAGACCAGTTTCTTTAAATCTGCAAAAGTGGTGTCACATTTATCAGTCCAGTGGAATTCAAGATTTCCAATTAATGCATACAAAGGTGCAGCTATTTGTGAATTTTTTTTTATAAATCTGCGATAAAATCCTACATATCCCAAAAAACTGCGTACCTCTGTCTTTGTAGAAGGTGTGGCTAATAAAAGGATTACTTATTTTTTTTCTGGATCTATCTGGATTCCAGCTACAGAGATGTAATGACCTAGGATCACTCCCTCTGTCATCATCATATGACATTTTTCATTGCTTAAACATAACCTAGTAGCAATACATCGCTCCAACAAATTTTCTAGAGTTTCTAAAGCTTGATCAAAGTCCTCACCATATGGTGTGAAGTCACCCATATAGATTTCAAGCCCCTCATTTATTAAGTCAAGAAAAATGTTGAATATGGCTCTTTGAAATGTTGTTGGGGAATTACATAGCCCAAATGGTAAAACTCTATAAGAAAAATTACCCCATGGGCATGTAAAGGTTGTCTTATCCTGGTCTTCAGGGGCTATATGGATTTGATTATAACCACTAAACCCGTCAAGAAAGGAAAAGAACCGTTTCCCTGCCAATGTGTCAAGGACTTGGTCAATGAAAGAGAGGGGGAAGTGGTCTTTCTGTGTTACTTTATTCAGTTCTCTGTAATCCATGCAGATTCTCCATTTCCCATTCTTTTTAGAAACAACTACCAGAAGTGATACCCATTTTCTATCTGAAATAGGATAGATAAAATTTACATCCAGCAGTTTTTACAGCACATCATTTACAATATCCTTTAAATGTGGGTTTAGCCTTCACTGAGGTTGTCTAATGGGTAGAGCTTCCTTATCTGTATAAATGTGATGGGTGCAAAGCTGGGGATCTAAGCCTTTCCTGTCTAGGTAGTCCCAAGAAAATGCCCCTGTATGCTTCTGTAGAACTTTTATGAGCCTTTGATTTTGGTTACTATCCAAATTGCCATTGATATTCAGGATCTTCCCTAGGTCAATCTCAATGGGTGTGCTATTACGCATAGTGGTTGTGGGAATATATTGATCCTCAAGTTCTTTCAAGGGGTCCTCTTGAGTTCCATCGTCAAGGACTATTTTTAACATTTGGCATTTTAAATTTTCAGACGTGGGTGGATGATTCATAAAATTATTGATTACATCATCTTCAGTTTGATTTTTAAATTCAAGAGCTTCCACTAATGTCAAAGGTAGGCAGATGTTTTGCTCCGAATATGCATATGGATGTTTCTGAATTTTTACCGTGGATAAGCTTGGTTTGGCAAGCGGATAAATAATGAGGTTTTTTATGGAATCTCCTCTAGTGATGGTCATATTACCTGTTTGGCAGTCTATGTAAGCATTGGCTCTTGCTAGCCAAGGTCACCCTAGAATCAATGGGTTCCCGTTCATCTCGTTGTTTGGATTAATAACTAGGAAATCGGTTGGATATTCCCATGAGTATATTGAGACTAGGATGTCCTGCACTATTCCTTCTGGTCTGATAACAGACCTATCAGCAAGCTCTAGCAATGAAGCTGTTGGTTATAACATTGATATGCCTAGGTTTTTGCAGGTTCCCGTAGTTAGGATGTTAATGGCCACCCCTAAGTCGACCAATGTGTTTGGAAAGGAATGTCCAGAGATCTACACAGTTACTATGGGATTTCCTGGGTCTTCATATTTTACGGGTGGTTCCTTACCCAGTAATAAGTTAGATAGTGTCCCTACCACATGAACGGTGGGTGCAACCTTTGTTTTTTTTACTTGATTTGTCCCACATAGCTCTTTAATTTTTTTTTCATAGATGGGAATGTCTTGTATGGCTCGGAGAAGAGGAATTTTGATACAAAGGTTTCTTAACTCCGCTAGGATGTCAAAATCTAGAGAGGCTATAGGTCTAGGCAGAATTAACCTTTCAGGGAATGGGGGTGGAGATACCCTAAGCCCTTCAGGCCTCCCTTGGTCAATTGTTTCCTTCTCTTGCCCTACCTCTATTGCTGTTATATTTGCTTGGCTAGGTTCCCTTGAAGTCCCAGGTTTGGGTTGAGATGGGATCATGACTTCTACTAGTGATATAGTACGTCATGGTCTCAACCTTAGTTCATTACATTGCCCCAGTTTAGTATCAGGGTTTGGATCTTCTATGATCTAGATTAGTTGAACCGATCTATTATTGGGATTAGGATTGGGTTGAGTTGGTAATTGAGGATGTAGGTTAGGTTGAGGATTGTGTTGAACTGGGTATGGAGCTGGAAGTGTAGGTTGATTTTGGACCCTTGCTCCTATTGGTAGGTTGGCCATTTGCAGGGTTTGCTACAAATTCTGAGGCCAATTAGTGGTTTGAGAAGGGGATGATGGCCATTGGGTTTGAGATGGAGTGTTTTACCAATACGGAGGAGAACAAGGAAAGCTTGGCCAATTATTCCCTAATCAGGGTTGTGTTGGCCGGGGTGGTATAGGAAATGATTGGGTCGACCAAGTAGAAAAAAGACTTTTATTTTTCCAATCTGCTATAGGGTTTTTCTGATTAAACTATGGAGAAGAAAAGAACAGAGGTAGGTCTTGTGGCATACCTGGTCGTGCTTGCCATTGTCGACGTTGATTCATTAGGTGGACTAGTTTTGTCTCTTCCTCTGCTTCCTTCTAAACTGCTTTTAGGCCCGGGAGTGAGGGGAAATGGTCCATGGCATGGTCCTTAGTGCAGATGGCACAGGTCTGAACCATGTCCAAGAGGCATTCCCTTTGGCTATGCTTCTTCCAACATCATGGGAAAAATATGGCCAAATTTTTCTCTGCTATAGCTTGCTTTTTCTTGGCTTGTAAGACATCAAGCTATGTTGTCAAAGTACCCAAAATGTCAATTTTAAAATTTTCCAAGAGATTACCAAACTCGGTTCTAGTTACGTTGCCACCAAATTTCTTAAGGTCCTTTTTTAATGAGTCACATTCACTTGGCTTATTACGCGTATTACCCCTAGAGCACCTAATACACAGAGAAATAATCTCATCATATGCTTCCTAGGAAATATCCCCTTTCCCCATTATGTTAAGTCTTTCAACCCATTCTTCTTTCATTCCCTTAATAAGTGTAGCTTTTAAGATGTATTTGGATAGTGTAGTATATGGAGACCTTTGCAAATTGTATTGAACTCTTTCTACGTATTCCTCTAATGTTTCATTGTCCCTTGCAGACATATTGAAGATTTATTTTTTTAGTTCTCGAGTCCAGAAATAGTCTTGATATTTATTAAGAAAAATGTTCTGCATCTTGTACGAGTTATGATTGGTTCACCCACCAAGCCCCATGAACCAGCATAATGCTTCTACCTTTAAAGTAGAGGGAAATAGTTTTAATTTCTGAGGGTCAGTGGTGTAGTCATACCCCCTACATAGGACATCGAATTCAAATAATAATGCATCAATATCTTCCATGGTCAACCCATGGAACGTGGGGATTCTTTGTAATGGAATAAATTTCATAGGGGAATTTGCAGCATGATCAACGATGGGATACTCCAACGTTGATGTCTGTCTCTGATTCTGGTTTGGATTGTTTTCCATTTGATTAAATATGTGCCAATAATATTTAGGAATTTCTTGTTCTGGAGGAGTAATCCTGGGGGAATTGGGAGGTAAGTGCGTAGGAAACTTTACAACACTTCCCTAATCTGGAATACTGAGTATCTCTGTCTCGAGCACTCCTTTAGGGGATTTGGGCTCTGAAGGTTCTGTTTGTATTTCATTGCTAGTTTCTCCTTCCCCTTATTATAAGTTACAAGAACCTCCCTCTCTCAAAGGGTCAGTACCTATATGATTGGAAGTTTGAAGGCTTAGCTCATATCCTTCTGTCTTACTGTGAATCTTGGCGTGGGCTGTAGACGGTGAGGCTACTGCCTGAGGAAGAGTAGTAGGACTTTGAGTGGGAATGATTCTAGGTCCTACGGATGCCTAGGATTCAAATTTCTTAATGATTTCGTCTATATATGTTGTTCTTCTAAGGATCACCAGTCCTTTGGATTTTGGGGATTTTTGCGGATAATTTCGATTTATTTCTATCTTTTTCTTCCCAGTAATAAAACAAGGGCACCTATTCTACCAATCTTTACACAACTTTCTAAGAAGTGGGCTAGGAAGAAAGCATTTTTCTTGCTGGTACGTAGGTTCTTACCTCTCGTTTTTAATACCCAATTCTTCACAGTAATGGAGAAAGATAAATAAAAGATATCACTCTTAACAATATCCCAGCAACGGCGCCAAAAATGTCGATTCACAAAGGTGGCTTATTATAGGCAACCTCTAATCTCCTCATTCAATTTTTAACCTAGGATAAGTCTTCTTATTTCAAGAGTGTAAGAACAATATATGCAACTGAGATCGAATGATAGCTACTCTATTTTGCTTATGAAAAAGATTCTCTAATTATCGAAGTTCAATCAACTCAAAGAGACGTGAAAATGGCATAATGCAGCTAACTAATCTACCTATCTTTGAAGGAGAGAAACCTATAATTAAATAGTGTAATGATGCATTGAACAACAATATTAGCAATCTAAATGAATTGAACAACAATCTGAATGAATTGAACAACAATCACTTATATGATTTTGCAAAGGAATTCTCTTTGCAAACTAGCTAATTGACATTAATGAACAATTGGACGCCTTATTGTACTGAGGGAACAACCTAATTCATAAGGATCAATAACATTTACTGGTAATTATTATATGATTCATAAATCGACTGAAAAGGCATTGGAAGAAAATGAAAACATCTAATAGCGATAAAGAATTATTATAAATCAAAAAGTACGAATGCAATAAAACATTATTCTAAACCAGAAAGCATGAATGCTAAACTATTCTGAGGAAAGAAAAACTATAACTTTATTGAGTGGAAGAAGTAATTTGCAACTGCATTAGATAAATGGATATTGATTCTGTAACTAGTGCACAACATGGAAATTGGTGAGGAAACTCCCAGGGGTTGGGCCCAGACCACCAGAAGTTCTAACGCAATGAAAACTCGAAAGATGATTGCTCAAAACATCAAAACTATTTATTAAATTGAAGGGTAATACAAATATACAACGAGACAATTTTGTCCATATGAATTGATTACAGAAGTAAATTCCCCCATTTCTAGTTCATCCTTGGTCCTTTTAAAGGCATTTTCATGCAGTGGGACAGTATTTTCTAGACGACAGGTCGTTGTTCATGGCTGTCATTTGGGCTCTCGAGGTTGGATCTGTCTTTCTGCCTTCTGTCGGTTTTTGGAAGCTACTAAGATTCCTTGAGTCTGTGTCTGTCAGTTGTCTTGCATTTAACGTTGGTTCAACTACTCTGTTTTCCTACATACATAGATACAATAAGTCAAATTTCTGTTATAAAAGCGTTTCCTTTTGTCGTTAGCCCAAATTCCCTGATTTTCATAAACCTTTTCTATCTTTATTGTTTAAAATGAGGGAGAAGTCCCAAAACTGTGTCACAATTCAAAGTGATCATAGGGTGGAAACATACATTAATTCTAGCACAAAATTCACCTCAATATGTGCTTTCATCACAATGGAAATATCATTACCATTGATTAGTTGACACATTACAAAAAGAAGTCTCACATCTCCCCCAAGTCTAGCGTATCTTTGGTGATCGATAAGCAATCAGTCACACCTCTTACCAGTGTTTCACCTGGAGTCTATAAATATTCCAACTTACTTGGTGCTTTCCTTGTCCCACCCCTCTTGTCGTAGATCCCAACTCGTCGAATGTTTGGATGATGCAATCATCTCGGACTAGCCACAAGCGGTCTGGTCCAACCGCCCAACAACCTTCGCCTCTGCCACCTGCTAGTGGTCACTCGACAAAGCCTACAATGCCTTCCTTTCAAGGGCCTTCCTCTTCTGCTGATGTCTCTTCCAATCCTTTTCAACCAGGAATGGTTCCCCATAGTCTTAACCAGTTGGGAGCCATTCTGCTAGGCCATCATCCCTCAGGTCAGATACCATTTATCGCTCCCCCTTTGGAGTCTTTTTGGTACCTATTATGGCTACGTTAAGCCTTCCCAATTTGACCTCGGGGATCCCAGTCTGGTACATCGAACCCCCAGCTGAAACCCCACCTAGTCAGCTCAAACATTATGCTACTCTGACCTCAGTCCAACCTGTCACCACGAATCGTACCTTTTCTTTAGTTCCTCAGCCACCTCAACAAGAATCTACTCCTGTTGTGAAAGCATATGGACAAGGGGGCACATCTAGAAAGAAGGAACCTAAGGATAAGGCTTCCAAAACAACTGTTAAACCTCCTAAGCCTCCAAAGAAGTCACCTCCAAGAGCTTTTTGTGATGTTGTTGGGCATGCCACCCAGAATTGTTGTGAAATTCCTCTTCTCAAACCTGTGGTCAATGAAACATTTCCTAAATTTGCTATCCCAAAGGTCCATGCTACCTTACCCTATTCAGCTAAGAAACTGAATTTTTTTCACACAAATCACCCTTGTGCTTCATGTGATCTTTATGGCCACTATTATCACATTTTTCCTCATCTCGAAGATTTTTTCGACACCCTTAAATCCATCCACCGAATCAAGGCTAAACATAATGAACTTGATACTCCTTTGCTCGTGTGTTTGGATCAACCTAAACTACAGGACATTGTCATACCTCCTCCCACTGTCGAGATTATGGAACCTTCCGCAACCATCCTTTATTTTTCATCATCCATTAGATCCTGGGCATAAAACCCCTCCAGGGAATTCCCTTCTATTTTGACTGAACCTCCTTCGGCGATCACCTTGGGATCAACATCGGTAGATGTCTCATATGCTAGTTTTTTGTCTACCCTCTATAGTGATGTGTATGTGAAACATATCTATCATGATGATGCATCAAGTAGCTCGGCTGCATCATGTAGTCTTTCTTCTTCTAGTCCCCTTGTCTTTCATTCTGATGAAGACATTATGGAAGCAATTACCACCCCCTAATTTCCTTGGGATGATATGCACCACCATGCGTATTTCCCTCCACAGTAGTCCCATGACTAGTATGTTGTAGAGTCTAAAGACTTAATCTCTGATGAGTTCGATCGGTTTAGAAATCCCATTCTTGCACCTGATGCTTTCGATGCAGATTTCATTGCCTTGGGGGCATATTGCACCCCAAAATAAATTGAGGCTTACTCCAACCTACTCAAATAATTTCATAATGTTTCTTCCAGGTCATATTTAGAGAGGCCCGAACATGATCCTGCCATTATCGAACACAATATCAACACATGGCCCAATGCCTACCCTCTCTATCAAATGTTGAGACACATTTATCGATGAGAGGCTTTCAAAACTGCAATCGATAATCTCAAGCAAGATGGTTTTTTCTATCCCATTCTAAGGAAAACAAGTACCATTCATGTCTGTATGGAATTTCGTGACTAGAATAAATCTTTTCCCCACAACAACTTCCCTACACCATGTATTGACCATATCTTTAACACATGTAAGGGGCATGGAAATTTTACCCATAGCATCCCCCATGCATGTTTTATTTCTGCCATGCATTCAAGTTTCTTGCATTTTCCATAATATTCTCCTTTGTTGTCTTGTAATGCCTTTCAGATGGATCCTTTGTCCACACCGTAAATCGACTATGCCAACAGTTCAAGTCTCTACTCATGGAATCTAGCCTTGGTAGGATGGGCCTTTTTTATTGCCATAAATTCGTTAGTCCTTTCCAACGACATATGTATTGGATATTCCACTAATACTCTAGGCCGAATATGATGCAGTGATGGGTTTTTTAGTCGATTCCATTGACCATCACATCCTTCATCTCCATGTTTGTTTATATTCCCTCCTACTTGTTAGAAAATTGAATGGCGTTTATCGTGTCTATAAACCTATCCTTTTTAGAAGATATTTACAAGTGAATCTCTTAATGCGTGAATTTTAAACCATTACTTTCAGTCATGTGCATAGAGCCCAAAATCACTCTATAGATAACATTGCAAAATTTGTTTTATATTGGCACTTATCACATGCATTTAACACAAGAAAATAACAATAAACAAATGGTGAGCCACATACTCATCATATATAAAAGGATGCATATTCATAATATGTGTCCACAAAATCATAAATGTTTGGGATTCCTCTACTCTAATATTTCTAACATGCCCATAGCATGTTAAAAAAATCAAAACTGGGGGCACCTCATTCCCATACATCTAATCACTATCTGGAGAGTCCTGAGCCAATGGCTCGGTTCCTGCAGCCCGTAGATCCTGCATACCCCTTGCCACTCTAAGGGTAGACCAACAAATGCCTCAATATAGTGGTCATCTAGATCTTGCAAGTTGTTCTCTGATACCCTGGTCAGCAACAAATCACATCTGCGGTGGAAATCCTCCAATAGTGCTTCCAAAATTGCTCGGTCATCTCCTCCAGTTGTGCTAGACTCTGGAGCACCTAGCACTATGGGTCATCCCATATACCCGGCTGGTCTAACTCATGCTATATATGCATACCAAAAGTAATGAATCATTGTCGTATACATCATTCTAAAAATTTAAATTCATCATGAAATATAGCAACTTGTCACTTACCATCTAGTCCCATTGCTCGACGGGGCGGAAGTGGCAAGTTTAGGTCCCCTTGATAGTTCATCCCACTGTATGGATAGTCTTCTATATACAGCGGAATTTGGTCCTAATGTGAAAATAATTCAGGTTGGAAAACCCTCCCGACTCCCCCGCCTCCTCCTCTACGCAGTCGCCACCCTCGGCAGTGCATCCTAGGCTCTCATGGGCCCCCATCCTGAATCTGTACACAAGGTCGAAGTGTGGGTATCTTCTTGAATAATAGTGAGCACAAGACTATCCCAAAACCACAGTCACGATACACTTGTCGCTTGTATAGTGATAGTTGTTATTTCAACAACAAAAACATCATATGGGTCGACCCATGGTAATTCCTTCTCAACATACTCTGAAAAATCATCATCTACCCTTTGGTGATGTGGTGGAAGGCCTGGCTGCCCAATATGTGCAACACTTCTGCTGTGATAGCCTGAGTCTCTAGTCTCTCTAGGTCTCCTATCGGTATAGCCGTGCCCTTGACACAAACATCTAGTCGAAAATGGCAGTCAACAAACATAGATATATACCACCCCCACGATAATACTAGTTGGATGTCTCCCACCAACCCCAATGGTGGGAGAACTGTCAAGAAATAAATTTCATGAACAATCAACTTGATCTAGTGCAACTACACTATAAATACCTCTAGTTCTGGGTCCCAATAGCAAACAATCCTAGCTAACAAGGGCTCTCATGCCCTCATCAAGGGGTTCTCAACCAACTTGATCACCCTATATCTTACCGGTGCACCTCAAACGGCCTCATTCCCCTGGATCTCAGAACGAAGTGCCTCAAGATATCTATCTCTCCAGTTGATATTTAACTCTGCCATACCTGCACAAAACCAATAATTTGTCAGTCAGAGGAAGGAAAAATAGCCTAAAAAACATCAAGACCCAGTTCCCAGCCAAAAATAGGACAAACCCAACTTTTGGCAGCTCTCACTTTTTTTAGCCCTGTACCTGCGAGGTCACAATTTTTTCTCTAAAACCTACTACCCAGGCTGTATAACATGCCCCAAAAGGTGTGATTCGGCCATGAGGAGGAGCAGAATGCAGCTCCAGGGCTTTCGGCACCTATCAAAAATTCTAAATTGCTGAAATTGAAGAGTATGGTTAGGCAACCTACCTGCAACTAACAGATCTCGATTTTGACGGTCGGTTTGTCTACTACAAATGCCGCAAGATTTAGGGCCTTTTCCTCCTCTCCACATTCACCATAGCTACACTTGCAAATGAATAAAATTGGAGCGAAATTTCCCTATTAAAAGAGAAACCCTAATTTTTCCTTTGCCAATTGCAACCAAACTGTACCTCCGTTTGACGAACAATCAACAATGATAGAAAGATGTCACCAGGATCTCAAATGGTTAATCATTCATTTTTGGTGATTTGATACTTCATCTGAAAGGCCTTTTCTAATAAGGGTCACTTCGCCGCCTCTCAAAATCCAATATTTACACTTGCGCCACTTGTAATTGGGGCACCACTTAGCTTTCATACCTGTTGATTCTCGTGTCGATTTTTGTCATGAATAAAAATATTTTTCTCATGCTTTTATGGTCCCCACTGGGCCTATTCTATGTGGTAGCATCATCAAGTTTCCCTCAATTAGAGCATCTGATTTGAGTCATTATCTCATTCATGGAGTTTTCCCCGAGTCCCTTTTGCTTCCCGTTACAGTATTCCCTCCATCCATGCCTTGTCCCTCTCTCGTGTAGCCCATTTTGGCCTCCACTCCCACTATCCCCCATCCCCTCAGGAATCGAGTTAGTCGTTTCCAGGTCATCCATAATTTTTATGCTCTGACAAGGGAAGTCATCTGTTTGCTACTTAGTATCCCCCATTCCATCATCATCCTTGGTGTTAGTCCATCAATTGCTCTACTATGTTCCCTCATGCCTTAGTTGAGGACCCTCATTTCCTCACCTATGGTGGACCTCCTTTTGTTTACATCAGCACATTCATTCGAGAAGACAGGTCTAGAGGGAATTGTATCATGGTTCAAGCTTCCATCATTGTTTGGTGCCTTAGATCAGTTAAAGGGACTCCTTATTGTCCTTTGACTTTATTTTTTCTCATCCGCTCCACTTTAGCATGATCAAGATTCGTATACTCAATAATTTGGTGATCCAACGAATTGATCTAGTGATTCCTCGGTGTGTGTAAGATGTTTCAGACCTCATGAGCGGGTGGCCCTTTAGGTAGTCCCCCACATGCTCAGATGACATCATTCTCTTCTACAACCTCATATGCATCTCCACAGATTTGATGGGTTCCTCCCGAGCCGCTTGCAGTGCCTATATCATGCATGTATCACTTAGATGATCAATTTATATTTTCAGAGCCCTTTCTTATTTATTGTGGCTTCTCTGGTTGCTATTATATCTCATGTACTTATATATTATTATATTCAGTCCTGGCTATTGTCCAAGGTGCAGTATGTATGTGGGATCGATTATATTTTTTTCTGGCCCATTTTTATGCCAACATATCATGTATTTTATAGCTCAGTCTCATTTTACTGCATGAACCATTATTATTTGTACTTTGTCATCTCGGCGGGCATAGGTATGCCTACCCCGACTCATTGAGGACATATACCCAAAAATTAAAGGAGACTTACCTTTGTCGGTCTCACCCCGTCAAGGTTATCGTCCTCTCGTGCTTCACTTCGACTATTTATCTCTCTCTCTCTCTATGACTCCCCTTCAGTGTCTAGTGGTTGTGTTCTTACAATGTACTTCAGTCATACGATTAGCTCCTGACCCTCGCACGTTGGGGGTCAATATGTTACACCAGTTTTCGATCATCTAACCATTTACAATTAGATGAATCGAAATACACCATATAAGACCAATTTTCCCATAGTAAAATTGATTTCACTATAAGATATAATTTAATAAACCATTGTTTATTAAGTTATTTCTAGTACAAATAGAAAACTCCATGAGTAATAATTAAATAAATCTTTATTTATTTGATTTTCCTCTAGGAATAATTAAATAAACCTTTGTTTAATAATATTCCTGGTCATATTTAACTCAATTAATGAAAAATAATTAGATAAATCATTATTTATCTTATTATTCTCTAGGAATAATTGATTAAATCATTATTTAATTAATATTCCTTGTTAAATTTGACTAAATCATTTAGGAATATTAAAATAAATCATTATTTGTTAAATTGTTCCTTGATCCCATCCTTCAAATGATAAATAAATATTTTATTTGTTTATTGTTTATAAATAAAGGGATTTAACCAATTCAAATTCCTTTGCCCTCCAACAAAATATAATAAAATATTCCAAGCATTTAGATCTAGATATTGGTTAATAATATTTTATTATGCACCATTATCAAGGATAACTCAATATTTTGTTATAAATAGGAGGGTTTTCCATTCACTTCTTACCTTTGATCCTTTTATCCTGGTCGGACTTTGATCCTCTTATAATTGTCATACTTTGATTTTTTTTATTTTCTTTTTGCTTATTGAGCTCCCTTTGAGTTCTATATGTCTTGGGTATTCTACGCCATTGAGAGAGAAACTATGAAGCTGAAGCATTTTATGATAGCTAAGAACCCATCCCATTGAGGGGGACTGGTAACATCATTCTTAGTTCCCTTCCCACGTGTTGATATAATAAAAAAAATATTTATAATTCTTGTCTTGTCCATTGGATATTTTTGAGAAACTCTTATTTCATTTTGTTTTTTAGATTCTTTATTTGCATAGATCCGAGTTGCTTTTGCATTTTTTTCGACCGTATATTGCAGATATAAGAAGTTTGACATCCATATTTGTTGTTAGGGTTGTTTTTCATGTGCAGCTAAAGTGATATCTTTTCACACACTTGTGTTAACAATTCATTCTAACACAAATTTTAAACCTTAAGTGTTTGGGTGGGGCCCATAGTAGGGGTAGGACATGCCCATGCGAGAAAATTTGAATGATTGGATTGGGAATTTAAAGTGACTTCTACATATAAGGACTTTTTGCATGCCTCCAACCAAGTATCTAGGTGGTGCATTTGAACATGGGCTTGGATGGCTTCTTTTAGGCCAGTGATGAAACATTCCAAGTAAAAATAATCTCCTAATCCTTTAGTATGAATGGAAAAATATTCAAAGGATGCAATGTAGTCCTATACTATACTAGTTTTCTTGAGCTTAGTGAGATGACCCAGTGATCTAGGAGGATCATACATGTCCAAGTACAAGTGGCTTAAGTACAAAGGCCAAAAATTAAAGGGTCTAAAATGTGACAAAATTAGTTTCAAGTTGAAGATCTCATCTTTCTGATTCCAGCAGCCCAGATGACACTCAATTCTGAGTCTGTATGGAGAAGTTAGAAGTATTCAAAGTTCTGGGTTGATTTAATGAAGTGGCAGCATTAAGGAGGTAACATTGTTTCCAAAGTCTGGTGGTCGGATTCCGACCAGCTCCGACCAGAATCTGGGTGAAATTGTGGGATACTTATTTTGAATCATTTGGTAAAAATGGAGAAGATTTAAAAAGAGGGCTTTGTTATAAAAGAAACAAAAAAAAATTCAAGGGTGGGCCATGACCCCCGCCCTTGCACCAACCATATGAAAAACATAAAAAAATAAAATTTAAATATGGGCCGACGACCATGACCCCGCTGAACCCACCATAATGGTAACCATATATGGGTGGGCAGGGGTTGTCAACCCCACAACCCAACCCACCATATAACATATAAATGTTGCAACCACTAGCGGAGATGAGGGGCGGGCCGCCTAATGCGTGTCCGACCCCCAACTTAAATTTTTGTTTTTTAAGTTAAAACCAAATGTCACCAGTTTTGGAGGTGGAAGGGTTTGACAGCCCGAACTTGTCCCCACAAATGAGGATTTTAATCAACATGCCTGGCGGCGGCCTTGTACAGTCCGCCCAACCATACCTATATGAAATTCCATTTCAAAAGTGCACCCAGGCAGACCTGGAGAGACACATTTACTGAGGTAGAGTGGAACTTGTTATCAGTCTATAATTTAGAATATTGTCAAGACTAAACAATAAAGCACAAAATCAAAACCGCTTGAAGCCCAGGATCTAGCTCTTCTAGACTCAGAGATAGATCTCTCTATTAGATTTAGATTTGTTTAAGTTTTCAGATATTCTGCTAGTTAAATTGATCGTAAGAGTTGTTTGTTTAATTTTTCTTGGTTGAATAGGAGGAGTCTTTCCTAAACAGTTTCCATTGGTGTATGGAGTTAAAATAGGGTGGGTGTATACATCAAATTCCAGAGCGAATGCAAGGCAAGCTGACTACAAATACCAGTGTTTATAGATGAGTGGAATTATGGGATGAAGAAAAGTGCTTTAAGTAATGACTTTAGAGAAACTAAAAATTCTTAAATCATACATCAGAAGAAAACATTGAAATTGTAAAGACAATCGAAATTAATGGAATCTGAAACAGAAAATCTTGATTTAACCATCCTGTTTTTCAAATAGAATTATAAGTGAAACACGTGAAAATATTACAGTGGGAGAAACATTAAACATAAATGAGGAAAAAAATCACTAGGACACACAACACATGAATCTTGCAGAATGCTCTCTTTATTGATGCTCCAACATGAACAGTATGAATACTTGCAATGAAAAGTGTTTATAAAACCAGGGTCCAACCCCTATTACAGAATGAAATCTTGTATTTAAACTATTTACACCGGCTTTCCATTATCGAAAGGGAAATCATTTTTTTTACTCTAAGAGTAACTAAAAATGGGTCTGGAATTTCATGCATGGACACATGTGACTATTTCTAGACAGATGTTTGAAGTAGAAGTGGAAGTGTCCCTTCGTTGGAATGGTCCACTGGTGGGTGACCGATGTATTTATGGAGTCGTTATATGATGCTGTGGCAGTTTGTTGTGCTGACGGATCTGATACACTGGATGCATTGATACTGACAATTCACTGAGCTGCCAACTTCGTCACTAAACTAAGTTGTCATCCTTCTTGGAGCCTGCATAGATTTTCCCAACTCTCTGGAGTTAGGATCTTAGTATTTTTCAGCTTTCTGTAGACTTCGTTAGCCTCGGTGTGCTTTACGAATATGGGTTTTAGCTGAAAAATGTGTTTCACCTCATGTTGTATGAAGACATCATTTCTAATGACTTCATAGAATGCTTTCCCGATCATGGTGTTCTTCAGATTTGTGAGCTTGGCTCTTTGTTTCACCTACAATGGAGAATGGGATGCAAGAAAAGGGGAATGGAGAAGGGAGAAACGGTATGAAATGATACTCGGGAAGGGGTAAGACTGAAGGGGATTTGGATCGGAAATAAAATAGCTGAAGCAAGACTATAACCAGGCTCACAGAGTGCTGGTTCTTCTTTCTTTTATGTGCAATTTACCCTTCAGCCAAGGCTGGTCATGATCTCCTCTGCGGTTGTCTGTAAATATCACAATCTGTGGCAATTAAATAGTGAAAACAATGTAAACTTTGGCACCATAGTGAGTTCAGGTACTAACATGTGGCTGGAGGGTAACCATTTAGTTGGCGTGGGTCCGTTGGAAAATGGCCTAACCATTCATGGTGCAACGGTGCTATTGGTGGGAGGGGATGTGATGGGGCGGAGTGTACAGGTGATGGAGGATGTGGCTCGACGGCATTGGAAATGGTCACATGGTGACAGCGGTTTGGGGGATGACAAAAATAAATTTTCGGAGGGTGGCTCAGATGGTAAGTAGTAATAGAGAAGGCGGGTGTGAAATTGCGGGAGTGTGACACATGGAGGAGGGGGCGGTAATGGATAGGGCTCATTTTAGACACCCCCACCCCCCTTGTTAATGTCCTGCGGTTGAACTGGGGCTGAAATGAATTGAGGGTTGTCGATGGTGAGGTGAGGGGCACAGATGGAGGGAAAGGTGGGGGATGTTTAGCGCTGATACAATGGGGTGATGGGACTGCGGGCTTGGGTCCGAGGATGAGCATTGGGGGGAATGCGTGATGTGGTCGGGAGGTGGGACCTGACGTCTATCGCACATTGCACATCAGAGGATTTAGTCGTGCGTAGTAGAGGTACACCTTAAAAATTGTGAAGTACAGAGTGCATGGGAGAGGTAGATGATGTGGCAGGGAGGGCCCCACAGCTATTTCAAATCACACTTTAGGGGATTTAGTTAGTAGCAGTAGGGGTAAACCTTTAAAATTACGAAGTGCGAAGCTCAAGGAGGAGGAGTGACATGGAGATGGGGGGCCCACAAACATCATAGAGTTTAGTTTTAAGTAGTAGGGGTAAATTTTAAGACTTGCGAAGTGTGAAGCACAGGGAGGAGGAGTGGCGTGGAGATGAGGGACCCACGGACATAGCATATCGTGCATTGGAGGGTTTAGTTTTAAGCGGTAGGGGTAAAATTTAAGAGTCACGAAGTTCACAACGCAGGGAGGAGGAGTGATGTGGAGATGATGGGCACATAGAAATTGCAGATTGCACATCAGAGGGTTTAGTTTTAAGTGGTAGGGGTAAAATTTAAGACTTACGAAATGCACATTATGGGGGGATGGAGGTGATCTGACGAGATGGGCCCACTGCATTGGGGAAGTTATAAAGTGGCGACTGTTTTGGCGAGAAGTGTTCAAGGTTTCATATTGTGTGATATGTATTTCAAGCAGCCAGAAGAGGGAGGCGGAGCTGTTTTGGTGGGGCCAATCACATCACAAGTAAAACAAGATACATTGTGGGCACTTCAAATGGTAAGTTAAAATATTTGCGATTGGAAACGGTGGTTAAATAGGTAAGGTTGTGATCTTGCAATGGATGGTGGGGGAAGTGATGTGGCGGGGAAGGTGGGGCCGCTCGCAGCCCGCAAATCATAGACTTTAATATTTTCTTCAGTGCTATCCTTTTATACTTGCGAAGTGCATGTTTCGGGGGGGGGGAGTGATGTGGTAGGGATGGTGGGACCACCCATAGCCTGCAGATCGCAAAATTTACCATTTTCTTTAGCATTTTCCTTTTGAACTTTTGAAGTGCTATTTGGTGCTTGGCGGGACTTGTGCAGTGCTTTAGATGAAATAGACTTCCCCTCAAGGGATTTTGAAGCCATCATTTCATTTTTTTCCTTTCGTTTCTTCCTCCTCTACATATCTACCTACTTGAACTACTCACCTAAAAAATTTTCTTCCTTTGTAGGGTGCATTTAGACTTGTAGACCCTGAACATTTTATTTTAACATTCTAAGCTAACCTTTATCCATTAATTCTCATACTGTTCCGTATTAAACTGTTGAACCAATCTCATTTTCTAACCTATCAACTGATAAGCCAAGATTAAACACTTTGGAAAATATTTATTTTCTAACCTATCAACAGAAATTGAAAATTTTCCAATCATGATTAAACTGTATGACTAGACATACCTATCTAAAGAGTAGTGACATTTGGACATGCAACATTTTTAGTTTTATTTCTTTTTTGGGGTTCTTCCTTCTTTATTTTTTTCCTTTTTTTCTCTTTTCATTATTTTCCATTTTCTCTTTTCTTTTCTCTATTTTTATACCATCTTTTCTTTCTTTCTTTTTTTCATTTTTATTTGAAATCATTTGAATTTTGAAAATCCTTTTAATAATGAAAAACTTGCACGAAATATGAAGTATCTAGTCACCCGGAGATGTTATCGTTTATAGGGTACTAATAGTGGCTCCACCTGGGGATGGTGCTTCTTGAAATGAAGTGTCAAGAACTTGAGACCAGTAGCCTTGGATGCTCCCTTTTCTGCACATTTTTAACTGCTTTCCTTTATTTTCAACTAATTTCCTTTCCTTTTTTTATGTATGCTCATCGAACCAAGCTTAGGGGCTTCACTTCGGGCTTCAACCTCGACCAACTAATTATTGAAAATTACAATGCTGTGGTATTTACAATGATGACGATTTAACGTAATTTTAGAAGAAATAATGCTTTAGCATCCTGCCATTGACAGGACCTCCAACTACTTCGATACCATCCAAATCTTTAAGAAAGTAAGCGTTAGTTCCCCTGAAAGTATGAATGATGTATGGTCCTTTCCGAAGATTATCAAACTTCCCATGTTTTCCTTTATCCTCTCTCCTGGAATCCCATTTCAGGACCTTGTCACCTAAGCTGAAATCATTTGCCTTAGTTCTCTTGTTAAAGATATTTTTGATATTCTCTTGCATCACTTGGGTTCTGTAATAAACCTCTTCTCTGGACTTCTGCAGCTAGATGGTGTCATTAATCCTACTTTGAAAGTAATTTGGTTCATCTTGGATCTCTTGGATTATATTCCTTACTGGAACTCCCAAGAAAGAAGGAAACATTGCATCCATTCCATAAACCAATTGGTATGGAGACATTCCAATTGTTTTCTTTATGCTGAGCCTATCAGCCCAAAGAGCATTGATCAGATTATTGTGCCATGATTTCTTATTCTCCTCCATAATATTTTTAATGATGGTCACTAGGATTTTATTTGAATATTCAACTAGTCGATTACCTTGAGGGTAGTAGGTTGTTTAATGCCCCAATGTTATATGATATCTGTGACAAAAATCAACCATATTTTGGGATCTGAAGGCTGTATCATTGTCTGTAATGGTTTTCCTAGGACAACAAAATCTAGAAAGGATGTTGGTTTCTAGAAATTTTATAATGACAAAGTTAGTGGAATTCCTAGAAGGGCTGGCCTCTATCCATTTGTTGAAGTAGTCTATAGCAGTAAGGATGCATTTTTGTTGAGCAGATGATGGAGGGTGAATTTATCCTATGAAGTATAATCCCCACTACTAGAAAGGGCCTTCTACAACAATAGGTTCAGGGGTAGGGGTAGTAGCTTCCTCTTTCCTTCAAATATTTGACATTTATGGCAGGGAGTAACCATCTTATGGACATCAGAAAAATGGTGGGCCAATAAAAACCATCTCTCATGATTTTTTTAGCAGTGGTTTTCAATTAGAGATGGCCACCACAGTCACCTTGTGGAATCCCTGTATTTCTCTATCTGCATCTGTAATATTCCCAAATGGGAAAAGAAGAATATAGTGAAAAACCATGGAAATCGCAGCATAAACATTACATGAAAGAAAGAGGCCAATATGGAGACCTTTCATTTATTATAACAGCAACAAAGTATGCATAAATAATGGGCCATAAGATGTACAACAAGAAAGAAAAAGCCTACAATGGACAATATCCCTCAAAACAGGTGTTGCTACTATATATAAAGAGTTGGAAGGATACTACAGCATTGTTTAAAAGGAAATGCTACAAAAAATGGTTACACAATAGATCTAAGGCTGATATAGTTCTCTAAAGATAAATCCAATATAGATTTGAGTATTATACAACCTCCTTTGAAGAACCCCTTAAGGGTTTTCAGCAAAACAACATGTACAAGATGGGGATCTAATGCCCTAGGGGTGAAGATCCACTGCAAATTATAGATATGGAAATGTTGAACTATCTGATATGATCAATAATGCATCCTCCTCAAATAGAATCTCTAGATCAAGGGTTGATTGCTTCTCTAGAAAACCTCCTCTCCAAATGGTGTGCCAAAACCACCCTACAACTCCTCCTACAAAATAACACAGATCTGGAAATAAACTGCACTCTAGGGTCAAATAATTCAATGGCCTAAAGCCAAGATATGAAAATAATTTCAAGGGCCTTCCTTACTATCCTCCTAATGGAAAGGAAGCTTTCTCCATTGAAAATAAGCAATGAAATGACCCAAATATGGTCTCCACTGTTGCAACCTGCAAAACAACTCAACCCTCAACAGGATCCACATTGTAAATGAAAGATGAAGCTTGGACTTAAGCCTGATAGTGGAAAATGTAGTACAGGACTCCTCCAATAGCTTCTCAATGGAAGAGGCGGGATTCTCGATCAGGAACACCCAATGCTAAACAAAACTCAATCTCAGCTAAACAACAAGAGAAAGATATATGTCTAAACAAACCATATATTCAGAAATATCACATACATCAACATAACTAATATGGTTTCCATCCTCTTCCTTTTATAAGATATGAGCTTCCAAACTCTAAGCCCCACCCAAAAATCAAACTACTTCCATGGAAATAATCTCGAACTAAAACTGCACTATCTTTCATTGATGAGCACTCCTCCATGACAATGTTGTTGATTTGGTCAAAGTTGACCCACTCAAGGTGTTCCAGCCCCTTTTCACACCAAGGGTGCTAAATTAAGCTTCCAAGATCTATCATTTTCACATTGGCATTGATTTATTTATTATTAAGGAGAATTATGGACCTCCATTGTCCTCTTATTCATAAAACAATGCATCAAAACAAAAATCTAATATTCCAACTAGCTCATGGCTAATTGGGAATATTAAAATCCTCCCTTCCCAAATGTTGCTTGTCATCAAGAAACTGACAAGATTATTGCTGCAACTCTCCATCATTGGTGACACCATCATGTGATAATATTCACTTATAATCTAAGTGTCTACCAATCCATCCCTCCATGAATTTCTCCTCCAAAGTTATTGTGATATGCAAATAATTCATCCCACAAAGAGACAATAGTTCCAATGAAACAAACATGGTTTGCCCAATGTTCTCCCTAAAACATGTAGCATAATGAACATGGAGAATCTCTCTCCCATAGGGCATATACATTCCTCCCATCATTCCTCCATTCATTCCCATAAAATGAATAAGCACATCATCAATGTATGGGATCAAAACTAAGTACATACAAACAGAAATTTGTAAAAATGGAGGTGGGTCATAGTCCCATATGTGGAACTAGTGCTGTAAATCTCCTGACTGCATTAGATAATGATATGGTAAGTGGTTTCCCCATCGCTTACGTGCTACCCAAGTCTTCTCACAATGGCTGAAAGTGTGAGATATTTTTGGAGCTTTTGGAGTGCACCTATAATGAGACAAAATATTGTTATGTCCTCAAAGGGAGTGGCCATGTTGAGAAATTGTTATGGCGCAAAGTTGGCCATGAATTTTATATGGAATAATTTTCCTCCTTGGAGCTATGGCCTGCATATACATGGTAAAGGAATGAAAATATTCATCATATAAATAATCATACATAAAAATAAGATCTTCACCATATACTCTGCTCACATAAATGGAGTGGCTCATAGATAGATCCCTTCTCATTCCGCAAGAGGAAAGAAGTGGTTGTGATAACTCCATCAAAGAGTTATGTATCTCCTCCATTTCCACATGATCCATGAATCTCCTCAAATGATGATATATCTCCTCTCTGAAGCCCTCCCAAGTATAACCCTCCATGATGGTGTTGTATTATCTCATGGAATAAGTATGGTTGAAGAGAAAATCTTCATGAGCTCTTTGTAGTAACTTCTCCTTGAGTTTGGAAGCTCTAGATAAGAATATCCTACCATCATAATAAATCACCTCATCCTATATTGAATAGCTCTTCTCATGTAGCTGGTCATCAAGTATCATACATGTGAAAAGATCCTTGGAATAATCCACCAATATCTAGGATTTTCAATATGGATCTATCCTCCATAGTGACAACGTTGATGATCTATCACAAAGAAAATCTATCATATGGCTACCTTCCTCCTTGAAATATTCCATGCCAAAGGTACATCTTGGAAGGATTCTATACTTCCCATGTTGATCCTCCCACAATGCAGAATCTGAAATAAGAGTGGGTAATGATGATGTTGGGAGAATTTCTTCCTCCTCCTTGAGTCTACCCAAGACTCTCAATGCTATATCATGGCCTCCTAATGCTCCCATTCCTCCTGGATCTATGAATGTTGCATCATGATGTGAGAAATGCCTCATCATCTCTTGAGCTGGTGGCCTCCCAGGTGGAATGCATCCATGCAAAGAGACATCAATATCAAGAGTAGACAACATATATGAGTGGACTGCTTTGTCCTTTCTCTCACTGCGCAAATCAGTCTACCTCTTTTGTGGTTCAACCTTCTGAAATAGATAGGGGTGTGTGCTCCTAATCATATGATGTTGGCCACCCTCCCTACCTTCTCCTTTCATCTGCAAGGTCTCACAATCTATCAATAATGGCACATGTTGTTCATGGATTGTGCCTTGATCACCACATATGAGATCCTTTGGAGCTTCTTGCAATGATACAATAATTCCTCTCATTGGATCAATTGCTCCACCTTCCTCTTCATGAGGTACTAGATCTTCTCCTGATGTGACAATTTTTTTACCTCTTGCTTTCATCAAGAATGGAGGTTGCCTTATCATTATTAAGAGGCTTTATGTTTAGATCCTCTTTTGAAAAAGAGATATACATGTCTTCCTTTTGAGAAGAGACCTCTTTATCAAGTGGTGATCTTGCCTCTAGCAAGGTATTCTGCAAGATTTGAATCCCCTCAATAGTTTTCTGAAATGAAATTGGGTTTATAGATCCTTCCAACTCATGAAAAGGTTTTGTTTGTTTATGCTTGGCTAGATCAACCAAGGATGTTTCAGAATATTTTGCCTCAAATATTTTCACTATTCTCCTAGTGAACTTTGCATAAGTAGATATATTTATATGATTCAAAGAAGAAGTTTCATAAAACCACCAGGCGAAAGCCTTAACTTCAAGATGTAGCACTGCTAATCTAATGGCTTCATCTTCTAAAATTTGGTGCTACTGCAAATAGGTGTCTAGCTCCTTCACCCGAGCCCTAGCTGAACATTTAGGTGACCCATCAAAATTAGATAGAAAGAATCTACCCATGTCATGCTGGTTGCATCTCTTTCTTTTATTATGATTGCTAAGTCTTCTATCCTCCTTGATCTTTCAAAACTCTTGGAAATTTAGATTATATTTGAACCTCTGTCATTGAGATTCATATTCTTGAAGATAGTCACCAAGAGTCTCCTCCTTTGGCACATCTCCTTTCTCCATCTCTCTTGCTGTGAACATAGGCATGGTAGAGAGTTGTAGATCTGATTGTGTGGCTGAATGCTCACACCCATAATATGAAAATCTGGAGCTTTCTTTATGCACAAGATATTTTGGATAATTTCTACATCTCTCCATCCTCATTTCTATGATGTATTTGGTAATTCCCTGCATAGTATTGGAAAATAAGTCTTTTTAACTCCATCCTTTTCATTCCTTTTGATAAAGGGGTTTCACCCTTGTCTTCTTCTTCCTCTGTAATTCATACTTTCGGTGTGTTATTATTTGATACCTATTCTCTCTATCAGTAAGAGGATCTCCTTATTCTGATGACATATTCACTTTTCAAGATGCATAGGTTGTGCCGATATTATGCTCCGATACCAGTGTAATATTCCCAAATGGGGAAAGTGTTGAGGTATTAAAGGTATACTTTTAACACCTATTTATCCTATATTAATTGTCAATCCAGGAACGACTTTTTGTTTCAAGAGTGTACTCTGTTTGAGGCTACAATTTGAGCTAAGAGCAATATTGTGTGAGATGCAGTACAGTATTATAAATACAAGAGTAAATGGATGCTGGAAAAGAAATATAATTACAATAATATGAACTCAAGTACTCTAAAACTCAGCTATTCACTCTGCAAACATCAATCAAGGATATAGTAGCAATAACTCATTCCTCTAGAAATTGATGTAATGGAAATCAAACTAGAACAAGGCAATCAATCTGGGAACTTGGAAGCAATAACCAGTGTTCTCTACAGTTGACAATCCTACTTTCAAGAAATCAAAGGGAAATAGAAATTGAACTAATTGCTATTGAAAGTAAACTAGGAAGAACTCTTTAAAAGCAAGCTTTCCACAATCTAGAAACTAATGAATTGGAAATTAACAAAAACTTGTAATCGAATAACAATGTAAATAAGCAACGAATTGTAACTAAAGGAATTGAACAACAAGTACTAACTAATGAATCTGAACAACCAATCTGAACTTAAAGAAATGAAATAGAAAATTCTGTTAAACACCAAACCTTGTCGACAACAACATTATTAAACAGTAATCGAAATGAACAGCAATCCAACAGAACAACAAATAGAGTTAAATATTGAATGACAAAGATTTATAAGAAATAGCAAGATGAATAATACAGGAATTAAGATCCTTGTTGAATTGGAACAACATTGAAATTCGTTAACGCAACACATCAATACCAATAAGCAATTCAACAACAACTAATTAACTTTGAAAACGTAATAAAACTGAATACAATAATCACACCACGGTAATTAAAAGATATAAATACAAACAATAGATCAATTCCACTAGGGCCAGGCCCTCAGCACCAGTGAAACACTGCTGGGTTACATCAGAGCTTGAGAAATGGAATGAAAACGCGTCTTTGTATTAATTAAACATAAAAATTGTTTACAGCGACCGCTCTTTGATCACGAGAGTCAATAAAGTGCAGAATTACAAGAGAAATGTTTTAATCAATGATTCTGACCCCTTCTATCTCTGAAGGTGTTGCCTTTTATAACAGTTTCGACGGAAAAGACAAGGAACAAGATAAGACTTGAACAGTGATCCCTCAGGATCGAAGGATCTTGAGGGATTCGCTTCCTTTCTTTCTTTAGCTATCACTTGATCTTCTTCAGCTGAAGCCGTGCTATTCCCTGCCTTATCTTAGCAATGCGTTCTGATTTTCTTCTCTTTGACAGGATATGGTCTATTAATGGAGGAACAACAATTACTCCTACGTTAGCCTCACATTTGGTATAGTTGTTCACCTTGTTTGATTCCTGTTTTTGACAATAAAAGGCAGTTTTTAGTTACTTTTTACAATAAACATAAGTCTTTGCAATTGTATCATAATTCTATAATAAATCACCTTTCTAGAATAACAAGATTTATGTTTAAAGGAAAAGAATGGGAAAATACATGGTTAATTCATACCTTTTCCAACGCTCAACACACCCCCCTACTTACCCTTTTTCATGTGTTCATGAAAACCATAGTTTACATGCAAAGTAGTTAAAGAATAGGCTAGAGAAGGTTTTTCATCAAGAGGCCTAAAACCATGATTTGCAGCTAAAGCTTCGAACACATGCCCTGTCTGTCCTTTAGGTATTTCATAAATGGATTTATAATCTGTTACAGGATACCATGCAATGGGGATTCGAAACCTACACCCTAGCTAGAATGGGCCTTCCCTCAAAATGAGGTTTCTATAGAGAACCAAGCGGCCAACAGCTAATCCAAAATTTTTATAGTTAAATGGCTCTCTATTTTGAACATTCCAATTGGAAATCCCCCATCAGACTTTAGCTTCTATATAGGCCTGGTCTCTAATAGACAGAAAATATTCTACCCCATTCAAGACAATTGCTTTATGGATAGGCCCCAATGCTTGGATAACACCCTCTCTTGTCATGAGGCTCTTCTGCCTAGCCCATAATTGCAATGGGTGTTTTGGTTCAGTCCTAACCCACAAGTCTAACTCATTTTCTTGCCTTTGGAAAACATTATAGGCCTTGAGCCATTTCAATTGATTAACAACAAAGGAAATAAATGCTTGGTATTGGATGTCACCCATAAAAGGGCTGGGATTTATCTCAATTTCAGTCTCCAATATAAGATTATGCAAATAAAACTCACAAAGGAGACGATGTACCTTAACCCCATAGAGTTTACAACATTTTACAAAATCCTCTACAGTGTTTAACTCTATAGACTTTCCTTCCCTAACTGCTTTAATTTTTAACTGTAAATATCTCTCTAATAAAAATAAAGCATAATTATTAGCAGGGCATCTACAAGCTAAAACATTTGTGTATAATGAGCAGAGAGTATCCATTCGATTCCGGGCTATTTTTAATTTATTCATTATCTTTTTAGCCTTCTCCTCTACCTTTTGATACTTCTCATAGGCTTCAGCCTCTGCTACATGGATGCTCTTCATCTGTTGTTGCAACTCCTCGTATTTTCTTCTAGGGACCATAACCTCTTAAAGTTTTTCCCTTTCCTGTCGAGCTTGTGCCAACTCCTTTTGGAGTTTGGCTATAGTAGGATCACTAAAAGTATTTTGACTATAGCCTTTTGCACTTTCATTTGAGGTTGCTTCATCCGGAATAGCTGTATTTGGAATAGCTGCCTGTTGTTCCATATGTTCATGATTAGGCTCAGCCTGGGTTTCCATAGTCTCTACAACTTGGGGCTTTGTTTTAGTGGCCACTTTCCTCTTTTCGGGGGCTTGTTTGGTGACTATGCTTCTCTTCTTTGGAGTTAGTTTTGGCATTTGCTTCATTTTAATAACCATAATAGTCTACCTAAGTTGTTCCACTATCTTTTGAAGCTTTTGTTATTCCCTATGAATTTTCTCAATGTTAGTTACTTTCTTTCTCCTCCTTGTTGGAAAGTTGTTCCTTTTTCTAAACCCAACTGCTCAGCTGGGGTTTGCTTCTCAGCCCCCGTGCCTTTGGTTGGGCTTGCTTCTCCATTTTCTGTGTGGAGCACTTCTTTAGTATTCATATGCTCTTGGCTACATTCTTGAGGGGTAATAACCCCAATTGGCTCTGTTGTTCCCTGAGAATTTTTCAGTTTGGAACACTGCTTCAGTGTTCACCTCTTCCTGTCCACACTTCTCAGGGGAAGTAACCCTAGCTGATTCTTCTGTTCCGTTAAGATTTCCTCTTTCTATTTCATCTGGCATTCCCCCAGCCATCTCTTTATTGGTAATGGCTTGCTCCTACAATTGGTTGATATCAACATTAAGGATTAGAGGGTTGTGGGGCTGCACATATTCACTCATGTTGGCCAAAATTTGGGCCAATTGGTCCTCTTGCAAAAGGATTTGTGGTGAATTTGCAGTGGTGGTTTTGGGAGGCTCTGCTCCCTCTCTTTCATTCTCACTGCTACGATTATCTTCTTCCTCTTCACAGGTATGGTAAATACCTTATTCCTCATCAGAGTAGCGAATCTCTTCCTCTACACTAGTATGAGGACTTCCTTCTTCCTCCTCAATTCCCTCTTCTTCATCATTTCCTTCTCCTACGCTACTTTGTTCCTCACCACTAGTGTGGTGACTCCCTCCTTCAAGTTGTGGAGGTTGTTCATCCTCCGAGCTAGGCAATTCCAAGGGTTGGCTACTTCTACCTTGAAGGCCTTCTATCATCCCCCTACTTCTTTTTAACCAGGAGGATTGTCTACGTTTTGATGGCTCTGCTGCTATGCTAGCCATTCTCTTGTGTTTTGGGGCAGGTAGGGCTAATCCTCAATTGAAAATATCAGTTCTTCCCAACTGGTCTGTTGTTGGCCAAGGCTGTAACTTACAATAAATCTAATTAAGCAATGGTGGCTTACCACCATGTCTGTATGATGAGCTTTTCTTATACTACAGGCAGCATCATACAATAAAGAATTTAAAAATGCAGGGAGGTTTATGGTACATTTCTGTTTTAACACTGCTAATAGCTTAAGGTGGTGAGGTCTTGCCACATCTTTCCTCCCATTGCATGTTATGCAGGCCTAGACTACTTTTGCCAACTCTGTCCATGGTTCTCCCAACGATGCTGGCTAAACTCCTTTCCCTTTGACAACTAGGTTTTGCCCTTCATCTTGGAAAAGATTCATGGCATCTTGGAGTTTCACCTTCTTACGGGTCCATATGGCTCCTTCTGCTAGTAGACCAGACACCTCTGCAATTATTTCATCTGTTACTTCTATCTGTCTACCTCTAACCATGGAGTAACCTTCCTGAAAATTCTGTAAAAAATCGATAGCTACTGTTTCATGAGGTTGTTGTAGCCTTGTGAGGTATGTAATCCATCCCATTTTTTCCAGAATTTTTCGTGCAGCACTTGAAACAACCAGCACTTGCGGCTCACTACGAATTGGTCGTCCTCCCATTTTACCTGCACACTGTTAATTCCTTACAAATGCACAGAAATGCAATGGAATAGCACATCACAGTATTTAGTGAATATCGGAATAATACCATTAAGCCTTCACTATTACTAAGAATATAGGCATTTAACTCGCATGTAGACATTAAAAGGCATCCGCGCCCCCCTGAAGGATGATAGTTCGTCCTTGACCATCAAATAAGAGAGTAAAGGACTGCACAGTAGTCGTACAACATTTGAAAAGCATACACACTTATGATACGATCACAAATTATTACATTACTGAAATCGATGCATATATTAAATTGCGAATAGATATGGAAATGTTCATACAATGATTCAAAGATAATGGAAGGGACAACTGATGTAAAAAAAAGTACTTTATGCAATCATTGCTCTCATAAACTATTATGAACGGGTTATGAATAATTTTCATGAATAATAGGTTCAAAACGAAGGGTTTAAAGGTATCCTCTCATTTGATCTTATATAAATATATAAGAAAAAGGTTCATCCTTACTAATGATTTGAAAAGTGTGACTCCAATACCATCAGCAGAGCTCTGTTTCCCACAGGTGTCTATAATCTTGACAAAGTTTCTTTTTCACCCTTGGAACCATTATCCTTTATTTATGCCTAGGGAAGTGCTTTGTAATGTCATGATGGAGGCCACTGTGTTGGCTTGGGAACCAGATGAACCACAATGCCATTCACCAGGAAGAAGTGAAAGGTGGATAGGTTGGCTCGTGATGAGACCTCCTGTTCCATGGAATTTTTATTATTTTCTGAGTTTCTCATTAGACCATGTCCCTAGTGTGGTGGCCATAATGGGAATGCCACTTCACTTCTTCCTTATGATCTTGGTAGGTTGTCTCTTGATGAGACCCCCTATCCTCCATTTTCCATATCATAGAATTGTTAATAATTACATAATTTTTTTTATTTTATCCTTTCTTTTCATATATATCACTTCCATACTTATATATAGAGGATGGCTCAACACTCCTTAAGAGTAGGGATGGTGGAAGAAGTCTGGACATCTCAATGGAAAAAGATATGCCTTTATTCTTATTTAATAAATAAAGAGAAAAGAGAGATAGTTTAGGGAGGAACCAACATGATAAAAATACCTAATCATATTAATTTAAATGAGAATAAGGACAACAAAGCAATATAAATGGTTGTGTACTTTCCTTTTCCTTATCATTGCAAAACTATTTCTTAAAAATAAAAATTTCTCTTGATTTACTAATTTCAGTAATTTCTAATTTGTGTATCCTACATAAATTGTGTGTTTTCCATCAAGGGAGTCATGAAGAATTCATAAAAATCCTCAAAATGCTGTTCAAAATCAAGAAAAAAAATATACTCAAAAAGTGTTGTTCCTTTAGAAAGGAACGGAAAAAAAAATCTGCAAAAATGTTGTTCCTTTGGAAAGGAACAACAAAAAAATAAGCATAAAAAACTGATGTTCCTTTGGAAACGAACAACAACAACGCGCGACCAAAAACTGATGTTCCTTTGGAAAGGAACAACAAAAACACTCACAATCAGACTTCTATTCCTTTTGAAAGGAACAACAAAAACGTAGAAAGAAACTGATGTTCCTTTCAAAAGGAACAACAAAAAGAAACACTTAAACACGTTGTTTCTTGAGAGAAACAACTGTTGTTCATTAAAAAGGAACAACTTAAAAAATAAATTCTGCACACAAAAAAACAAGAAAAATAAAGAAAAGAGACATTATGTACAAATTTCAAAATAAAGAAATGATTTAGAGAATGGGTGCTGAGGAGGAGTTTTCTCCCTCAGCAAGAATTTGCATGGTGGAATCTTCTCGTAATTGTTGGTAAAAGGATTCCCGATTAAGCAATTTATGGTAAAGTCGCACTCGATGACCATTTAATTTGAAGGAATGCCCAGATTCATCAATGGTGGTTAATGTGATGGTGCCATTATCATGCACATTTTGTATCTCGTAAGGTCCAAGCCATCGTGTCTAGAGTTTCCTTGGGAAATCCTAAAACCTGAAATAATATAGGAGTGCCCAATCTCCTTCGTGGAAGATTTTCTCTTTGACGAGGGCCCCATGCCATTTTTCTCTCTGTTGTTGAATTAATGCAATGTGTTGAAGAGAAGAGAGCCTAATTTCATCCAACTCATTGATTTGCTGTAATCTTCTGACCTGGGCTTCATTTAAGTCTAAACCCACCACCTGGGTTGTTCTTAATGTTTGAATTTCAAACTCTATCGGAAATATGGGCTCTTTTCCAAAGACCAACTGATATGGTGAATACCCCGTGGTACCTCTCCATGTTGTTTGATACACCCACAAGGCTTCTGGAAATTTGTAAGCCCAGTCACGTCTGTGTGAGGCAACTGTTTTTGTTAGTATAGATTCGATCACTTTATTCGTGTTCTCTACCTGGTCGTTTGCCTGTGGGTGGTATGGGGTTGTAATTTTGTGGTGAATGTGGTAATTCTGTAATGTATCAGTGAGTTTATTACCTACAAACTGTGGTCCTCCATCTGTGATTATGTCCCTTGGGAGGCCATATCGCACAAAGATTTGGAAAAGGAATTGTATTATTGAGTCCTCTGTATCTTTTGAAAGTGCCTCTCCTTCAACCCATTTAGTGACATACTCAGTTGCAACTAGGATGTATGTTCTTTGGTTCGATGGGGGGTTAATGGGACTAAAAAAATCGAGCGCCCAACGTTCAAATGGCTCAATTACTAATTGTGGGTTCAAAGGCATTTCGTTGGACTATCCAGGGCGACCCGCCCTTTTGCAGCTATCACAGGACTCCACAAATTTTTTAGCGTCTTTAAAAATTGCAGGCCAATAGTAGCATGTTTGTAAAACCTTGTGGGCAGTTTTACGATCTGTAAAATGTCCGCAACACGGCCCGTCATGGCATGCTTTCAGAATATCAAATACTTCGTCCTCTCGGACACATCTCCTGATTTGCATATCTGACCCTGTATGAAACAGGTAGCCCCCAATCCAAGAGAATCGAGTACTACGCTGCATTATCTGTTTTCATTCATTAGGCGTTAGATGTTTTGGTAATTTACCTATTGCTAAGTAATTTTCTATATCAGCATACCATGGTGTTCTAATAGTAACAGCAAACAAATGTTCATTTGGGAAGTGATCTTCGACTGCTGTTGCATCTGTTGGCTTTGGCATTCGTGATAGGAAATCAGCTACAGGGTTCTCTTTTCTAGGTCAATCTTTAATTGTGATATCAAATTCCTGCAATAAAATCAACCATCTTGTCACTCTTCCATTTGTAATAGGTTTATTTGCTAAAAATTTAATGGCAGAGTGATCAGTATACAAAACTACAGGATACCCAGTTATATAATGTCTAAACTTATTTACAGCATGTATTACAGCTAAAAATTGCTTCTCAGTCACAGTATAGTTTAGTTCAGCAGGAGATAGATTTTTTCTGATATAATAGAATGTGTATGGTTTCTTATCCTCTTCCTGCCCAAGTACTGCTCCAATCACTGTGTCTGAGGCATCAAATGAAATTTGGAATGGAAAATCCCAATTTGGGCCCCTCAGCACTGGTGCTGTTGATACAAGCTTTTTCAGATCCTTAAAAGCATGGTCACATTTATTTGTCCAAATAAAATCAACATTTCCTGTTAGTGCATATAAAGGTGCAGCTATTTGAGAATAATGTTCTATAAATACTCTATAATAACCATAAAATCCAAGGAAGCTACGTACCTCTGTTTGTGTGGTGGGAGTAGGTATTAAAGAAATTATCTGAATTTTGGCTGGATCCACCTGAATTCCAGCTGCTAAAATATAATATCCTAAAATAAGTCCTTCGGTCATCATCATATGACACTTTTCATGGCTTAAACAAAGCCTAGTGTCAATACATCTTTGCAACACCTTTTCTAAGTTTTCTAATGCTGGCTCAAAATCATCTCCGTAAGGTGTGAAGTCATCCATATACACTTCAAGTCCTTCATTTATTAAGTCCGAAAAGATGCTGAGAATGGCCCTCTGAAATGTAGCAGGGGCATTGCATAGGCCAAATGGTAAGAATCAATAGGAAAATGTCCCCCAAGGACATGTAAAAATGGTTTTGTCTTGGTCCTCAGGGGAAATCTGGATTTGATTGTACCCACTGAAGCCATCTAGGAAAGAAAAGAATTTCTTTCCTGCCATTGTATTTAATACCTGGTCAATGAAAGGAAGTGGAAAGTGGTCTTTCTGGGTTGCTTTGTTGAGTTCTTGGTAATCTATGCATATTCTCCACTTTCTATTCTTCTTTGGTACCACTACTAATGGGGAGACCCACTTGCTTTCAGAGATTGGGTAAATGAAATTAACATCCAACAGCTTTTGGAATTCAGCTTTCACAATATCTTTAAGGTGAGGGTTTAGTCTTCATTGGGGTTGGTGAATGGGTCTTACATCTTCTTCAATATAGATGTGGTGTGTACATAACTGGGGGTCAATTCCCTTCATGTTTAGATAATCCCATGCAAAGGCTCCCTTGTATTTTCGTAGTAATTGGACCAACTTATTTTCTTGTTTAGTAGTCAGATTTTTGTTAATGTTTAAAGTTTTTCCTGGTTCAATTTCGATAATCTTACTATTGTACACAGAAGTAGTGGGTATTATTTGATCAGGAATGTCTTTCAGGGGATCTTCTTCTTATTTATTATCAAATGTTGCCTTGATCATGTGACATTGTAGATGGGATCTGATTTATGGTTTGTTAATGAAACTATTAATGATATCATCCTCCGTTTTATCTTCAAAATCAAGGGCATCTTAGATGGTTAGTGGTGATCTCATATTTTCCATAAGATATGATACATGTTGCTTCCTTTTTTTCATTATTGGTAGGCTTGGTTCGGCTGGGGGATATAAGGCTAAATTATTGACACAGTTTCCCCTTGTTATTGTCATGTTTCCTTGTCGGAAGCCAATATAAGCATCGACAGTTGCCAACCAAGGTCTACTTAAGATTAGCGGGTGCCCACCTAGCTGGTTCTTTGGGTTGATGACTATGAAGTTAGTGGGGTACTCCCAAGAATCTACAGATACCATTACATCTTGTAGTGTACCTTCTAGTTTGACTACCGATCGGTCAGCCAATTCTAGTAAGGTTGTTGTTGGATCTAATGATGTAATACCAAGTTTTTGACAAGTGGTGGTTGTTAGGATATTAATTGCAGCTCCCAAATCAACTAAGGCATTTGGAAATGATTGCCCATTGATTTGCACCATCACTATAGGATTGCCTGGGTCTTCATATTTTACATGTCAGATAGAGTACTAACTACTTGGACAGTTGGGTTGGTTGTTGTTCTCCTCTTTGGCTTCTTTATACACAATTCCTTAATGGTTTTTGCATAAATAGGAATGTCTTGGATAGCTTGGAGGAGAGGGATTTTTATACACAAATTTTTTAATTCTTCCATAAGATCAAAATCCGGATATTCTATTGGGCGAGGTATGATTAATCGTTCTTGGAATGGTGGAGAAGAGGTGGTCGCTTGTTGTGGAGTTTGATGTTGAGTTTGTTGTTGAACCACCTTCTCTTTTTGCAATGTTTGTTCTACAGGTAATGAATCTTCAGTGTGAACATTTTTATCTCCCTCTATTTCTACTATGTGCCTAGATCTCATTTGAAGGTCATTACACTCCCTCAGTTTAGTTTCTAATTCTGGTGGTTCCATTATTTGGACAGATTGAACTGGCCTATTGTTTGGGTTTGGGTTGGGTTGGGCTGGGAGTTTTTGTCTTAAATTGGTCTGGGGGTTTTGTGGAAATGGATAGGGAGCTGGCAGTGTAGGTTGAGAGAGGGGAATTTCTCCAGCTGGCTGATTTGTAGGTCTTTTCCAGTTTGACTGCCAGGCTTGACTCTGCGAAGTGGAGGGGGTCCATTGTGTTGGATAGGCATTGTTTTGCTAAAACGGTGGGCAGAAAGGAAAATTTGGCCAATTAGTTTGGTTTGTTTGATTTGGCCATGATGATGTAGGAAATGGTTGTTGTGACCAATTGGGGAAAGGTGGCTGATTTTGCCACATTCCATTATATTGCTGAGCATTATATTGAGGAGGCTGAAAAGAAGAGAATGGATCAGTTAGCATACCTAATTGTAGTGGTTGCCATTGTCAGCGTTGATTAAGTAAGCATACCACTTGTGATTCCTCTTCTGCCAATTTATAGACTGATTTTAACCCAGGAAGCGAGGGACATCCTTCTGTGGGGTGATCTTTTGTGCAGATGGCACAAACTTTGATTATATCCAGCGGGCACTCTTTGTGGTTGTGTTTCTTCCTGCACTTAGAATAGAATATTGCCAAGTTTTGTTTGGCTTCTGCTTGCTTTTGTTTAGCTTGCATAATGTCAAACTGCATTGTTAGAGTCCCTAGAATATCTGTTTTAAAATCTTCCATTAGATTTCCAATCTTTGGATGAGTTACACCTTCACTGGAGGTCCTATTATCCCTTGTGATCATGTCATGTTCTACTAATTTTAGCCTTGTGCTGCCTCTCGAACTCCTGATACACAAATCAATAATGTTAGCATAGCTTTCCTAATATATATCACCTATTCCCATAATATTTAATGTTTCAACCCATTGGCCCTTTATCCCCCTGATTAATGTATTTTTTAGCACATTATCAGGTAAGGGTAAAGATGCATAAGGAGATCTCTGGAGGTTGTATTGAAATAGTTCCACATATTCTTCCAGAGTTTCATTGGGTTTTGCTGTCATCTGAAATATTTCATCTGTTAGTTCCCGAGACCTACAATAATCCTAGTATTTATTTAGAAATGTAGCTTTCATCTGATCCCAATCATTTATAACCCCTCCACCTAATCCCATAAACCATCGTAAAGATGATCCTTTTAATGTGGAAGGAAATAATTTTAATTTTTGGGGATTGGTGGTATAGTCATACCCCCAGATAATACATCGAATTCAAACAGAAATGCATCTGGGTCTTTCTATGTTAAGCCATGAAATGTATGAATATGTTGAAGAGGAATGTATTTCATAGGTGCATTAACTGCAGTGTCCATAATGGGATGCTGTAGTGTGGAAGTTTGTTGAGGTGTTTGCTGGTTTTGGTTTTGGTTATGGGCCATTTGATCAAATATGTGCCAATATCCTTCTGGGATCTCAAGGGAATTCCAGGCTAACTAGAAGGAACAAGAATGACCTTGACAACACTCCCTTGATCCGGAATAAGTGTTCCCTGCTAGCCTACTATCTAAGGAGATTCAGGTCCTTTGTTTTGAATGATGTTGACAACACTTCCCTTATCTGGGCTGCTCACTGTTTGGATTAATTCAAAAGGAGATTTCGGTTCTTTTTCTTCCCCTGTTTCCCCTTTTCCTTCGCGGAGATTACTAGAGTTCCCTTCTTGTGGAGAAATTAGGCGAGAATTCTCAATGTCTTGGGAATCTTGCTCAATTCCCTTCGTTTGACTATGTATCTCAGCAAAGGCTACAGATGGTGACTCTGTGGCCTGAAGGTAACTAGTAGGTTTTCTAGAAATAACTTTCGTAGGTCCTACTGATGGCTGAGATTAAGTTTTCTTAAGGATTTCATCAATGAAATTTGTTCGCCCAAGGGTCACCGGTCCCTTAATTTTTTCGGGTTTAGGAGGAATTTTGTTTTGTTTAGCTTTTCTATTCATTAAAAAAAACAAGCATTCATTCCTACCTAAAGAAATAAATTTACCCAATTCTGCTATGAAGTGGGCTGTGAGCAAGTATGTTCCTTGCTCGGTGTGCAGGTTCTTACCTTCCATCTTTAATACCCAATTCTTCCCAAGCAGAAAAAATGGTCAAATGTGCATCACTCCTTCTAAATGGCATACACTCTCCCCGGCAACGGTGCCAAAATGTTGTGGTATAAAAGGTATCTTTTTAACACCTATTTATCCTACATTAATTGTCAATCCAGGAACGACTTTTTGTTTCAAGAGTGTACTCTATTTGAGGCTGAAATTTGAGCTAAGAGCAATGCTATGTGAGATGCAGTATAGTATTCTAAATACAAGAGTAAACGGATGCTGGAAAAGAAATCTAATTACAATAATATGAACTCAAGTACTCTAAAACTCAACTATTCACTCTGCAAACATCAATCAAGGATATAGTAGCAATAACTCATTCCTCTAGAAATTGATGTAATGGAAATCAAACTACAACAAGGCAATCAATCTAGGAACTTGGAAGTAATAACCAGTGTTCTCTACAGTTGACATCCCTGCTTTCAAGCAATCAAAGGGAAATAGAAATTGAACTAAATGCTATTGAAAGTAAGCTAGGAAGAACTCTTTAAAAGCAAGCTTTTTGCAATCTGGAGACTAATGAATTGGAAATGAACAGTAACTTGTAATCGAATAGCAATATAAATAAGCAGCAAATTGTAACTAAAGGAATTGAACAACAGGTACTAACTAATGAATCTAAAAAACCAATCTGAACTTAAATAAATCAAATAGAAAATTCTGTTAAACACCAAACCATGTCGACAACAACGTTATTAAACAGTAATCAAAATGTACAACAATCCAACGGAACAACAAATAGAGTTAAATATTCAATGGAAAATCTTTATAAGAAATAACAAGATGAATAATATAGGAATTAATATCCTTGTTGAACTGGAACAACAATGCAATTCATTAACGCAACACATCAATACCAATAAGAAATTCAACAGCAACTAATTAACTTTGCAAACGTAATAAAACCGAATACAATAATCACACCACGGTAATTAAAGGATAGAAATACAAACAACAGATCGATTCTACTAGGGTCGGGCCCTTAGCACCAGTGAAACACTGCTGGGTTACTTCAAAGCTTGAGAAATGGAATGAAAACGTGTCTTTGTATTAATTAAACATAAAAAGTGTTTACAGTGACTGCTCTCTAATCATGAGAGTCAATAAAGTGAAAAATTACAAGAGAAATGTTTTAATCAATGATTCTGACCCCTTCTATCTCTGAAGGCATTGCCTTTTATAACAGTTTTGATAGACTAGACAAGGAAAAAGATAATACTTAAACAATGATCCCTCAAGATCAAAGGATCCTAAGGGATTCGCTTCCTTTCTTTCTTTATCTATCACTTGATATTCTTCAGCTGAAGTTGTGTTGTTCCCTGCCTTCTCTTAGCAATGTGTTCTAATTTTCTTCTCTTTGACAGGATATGGTCTATTACTAGAGGAATAGTAGTTACTCCTGCTTTAGCCTCGCCTCTGGTATAGTTGTTCACCTCGTTTGATTCCTGTTTTTGACAATAAAAGGCATTTTTTAGTTACTTTTTACAATAAACATAAGTATTTACAATTCTATCATAATTCTATAATAAATCACCTTTCTAGAATAAAAAGAGTTATGTTTAAAGGAAAAGAATGGGAAAATACATGGTGAATTCATACCTTTTCCAACACTCAACAAAAAGCAGGAATATAGTGCAAAAATATGGAAATAGCAATGTAAAAATTACATGAAATAAAGAGGCCCATATGGAGACATTTCATTTACTATAACAGCACAAAATATGCATAAATAATGGGCCATAAGATGTACAACAAGAAAGAACAAGCCTCCACTGGAAAAAATCCCTCAAATGAGGTGTTGCTACTATATATAAAGATATGGAAGGCCGTTACAGCGTTGTTTAAAAGGCACTGCTACACAAAAAAAATATACAATATATATAAGGTTGATATAGGCCTCAAACGATAGATCCAATACAGATCTGAGCACAATACAACCTCCTTTGAATAACCCCTTAAGGGTTTTCAGCAAAACACCATGTACACAATGGGGATCTAATCCCCTAGGGCTAATATCCACTGCAAAATACAAATCTGGAAAGTGTGGCCAAACTGATATGATCAATAATGTAGCCTCCTCTAATAGACTCTCTAGATCAAGGGCTGATCCCTTCTCTAGAAAACCTCCTCTCCAAATGGTGTGCCAAAAACACCCTACAACTCCTACAAAATAACGTAGATCTAGAAATAAACTGCGCTTTAGGTTCAAATAAATTAATGGTCTGAAGCCAAGATATGAAAATAAGCACAAGGGCCTTCATTATTTTCCTCCCAATGGGAAGGAAGCCTTCTCCACTGAAAATAAGCAATGAAATGACCCAAAGATGGTCTCCACTGCTGCAACCTGCAAAAGAACTCAACCCTCAACGGGATCTGCGTTGTAAATGAAAGATGAATATTGGCCTTAAGCCTGATAGTGGACAATGTAGTACAGGAATCCTCCAAGATATTCTCAATGGAAGAGGTGGGATTCCCAATCAGGAACATCCAGTGCTAAACAACACTCAATCTCAGCTAAAAAGCAAGAGAAAGATATACGTCTAAATAGACCATATATTCATAAATATCATATACGTCAACATAATCAATATGGCTTCCATCCTCTTCCTTTTATAAGATATGAGCTTCCAAACCCTAAGCCCCATCCAATAATAGCACTACTTCCATGCAAAGCATCTCCATCTAAAACTATGTTGTCTTTCATTGATGACCACTCCTCCATGACAACGTTGTTGATTTGGTCAATGTTAACCCAATCAAGGTGTTCTAGCCCATTTTCACACCTAAGGGTGCTCAATTAAGCTACCAAGATCTATCCTTTTCACATTGGCATTGATTTATTCATTATTAAGAAGAATTATGGACCTCCATTTTCCTCTTATTCATAAAACAAAGCAGCAAAACAAAATTTAATGTTCCAACTAGCTCATGGCTAATTGGGAATATTATAACATCATCCTTTAATAAAAATTTAAGAAAAACGCCTCCAATATCTTTCCAATACAAAAAATTTTTCAAAATGTAGAACTTAACAACTTTGAAATTTAGAAATGTATCCTTTGTTTTAGATAAACCAGGAGGAGCATTCAGATTAGTCAGTACATACAAAATATTAGCATACCATGGAGAATTCAGGAATGCTTCATCAATCGGTGGAGTCACCAGTTCCTTTTTATCATCTAATGTGTGTACCGTGTTGATGTCTAGGGCATGTAAATTAGATTCTGCCATCAATTCAACTAGTCCTTGGCCTTTGATCAACTTGGTAGGCTTGATTTCCAAATCGTACTCTAGGATCATTGCAATTCATTTCCCTCTTTTTCCATCAATACCGTTTTGTGTTAGCATGTCTTTGACTACTGCATTTGGAACATAAGCAATGATATGTGAATGTAAAATATACTCTGAAATATTGTAGTGATTTAACCAATGAAAAAGCCTATTTTTCCATTATATTATATTTCATAGATGCATCTCTCAATGCCTTGCTAAAAAAGGCTCTTGGTTGTTCTTTTCCTTCACTATTTTTCTGTAACAAAACAACAACAATAGTATGTTCAGAGGCAAAAGAAAAAATCTTGAAATCTTTAGTGAAATATAGGCTGACTAGTATTGGGGCCTTTGTCAATGCTATCTTGACCAAGTCAAAGGGCTATTTCGCTTCTATGGTCCACTTTATTTCTCATCCTTTCTTTAACATGTTAGTGATGTTCCTCAAAATTTCTGCCAAGTTAGGTATAAATCTCCTTAGGAAGTTGATTTTACCAATGAAGGATTGGAGTTCTTTCAAATTTATGGGGTGACTAATTTTCAATATTCCTCAAGTTATGCTGGGGTCAATTTTGATTCCATCCTTAGAGATAATATGGCCTAACAGTTTTCCTTCTTCTAAGCCAAACAATGTCTTCTTAGGATTTATGGAGAGTCCAAATTTTCTGCATTTTTCGAAAACCCTTCTCAAGTGTGTTAAATTTTCTTCATCGGTTTTAGAAAACAAAGCGATATCATCCAAATAAATCACAATAAAGTGGCCAATGTCATCAGCAAATGCAACGTCCATGGCCCTTTGAACGGTAGCTCAAGAATTCATTGGTCCAAAGGGAATTTTCACATACATGAAAGTCCCCCAAGGAGCTGTAAAAGTTGTCTTACCTTGGTCATCAAGGTGTACTAACAATTAATTGTAACCAGAGAAACCATCTAACAAAGATATCTTACTGGAACCCACTACCCTTTGTAATATGTGATCCATCTTAGCTAAAGGGTAGTTATCCTTAAGAGACACCTTATTAAGGTTTCTAAAGTCAATGCAGAGTCTAATATCGCCTGTTTTATTCCTAGTTGGGATAATATTGGAAACCCATTGGGAGTACTTGAGTGGCACTATGATTTTTGCTTCATACATATTTTTAATATCTTTCTCAACTAAAGGCATTAAAACAATATTTATTCTTCCCAATTTATGTTTGAATGGATTTTCATTTTATTTAATTGGAATCTTGTGCTGAATGATGCTGGTACCATAGGATTTCAAATCCTCCAAACACATCAATAAATTCTTTGAATAAGGCTATATATTCTTTCTTCGTAACAGTAGGCAAAGATTTAGATAGTTTGATGATTTTAGGGTTTTGATCTGTGCCTATATTAAATTCCTCAATGTTCGTTTCATTTGGCTCTATTTTGGGTTTTTTGGCCACATCATTAAAGTCAAATAACTCTTCTAAAGGGACTAGCCGCCTAGGCAGATTATTATCTTTAAGATGGAGTATTGCAAATTCCTATTTTTCCAGGTCTTGTTGTTTATCGTTATTATATAAAATTTTGTGATATGGAATATTTATAGTAGTATTTACATATAGAATAGTGTTTTCCAAAACAACATCTTGTGTTTCCTCAGTAGTTTGTACCTTGATAAGTCTGTCTCCCTCACAATCCATATCCATATTACTATTTTCAAATTCATGTCTAGATTGCAAGAAGCTCTCAATTTGTTCATCACTGCCAAAAAATTGCAAGTATCTCATGTTGTATGGTATTGCAAGATGGTGTTTAACCTCAATTGTATGCTACTTGTTTGGGTGAGGTAGTTTACAAGTGCTTTCTGAAATAACTAGTTCATTGGCTAGGACATTTTGGTTTCTGGGGATGATTGCCAAATCATATTTCTCGAAGGTCCTCAAAAAATCAAGGAAAACATTTCTATAAGCTCTTAGTCTAGGGTGTTTGTATGCGTATAGCCCATTAACCTGTTTAATGACTAGCTCAGAATCAACCTGCATAGATATCCTCCTTCCTCCTAATATTTTCAACATTTGTAACCCCATCATCAAGGATTCATACTTGACAATGTTGTTTGTGCACTGGAAGTCTAATTTGTACGAATGACCTTGCGCACTATTGTCTCCTATGTTATACACCTAGATTCATGCTCCAGATCTAGCTTGGCCACATGAGCCATCAAGAATCAAGTTCCAAAGAGGTTCATGGGCATGGTCTGGTTGGTCTGTTTGGGTTTAGCTATCAGTGTTTTTTGTGGGATCATTTTCTACTTGGGAAATATGTGAATCAGTGATTCCATCAATATACAAATTAAAGAATCCAGTTCAGTGTGAATAGATTACAGAGGGTAGTTGTGAGGCGTTTCTTGGCTGCTTACCATGTACTTCATCAATGTTTCTCTATAAAGCTTCCTCAATTGACCAAACATCAGAATGGTAGCATAATTCATGTATAGTTGCAGAGTACATTGTAATTCCCCCCCCCCCTCCCCCCCATGAGCGAGATAAAAGCATTCTGTATTTTGGGGGAATTTCTACCACAACGATATCCATCACTAAAATCTTCACAGGTATTTGAGCTAGAGTGACACAGAGATCCTTGATCAGACCTAGGCATATAACTTTTCTAGAGTCAAAAGAATATAAATCCCTATATGGTGTAGCGATTTTGAGGCCGAGTTTCTCCATGATTTCCTAGGGCATTAGGTTGTGTGAGGTGCCAGAATCTAACATGGTGTTATGTAGTATTTTACCATGAATATTCAAACTAACATAAAAATGGGGAACCCTTCCTTCTTGCAGTCTGTCGTCAACCTCCGGCCCAAACAAGAGTTGAGGCTGGTCATCACTCAAATTGACAGTTTCTATAATCTCCCCTATATTTAACACTTTCAAGACCTGAGGTTTGTTGACATTTTTGTTGAGAAATATAGTGAGAGGAACATAAATCTTTACCTTCGCAAGTTCATTCTCAATATTGAAGGGTGTTCGATTTCTCAGTGGGTTCGACATATCAATCCTTTCAGCCTCTATTCTTTGGGTAACTTTAGTATTTTTTCTTATACTGAGGATGTCCTTCTGAGGGTTTCTGGTAGGGACATATATTGGTTCCTTGCCACTGTTCTTTATGTTTTTCTTTTCTAAATTATTTAATTTTTTCTTAGTGTTTTCGGTTGCTTTCTTAGCTTCGGATTCAGATACTTTCTTGGTAGAGTTCTCTAAATTCCCTTTATTTTAATTTTCCACATTCTTTTTTCTCCTTAAGTTGTAATATCTATGGACTTCCATAATGGCATCCTCAAAGCCCAGTTTATAGTCATCAGATTCTTCGAGCCCAAGGTCAATTTGGGATAGTGAAAACAAGTCCTGCTCTTCTTTAGGGAGGAATACAAGATCCTCTTCATTGATTCCCATCAGATTTATATGATTTTCCTCCTCTTCCTCCACTATCCCTTCGTTATCATTGGCATAATTTTATTGAAAGGGAGGCCTGATCTATTGATTAGGACCCCTCTGCTCTCTCTGCCTAATTTATGGAGGGTTTCTTCTTGGGTTTTGATTTCTATTTTGGGGTGCCGGTTGGTTGTATCTGGGTATTGCTCTTTCTTTTAAACCCATCCTCTCCATCATCCTTTCCATAGTCCTTACCAAGTTATCAATTTTGGTATCAGATATAGAAGTTGTAGGTAATTCTCTTATGTTGACTCTCCTCCCAGTTCTCATCCTAGTCCTTTTAGCTAACAAGTTAGCCTCTACACTCACATCATTCTTCTAAATTTCCTCTAAGGTTGATGAGTCTCTTTCCCTAAGCTGATAGGCCATGTCTAGGTCCAATCCATCAGGGAATCTCAACAACACTATCCCTTGGGGTGGTCTCATATTAGCAGGCAGAGCGTCATATAAGATGTTAAATCTAACACAGTAGTCTTGCACACTCTCTTTTGGGGATATTTTGATAGTTTCATACTCTGATAGGAACTCCAATGGGTTTTTCTTGACTTCCCACCTACTGATAAAAATTTGGTGGAAAGCAGGGAGACCATGGATACTATTAGAAGTTAGGTCCTTAAACCATTTCTTGACCTCACCCCCTAAACTTCATGCAAAAATTCTCAATAGAACACTGTCCTCATCAATTTCTTACAATTCAGAACAATCATTCATCTTATCAATGTGTTGTTGGGTTGTCGTAGGAACAGTGCTGTCAAACTAGGGAATCTTAGACTGGTAGTCTTGGGGCATAGGGGGTAACGGGATAGGTAGCATCTATTGGGCCAAGGAAAAGATACATTTTACCCCTATCTTTACCAGGTTTTTTCATTTACTTGTATTTTTTTTCCCTTCATATTAGCAATAAAGTAAAGGAAAATAATGCAAAAAGTAAGGTAGAATGAATTATTGATAAAAGGTGCGTTTAATAGCATAAAAACTGATTTTTGTTGTCTTTATTGATAGGGAAGTGAAATAGCCAAACTGCTGAATAGAATGAACAAATAACAGCAGAAAATGAAAGCAACGAAATCATTTTGGCTCCTATGAATTAGCGAAAGATGTAGAGGCACACCTATTCTTGGGGTATTCAGTTGATAGCCATGAAGCGGTAGGATCTCCTGATCCTAAAGATCCGTTACTCTGTTTTATTTAACCTTTAAGTTATAATAGGTTGTGGGTGAAAGGGACAGGGAGGCAGTTCACATATTATAATTTTCCTGTACTAAATTTATTTAGATATAATCATTGAGTTTGTGCTAATGTATTACTCTATTTATTAATGAAGAAATTCACGTTTTCAATATAAACAACTTCTGATTATTTCTTGGCAAAAGACTTCTAGAGGCTTCGAGCCTTGTCTCTACGAGTCCTCCTGCTATTCTGTGTTATACATTTATTTACGAATCTTGCATTTTTAGTTCTCCTTTGTGTTTCATAGCATTATCGTTCAATTGGTTAATCGCAGGCATGATATGTTATAACTTCCTTTTTGATAGATTAGATTTATCATTAATGTTCTTTTATCAGGAAGTGATTCTTTTACATTTGTTAGACTAGTTTCAACGTGGTTGCTTTTCAATTATGCATACATTTATTTCTTGAATCTTTCAATCATAAGTGTGAAATTTTGGTCTTATGTTTAATTCCGAATGATGCTATTAGTTGATTGATAGAGAATTCCATTGTAAAATCTAGAATAATTTATTGTTGTTCAATTCATTAAGGTAGATGTTCAATTCATCAAAGCGTGATGTTAAATTGCAATCTATTCTTTATTTCAGTCTTGACTGGTTATTTTTTAATAAGCTTAGAACAAGAGTTGATTCCTTTGATTAGTTTGAAGTAAGCCATAGTTACTTTTTAGTTGATTTGATTGAACTTCAAGAATTAGATAACATTTATCACAACGATTTAGAATAGTTGGGCTCTAACATCACTCACATATGTTTTGCTTGCAATCTTGAAATAACAAGACTTGCCCTAGGTTGATGATTAATGTGAAACATTAAGGTCACCTTAACAGTCACCTTTTTGACCCAACGTTTTGGCGTCGTTGTCAGGGAGAGTGTTTAGGAGTGATGCCTTTTATTTCATTTTTCCTTCTGCTATGAAATAATTGGGTATTGAAAACAAGAGGTAAGAACTTGCGTACTAGCAAGCAAAGTGCTTTCTCTCTAGCCTGATTCTTAGCAATTGTGTAGAGGTTAATAGCAAAGGTGTTTTTATTTTTTTATGAATAGGAAGAAAAAAATAGAATTATATCAAAACCCCCACTTAAATCCACAAAACCCAAGGGATCGGTGGCCGTTAGCAGAAATTATTAAGAAGGCTGAATCCCGAGCATCCGTAGGACCCAGAACCATTCCTACACAGAGTCCTACTATAGTCCCTCACCATCTATAGCCCACGCCTAGATTCACAGCAAAACAGAAGGGTCTGAATGAAGCCTTAAGACTATAGAACACTTAATTCCCGACCCTTCGAGAGAGGGAAATTCTTGCAATTTGCAGGAAGGAGAGGGAGAAACCAGTAGTCCACTATAGGTAAAAAATCCAGAGGTTGGATCTCTTGAGATAGTGGTTGAGACAGGGACACCTAGTATCCGAGATTGAGGAAGTGCTGCAAGGCCTCCTCCAAATCCACTCCCTAATTCCACTCAAATTATCCTCCCATATCAACAAATCCCTGAAGATTATTGGCACATATTTGATCATATGGCGCACAACCAACCCTAGAGATAGACATCGATATTGGAGTATCCCATTGTGGATCTGACCGAAAATGCCCCTATGAAAGCTATTCCATTACAAAACATCCCCACCTTCCATGGGCTGACCTCAGAAGATCCGGATGCATTTTTATTTGAATTCAACATATTATGTAGGCGATATGACTACACCACTGACTCTCGGAAACTGAAGCTATTTCCCTCCACTTTGAAGGGGGAAATATTATGTTGGTTTATGGGGCTCGGTGGAGGAACCATTAATAGTTGGGATTAGATGAAAATTTAGTTTCTTAAAAAATATCAATATTATTTGCATACTCAAGAACTAAAAGAAAAAATCTTCAATATGTCTACAAAAGACGATGAAACATTAGAAGCATATGTTGAACGATTTCAGTATATTTTGCAAAGATTTCCATATACTACACTGTCTAAAGATATTTTGAAAGCAACAATGATTAAGGGAATGAAAGAAGAATGGCTAGATACACTTAATATAATGGAAAAAGGGGACATCTATCAAGAAGAATATGATGACATTATTGCATTGTGCATCAGGCGCTCTCGAGGTAGTACGCAAAGTAGACCAGGACATGATTAAGTTATGAGGAATTATAAATAATCAGGTGGCAGCGTGACCAAAGAATAATTAAAAAATATTTGAGAATATTTTAAAAATGATATCTTAGGCACCCTCACAACACAACTAGATGTCCTACAAGCCAAGCAGAAGCAAGCTTTAGTAGAATAGAACTTGGTTGTTTTTTATCCATGCTGTCGGAAGAAGCACAAACAACCGGAGTGTGCATTAGACATGGTCTAGACATGTGATATTTGTACCAAGGACCACACCACTGACCATTGCCCTTCACTCCTAGGGTTGAAAGCGGTTTTTAAAGAGGTAGAAGAAGAAACAGAACTGGTATATCTAATGAATCAACGTCGGCAGTGGAAAGTATGACCAGGTATGTCACAAGACCCGTCTTAATTATTTTTTCCTCCACAATTTAATCAACAGAACCCTGGAACAGCATGGCAGGGAAAATCACCTTTTTCTATCTGGCCATCCCAATCATTTTCAATGCCTCCTTGGCCAACACTATCCCCTTCAGGGAATAGTTGGTCAAGTTTTCCTTTTTCTCCCCCTTACTGGTAAAAAAATCCATATCAGTCCCAGTGGCCTACCCCCACTTCACAAAATACGAATTGGTCTCAAAATTGGTAGTGACCCCTAGGAATGACCAATTTACCTATGAGAACAGGGGCTCAAAATCAACCCACACTGGCAGCTCCATACTCGATCCAACACAATCCTCAACCTATTATGCGTCCTCAACTGCCAACTCAATGCAATGCTAATCCTAATAATAGACTGGTGCAGCTAATCTAGATTGTTGAGAACCCAAACCTCGAAACTGAACAAAAGCAATGCAATGAACTTAGGCTAAGATCAGGGCATGTTATTTCACCTGAAGAAGATACGGCCCTGCCACAACTTGAGTCTGAAATTCCAACAGTACGTAAACCATCAACTATGATAGAAACATAGATAAAGTAGGCGAGGGACATAGTTGACCAAAAAGATCCTGAAAACCTTATTATTTCCTCTCCTCCATTCCCTAAGAGATTAACACTACCTAAAACAATAGTCTCTTCATATTTTTATCTCCTAGGGGAATTAAAAAATATTTTCATTAAAATTCCTTTCGTACAGGCTATACAGGAAATTCCTATCTATGCCAAAAAAATTAAAGAACTGTGCGGAAAAAAATAGGTGAGGAAAGCAAAGATTGTACCAACTGTTCATGTAGTGGGAGCACTGTCAGACTTACTCTTGGGTAAAGAAACACTAATAAAATATGGGGATCCAGGAAACCCCATAGCCATAGTACATATCTCTGGCCACTCCTTTTCAAATACATTAGTTGATTTGGGGGTGGCCATTAACATCTTAACTACAAAAAACTGCGAGAAGTTTGGTATAATAGCCTTGGAACCCACGTCTACCTTGCTGGAAGTTGCTGACAGAATTTTTATGAAACTAGAAGGTATATTACAATATTTATTGGTTTCTGTGGACTCATGGGAGGACCTGATAGATGTTTTAGTTATTAACCCAAAAGGTAGGTTAGATGGGCATCCCCTAATATTTGGACGACCTTGGTTAGTGACGACCGATGCTTACATAGGCTGTCGAAAAGGTAGCATGACCATTGCAGGAGGAGATGCCATAAATAATATTTCCATATACCCCCCTACCAAACTAATTCTTCCCACTATAAATATTCACAAACAGCCACATACATATTGGGAACAAAACATTCGTTCACCGCTAAAAATAGTTGAAGCACTTGAATTCAAAGATCAAACTGAAGATGATGTAATCAATAACTTCATGAGAGAACCATATACTTAAAAAAAATTAATGTGCCAAATGTTAAAAACAATTCTTGATAACGAAGCATAGGGGTACGCTTTAGTAGACATTGACGACCAACACATACCCATGACTATTGTTCGCAAGAGAATGTCAATTGAAATTGAGCTATGACAAGTTTTAAATATCAACAACAGTCTGGATAATAACCAGCAGCAAAATATCATCAAAATTATACAAAAATATAATGGATCCTTTTCTTGGGACTACCCAAATATGAAGGGTATAGATCCTCAACCAGGGAAAATTTTAAGGATGAGAAATTATTTTGAATTTTAAAACATTGGCGAATCTCACTAGTCTCTAATATGAAAACTATAAAATGTTTATTGGTATATTCGTAAAATTATTCGAATTTATAATGATTTTATATATACTCTCTATATAATATTGGCAATTTTTAAGTTGAAATAATTTTATATTGTAAAATTTGGGCGAATCATTTTTATAAAAAATGGAAATTGGCAAATATTTTTATTAGAAAAACATGGAAAATTAGCCCACCTGCGAATATTAGCCCCTAAAATTTTCCATGTCCTCAACTATGCACATCACATTTATACTGAAAAGGATGCTTTGTTGGGTATGTGTTATATTCTTTCCACGACTAGCCCCACACGTCGAGCGCAGTAGGGGGGTCACAGGGGGGGCGGGAGCACCCTAGGAAATTTGCTTTGGTGTGCGGACCTAGTCATAAGCATACCCACTCATCGTTTTGTGCATGAGTTTGCACATGGTTTTGGGGACGATGCTTTTTGGTCCCTGGTATTTTGTATATCCGGTCAAGGGAACTACAGTTATGTTCCAATCTAGGGTTAATGGATTGGGGTTTATGTATGCTTCGGCATGTATATATATGTGTTGTAACAATAAAAGGAATATAATGAAAAATCAAGCTGGTCGTCTCGATTTGGGATCCAGGGGAAAATCTATGTGTTTATCTATTTTATGTTTTATGCTCTCGCTATTGTTTATTTTATGTTTTAAGATTCGTTTGTAGATAATTTCTATATAGCTTTAAAACCTACATTTGGTATCAGAGTTGTTTTGGCTTCAAGGGGATGCCTTTGCTGCTAAGGGGTTTTTTTCTCAAGCCTGAGGTAGACCCTGTTCAATGGGATATCTACGGGATCGATTCTTGTCATGAAAAAAGATGGAGAGCAGTGGAAACATAGAGTTTGAGAAATTTAATGGTCATAATTTTGAGTTGTGGAAGCTCAATATGGAGGACCTGCTGGTCAATAAATATTAATGGATCGTGGTAGATCCAGGTACTAAACCAATGACAATGTCATATGAAGACTGGAAGAAGTTGGATCAGAAGGTGAAGAGCACAATATGGTTGTGTGTCTCAAATTCAGTATTGTTGAATGTATTTGGGGAAGCTACGACGAAGAATTTGTGGGAAAAACTTGGGACTTTGTACCAATCTAAGTCTTTGGTGAATAAATTGTTCCTATGGAAATGACTGTATAACCTGAGGATGAAGGATGGAGACTCGGTGACAAAGAATTTGAATGCCTTCAATACTGTGGTAAGCCAGATGTCATCTGTTGATATTAAAATCTCAGATGAAGATAAGTGCCTCAGTTTGTTTTGTTCTCTACCAGATTCATGGGACAGTCTAGTTATTGAAATAGGTAGAAATACAACTACCTTCAATTTTGATGACATTGTCTCAGCCTTGCCTTCAGAGGGAATGAGACGAATAAATATGGAGGGCCAGAATGTAGATGCCTTATCTGTACAAGGAAGGTCCCAAAATAGAAACAATAATAAGGTTTCGAGTGGGAGATCTAAATCTAGAGGGAGATCTAAATCTCCTAGAGTGTTTGTAAAGGTGTGCTGGAAATGCAGAAAGAAAGGGAACTACAAAAAGGACTACAGATCTAAAGCTCCTGAGAAAGGAAATGGATCTAATGATGCTCCTTATGCAGAGGCAAAAACCACCTCTGATGAATGTGGGGATGTGTATTTGGCTTCTTCTTCAAATACATATGTAGATCATGATTCATGGTTCATTGAATCGGGTGGATACTTTCACTTCACTCCCCATAGGGAGTGGTTCTATGAGTATGAGAAATAAGATGGTGGTCATGTCTTCCTAAGGGATGATAGGAAGGCCAGAATTGTCAGACGTGGAAAATTCAAGCTGAAGTTGCAAGGTCGAAGGATTAGAACACTTACTGGTGTTCTATACATTCTTGCATTGGCCAAAAATCTAATTTATGTAAGAAAGATGGATGATGCGAGTGTAAAAATAGTGTTCGAGAAAGATACATGTAAGATGGTCCGAGGAGCGCTGGTATTAATGCAGGGAGTTCAGATTGGAACTCTGTACAAGCTCCAGGGCAGCACTGTTATTGATCGGTGCAACAGTTCTATGGTTCTTTAAAGTGGAGAGGAAAGCCTAGCGGTCTCTAGAGAAAATACCATGCTATGGCATCAAAGGCTTGGACATATTGGAGAGACGGGCCTTTGGATACTACATGGAAATGATATGGTAGAAGGTATGTCTAATTTCTCTCTGGAATTCAATTTCTATGAACATTGTGTATATTGGAAGCAAAATCAAGTGAGTTTTCCTTCTGGTGCTAAGAGGGTGAACAAGATATTAGAACTTGTGCATAGTGATGTGTTTCGACCTGTGTCGGTTCCATCATTGGGTAAGTCTATGTACTATGTTTCATTCATAGATGACTTCTCAAGGAATAAATGGATAGATTTCTTTAGAAATAAATCTGAAGTCTTTGATAGATTTAAATAATTTAAGGCTTTGGTGGAAAACCAGACAGAGAAGAAGATAAAGGTGTTGAGGACAGATAATGGTGGGGAGTTCTACAAGAAAGAATTTGAAGAGTTTTATAGGAAGTGTGGTATAGCAAAGTAGGAGACTACTGCATACACACCTCAGCAAAACGGAGTTGTAGAAAGAACGAACAGAACGCTGATGGAAAAGGCAAGAAGCATGCTCAGTGGTACTGGGTTAGGACAAGAATTCTGGGTAGAGGTAGTGGAGACTGCAAGTTACTTGGTTAATAGATCACCTTCATCAGCGTTGGAGGATAAGACCCCACATGAGGTATGGATTGGTAAGAAACCCTCTCTTTCACATATGAGGGTATTTGGATGTGATGCATATGTACATGTTCCAAAGGAGAAAAGGACCAAGTTGGGTAATAAATCTGAAAGGTGCATCTTTATTGGGTATAAGGATGGTTTAAAGGGTTACAAGCTTTGGAACCCAGAAATAAGGAAGGTTGTGTCCAGCCAAGATGTGGTGTTTAGGGAGGTTAAAGATGTTGTTAAACATGAATTCCAACCAAAGGAACCTGAGAAGATGGAGTTTGATCTAAAGGAGGATGAATGAAAGTCTACAATAGAAGAAGACTCAGAAGAGGAAGAGCCACAAACTCCAGCTATGAGAAGATTAGTTCGGGAAAGACAACAACCAGAAAGGTATAGTCCATCTTCTTTCTGTTCAAGTTTTTCATTAACTATAACAGATGACGATCCCAAAAATTTCAGGGAGGCAATAGATTCAGAGGATGGAAAAATATGGAAGCAGGCCATGGTTGATGAAATGACATCCTTGCACAAAAATGAGGCATGGGATCTGGTGGAGTTGTCGGCTGGAAGGAAGCCCATCGGGAGAAAACGGGTGTTTAAGAAGAAGATGAATTTAGAAGGAAAGGTGGAGAAATACAAATCTAGGTAGGTAGAAAAAGGTTATTCCCAGGTGCCAGGAATTGATTTTGGTGATATTTTTTCTCTTGTTTGCAAAGTTACTTCTATTAGACTACTTTTATCTGTTGCTACTGTATTTGATTTTGAGATAGAACAGATGGATGTGAAGACAAAATTTCTTCACGGGGATCTATAAGAGGAGATATACATGAAACAACCTGAAGGCTTTATGGTGAAGGGGAAGAAATAACTGGTATTTAGGTTAAAGAAGTCTCTATATGGGTTAAATCTATCACCAAGGATGTGGTATCAGAAATTTGATACATATATATGGGGACTTGGCTTCACCAGAAGCAAGGAGGATCACTGTGTTTATTTTAAATTAATTGGTGACCATGTTATTTATTTGGTATTGTATGTGGATGATATGTTGTCGAATGGAAATGACAAAGAAATTATCGAAGATTTGAAGACCCAACTATTCTCGAAATTTGACATGAAAGATCTTGGTGCTGCAAACTATATTTTGGGCATGGAAATTAAGAGAGATCGAGAAAATAGGAAGTTGTGGTTAAACCATAGGAAGTATGTCGAGACTATATTGTAGAGGTTCAATATGTAGGATAGTAAGCAGGTGAATGTTCCTATTCCTATAGGTGTAAAGCTGTCTACTGAATAGTGTCCCAAGACAAAAGAAGAAGAGGAGGATATGTCCCATGTTCCATATGAAATTTTAGTGGGTAGCATGATGTATGCAATGGTCTATACTAGACCATACATTACACATGCAATGGGGGTATTGAGCAGGTTTATGTCAAACCAAAGGAAGGACCATTGGACAACAGTGAAGCAGGTTTTCAGATATTTGTGTGGCACTAGTGATTATGGCTTGTGCTACCAGGGAAGACTAGGATTGGAAAGAGTGTTGGACGTTCGTGGTTTTGTTGATGCAAATTGGGCTAGAGATCCAGACCAAAGAAGATCTACAAGTGGGTATGTGTTTAGCCTATTTGGATGTGCAGTCAGTTGGATGAGTAAAAGACAGTTTGTAGTGGCTCTTTCAACTACAGAAGCAGAATACATGGAAACCACTCATGCAAGCAAGGAAGCAGTTTGGTTGTAGAGATTATGTTCAAGTATGGGGTTGGTTCAGTGAGCTATAAGGATAGAATATGATAGACAAAGTGAAATTTTCTTGGCTAAGAACCCTGCTTATCATTCAAAGACAAAGCACATTGATGTTCAATATCACTTTTTGAGAGATATGGTTGAGGATAAAAGGGTGTTGCTGGTAAATATGGACACTTTAAAGAATGTTGTAGATGAATTGACGAATTCTGTGAGCACTCAGAAGTTCTCATGGTCTAGAGAAACAATGGGTGTTGCAGAGCTAGGATAATGACTAAGATCTCCTGTGGCCCCCTTGCAGAAAGAAAACAACAAGTGGGAGAATGTTGGGTATGTGTTATATTCTTTCCACGACTAGCCTCACATGTTGTACGTTGCACCGAGCACAACAGGGGGGTCACAGGGGTGGAGGCAGCACCCCAAAAATGGTTTTTTGGTGTGCAGACCCACTCATAGGCGGACCCAACCATGGTTTTGTACATGATTTTGCACATGGTTTTCGGCCTTGGTATTTTGTAGATCCGATCAAGGGAACTATGGTTATGTTCTAATCCAAGGTTAATGGGTTAGGGTTTATGTATGCTTCGGCATGTATATATATTTTTTGTAACACTAAAAGGAATATAATGAAAAATCAAGCTGGTTGTCCCGATTTGGGATCTAGGGGAAAATATTTGTGTTTATCTATTTTATCTTTTATGCTCTCGCTATTGTTTATTTTATGTTTTAAGATTTGTTTGTAGATAATTTTTGTACATGGTTAGAACCTACATGCTCGGCCTATTCGATAGCCTCATCGGAGGTTAAACCCGCATTTGAAAGACATTGTAAAAGATGAATTACAAAAGCTGCTAGATGTAAACTTCATTTATCCTATTTTAGACAACAAATGGGTCTCTCCTTTAGTAGTCGTTCCTACAAATAATAGTAAGTGGAGAATCTATGTGGATTACAGAGAACTGAATAAAGAAACACATAAATACCACTTCCCCCTCGATTTTATTGATCAGGTCCTTGATACATTAGCAGGAAAGCGGTTTTTTTCTTTTCTTGATGGTTTCAGTGGTTACAATCAAATCCAAATAGCCCATGAAGACCAAGATAAAATGACCTTTACCTGCCCCTCGGGTACATTCGCCTATAGGGTATTGCCATTCCGACTATGCAATTCCCCAACAAAATTTCAAAGGGCCATACTTTAGCATTTTTTTTGTTTTAATAAATGAAGGGCTCGAGGTTTACATGGAAGAATTTACGCCATATGGAGATGACTTTGATCAGGCACTGCAAACACTAGAAAAATTATTGTAACGATGTATTGATACCAAATTGTGTTTTGACAATGAAAAGTGTCACATGATGATGACCGAAGGAGTGATCCTAGGACACTACATCCCTATAGTTGGAATACAGGTAGATCCAGCAAAGGTAGAGGTAATTATTTTATTAGCCACACCTTGTACTCAGACAAAGGTACGTAGTTTCCTTGGATATGTAGGGTACTACCGTAAGTTTATAAAGATTTTTTCACAAATTGTTGCATCCTTGTATGCATTAACTGTAAATTTTGAATTCCACTGGTTTGAAAAATGTGAAACTTCTTTTTCAAATTTGAAGAAACTGCTTTCGACTGCACCAATCTTATGTGGCCCCAATTGGGAGCTACCTTTTAAAATTTCCTCAGATGCATCCGATACAATGATAGGGGCGGTTCTCGATCAAGAAGAGGCCAAGAAGCGCTATGCTATTTACTATATCATATTTTGATATAACTATCAAGGACCGTCCAGGAAAGGAGAACGTAGTTGCAGATTTCCTGTCTAGAGTTCCAAAGTCAAATCACCCACTAGCGGTGGATGATCAGTTCCCTGATGAGTATTTGTTCACTGTAGCAGAAAAAACACCATGGTACGCAGATGTAGTGAATTATGTGGTAGTAGGAAAGCTGCGAAGACACTTGACAACAAAGGAATAGAAGTTGATTGTTCAACGCAGTGCTAGATTCTCCTATATCTATGGATATCTTTTCCATACAGGAGATGATATGAATATACGCAGATGCATCCAAGAAGACAAGATTTATGACATCTTAAGGGTCTATCATGATAAACCATGTGGCAGCCATTTTTCAGATTGCAGGACGGGGCACAAACTATTACAAATGGGCTACTATTGGCCTACAATTTTTAAATATGTCAAGAAATATGTCCAAGCATGTGATAGTTCCCAATTGAATGGGCCACCCTGGCCAATGTGACGAGATGCCATTGTAGCCACAGTTGGTAGTAGAACCTTTTGAACGATGGGCACTGGAATTTTTTGGGCCATTCAACCCGCCATAGAATTAAAATACCTATATACAGGTTTCCACAGATTACGTGAGGAAGTGGGTAGACACATTGGCTTTGTCGAGAGCTACAGAAGGCTCTGTGATCCATTTTATTTTTGAGCTATTTGTATGGTATGGCTTACCTCAAGAGGTGATAAATGATGGAGGTGCACATTTTGTGGGAAATAAAATCACGACCACCCTAAATAATAGCCATGTCACCCATAGAGTCACCTCTCCCTACCACCCACCAGAAAACGGGTAGGTTGAAAGAACTAATAAATTCCTTGAGGAAATTCTCACTAAAATAGTCTCGACACATCACCAAGATTGGACTAATAGACTGCCAGAGGCCTTGTGGGCTTATCGCACAACATGGCGAAACACCATCGGATATTCTCCATACCATCTGGTTTTTGGAAAGGAACCAATTTTTTCTATTGAATTTGAAATAAAGACTCTAAGAACAACCCAAGAAGTGGGGTTGGATTTGATGGAGGCCCAAGTTAGAATACTCCAACAAATAAATGAATTGGATGAAGCACAACTACTTTCTCTACAACACACTGCAATTATTCAACAACAAAGAGCTAAGTGGCATGACAACCTCATAAAAAAAAGAGATTCCAAAAATGATATTGGACACTATCTATGACTCCAGATTCCAAGACTTCCCGGGTAAGTTACAAACAAGGTGGCTCGGACCATAAGAAATTGAAGAAGTGCACATCAACGATACCATTACCTTGACCACCATAGATAGATCTGGCTCTGAATTTTGATTCAATGGACATTGGGTGCACCTCTATCATAAACCACTTACAAAAGATTATTTTTGCTAGCAGGTTCGTGATGACCCCACCATCCAAATTTTAGTTGCAGGGAATGATGGCCCGATAGTTTTAAGTTCATAAAAATTTGTTATTTCTTCTTGTAAATATTGTATATATGTTTCCTATAGTTTCTAGTTCTTCTCATCGTTGCACATAAGAATTCCATCTCTTTTTCATTATTTTGATGCTCACAACTGCATTATTTTTTCTTTTCTTTCATGTGTTTTTATGTTCAATCCATTTAAAACAAAATTCAATCGAATTGAACAACTGTCATTCAATTCAAATGAACGACTGTGTTTTTTAGTTTGTTTATTTCTATTCTTCAAACCATTGAAAATTTTTTGTTCAATATAATTAAGCAGTTGTTGTTCAATCGAATTGAATAGTTGATGTTCAATCGAATTGAACAACTGTCGTTAAATTCAAATGAATGGTTGTTTTCTTTGTTGCGTGATTTTACTTTTGTTGTTCAATCCATTGAACAATTGTTTTTCAATTGAATTAAACAACAACCATTCAATTCAAATGAATGGCTGTGTTTTTTAGTGTGCTTATTTCTACTATTCAAACCATTGAATAATTGTTGTTCGATCGAATTGAACAATTGTTGTTCAATCGAATTGAAAAACTGCCGTTCAATTCAAATGAACAACTATTTTTTTTTTTGCGTGGTTTTACTTTTTCCGTTCAAATCCATTGAAATTTTTGTTCAGTTGAATTTAACAGCTTCCGTGCAATCCAACTAAATGACTAATTTCTTTTCGAGCATGTTTTTTAAATTTTCTTTCCCTTTTTTTCGCATTTTTTTGTCTTTTGATGATTTATTTTCGAATATCCACTCTTCTTTTACACATCATCGCCATAAAAACAATTTCAAGAAAAGGAATTGGCACGTGAAGAGGAGAAAAGAAGTTATATTACTAATATTATGACCTTTTGAAATTTTGATGGAAATATTTACTTTGGAAGCTGACATGGTTTATCTGTATAATGAAGGACTTGATATCTCATTTTCAGACATATTACTACACAATTCATTTCCATAGTCTTATGCTCATATATATTTTTACACTCTCAAGTGGTAATTCTCTTTGGCATGAGGATATAGGAATAAGAGTATTAATTTTATTGGCATTATTTTTACTTCTTACACCATCCCTAACTCTTAAGGATTTAATGAGCCTCCCTCCATTTATAAGAAAAAATAAAATATTATGTGTATGTGATTTTTTTTTTAAGAAGAAAGAATACGAGGTCTCATCATGAGCCAACCTACCATGATCATGAGGGTTTAATAGGTGACATTCCCACAATGGCCAACACACCAGGGTAGTGACCTTCTCGACAACTAAAATTGCTTGAATGACAGGAGGTATCATCACGAGCCAACCTGATCACTCTGTTAAAACCCCCCTGAATGGCACTATGACTATCTGGCCACCACACCAGCATAGTGGTTCCTCCATAAAATAAGAAAAATAAATAGAGAATTTTGGCTCAAAGAAAATAAAAAAAGAAAATATTATGTCTATGTGAAAAAATTTTTATGAAGAGAGAATAAGGGGTCTCATCATGATCCAACATACCATGATCATAAGGGTTTAATAGGTGACATTCCCATAATGGCCAACAAACCAGGGTAGTGACCTTCTCGAAGGACAGGAGGTCTCATCACAAGACGACCTAATCACTATGTTAAAATCCCCATGAATGGCACTATTACTATCTGGCCACCACACCGGCATAGTGGTCTCTCCATAAAACAAGCAAAATGTATACTTTTAAATATAGGATTCTGGCTCATTTCTGGGTTAAAATAGCAACCCTGTCGAGGCTATGGATGCCTGCTAGCAGCAATGGCTCTCCTTGTGGTATCAAATTATTTTTCTAACAATTTCCAATTACTTTTATATGCCATATTTCCTATTGATCCGTTCCTGAAGATAAATTCACTGCTTGAATAAGTGTTATCACTACATACCCACATAATTAAATATGAGTGAATTCTATTTTCATGCTGAAATAAGGGATGACAACATCAATCATAATATGTCACCTATCATGCTTTTGTCATACTATGCCATCAAAATAGGACATATTTTTCATAATAATTACTACTCTAATTTTCTCCTCGTCTTTGATCATTTCCACCTAATGTACATTTGTGACGATTACCAACTTCTGACCTTTAATTCATGTGAATTCATGATTTTTACCAGCTTTCCTCTTTTCTTGAGCTTAAAGGACGTGGATTACCTTCTCTTATTGGAGGGGATACACATATTAATAATTGTTGAGCACTGGAAGAGGTATGAATTCACCATGCATTTTCTCATATTTTTCCTTTAAACATAACTCTTTTTATTCTAGAAAGGTGATTTATTGTAGAATTATGATAGAATTGCAAAGACTTGTGCTTATTTTGAAAAGTAACTAAAAATTTACTTTTATTGTAAAAACAGGAAACAAACAGAGTAAACCACTATTCGAGAGACAAGGCTAAAGCAGTAGTAACTACTGTTGCTCCAGTAATAGACCATATCCAGACAAAGAGAAGGAAATCATAATGCATAGCTAAGAGAAGACAAGGAACAACATGACTACAGCTGAAGAAGATCAAGCGCTAGCTAAAGAAAGAAAAGGATCGAATCCCTCAGGATCTTTTGATCCTGAGGGATCGTTGTTTAGTCTTATCTTTCTCGTTGTCTTATCCGTCAAAATTGTTATAAAAGGAAATGCCTTTAGAGATCGAAAGGAGTTGAATTATTGATTAAACATTTCTCTTGTCACCATACATTTTCTTATTGACTCTTGTGATCAGAGAGCGACCGCTGTAAACACTATTTATGTTTGATTAATATAAGAATGCATTTCCGCCCCATTTCTTAGCTCTATAGTAGCCCATCAGTGTTTCACTAGAGGCTAAGGGCTCGGCCCTAGTGGATCGATCTATTGTTTGTATCTCTATCTTTCAATTATCATCGTCTGATAGTTTTTGGTTGTTTCCATTACATTTGCAAGTTAATTGGTTTGCTGTTGAATTACTGATTGATTTTGTTATGTTAATGAATTGCATCGATGTTCTGTTTTGACAAGGACCTTAATTCCTGTATTATTTATCTTGTTGTACCTTACAGAGCTTTGTTTTTTAGCATTAGATGTTCTATTCCAATTGATTTTTGTTCTGTTGGATTGCTGTTCATTTCGGATTGCTTCTTAACAATGTTTTCTGTCGACAGGGTTTGGTTTTTAATAGAATTTTCTATTTGATTCCATTAAGTTAAGATCTAATGTTCAGATTCATTAGTTAGTATTTGTTGTTCGATTCTTCTAAGTTACAATTTGCTACTCATTTACATTGCTATTCAATTATAGTGCACTGTTCATTTCCAATTCATTAGTTTACAGATTGCAAAGAGTTTTCTTTTAAAGAGTTTTCATAGTTTACTTTCAATAGCAGCTTTAGTTCAATTTTTATTTCCCTTTAATTGCTTTAAAGTAGGACTATCAACTGTAGAGAACACTGGTTATTGCTTCCACGTTCCCAGATTGATTGTCTTGTTCCAGTTTGATTTCAATTACATCAATTTCTAGAGGAATGAGTTATTGCTACTGTATCTTTGATTGATGTTTGCTGAGTGAATAGTTGGATTTCAAAGCATTTGAGTTCATGTTATTGTAATTAGATTTCTTTTCCAAGCATCCGTTTACTCTTGTATTTAGAACACTATGCTACATCTTACAAAGAATTACTCTTAGCTTGAATTGCAGCCTCAGACAGAGTACACTCTTGAAACAAAAAGTCGTTCCTGGATTGATGATTAATGTAGGATAAATAGGTTTTAAAAAGATACCTTTTATACCTCAAAATTTTGGTGTCGTTTCCAGGGAGAGTGTATGCCATTTAGAAGGAGTGATGCACATTTGACTTTTTTCTGCTTGGGAAGAATTGGGTATTAAAGACGGAATGTAAGAACCCACGCACCGAGCAAGAAACATACTTGCTCATGGCCCGCTTCACAGCAGAATTGAGTAAATTCTGGTTTTAGCTAGGAATGAAGGCTTGCTTTTTTGAATGAATAGAAAAGCTAAACAAAAAAAAATTCCTCCTAAACCTGAAAAACCTAAGGGAACGGTGACCCTTGGGTGAACAACTTTCATTGAGGAAATCCTTAAGAAAATTGAATCTCATCCATTAGTAGGACCTAGGAAAGTTATTTCTAGACAACCTACTAGTTCCCTTCAGGCCACAGAATCACCATCGGTAGCCTTTGCTGAGGTACATATCCAAATAGAATAAATTGAGAAAAATTCCCAAGAAATTGAGAATTATCGCCTAATTTCTCTGCAAGAATGGAAATCTAGTAATCTCTGCGAAGGAGAAGGGGAAACAGGGGAAACAGAAGAACCAAAATCTCCTCTTGAAGTAATCCAAACAGTGAGCAGCCCAGATAAGGGAAGTGTTGTTAACATCATTCAAAACAAAGGACCTGAATCTCCTCAGGTAGTAGGCCAGCAGGGAACACTTATTATTCTGGATCGAGGGAGTGTTGTCAAGGTCATTCCTATTCCTTCTAGTCAGCCTAGGAATTCCCTTGAAATCCCAAAAGGATATTGGCACATATTTGATCAAATGGCCCAGAACCGAAACCAGAAAACACCTCAACAAACTTCCACACTGCAATATCCCATAGTGGACACTACAGTTAATGCACCTATGAAGGCCATTCCTCTTCAACATATTCCTACATTCCATGGCTTAACATCGGAAGATCCAGATGAATTTCTATTTGAATTCGATGTATTATGCAGGGGGTATGAATATACCACCGATCCCAAAAAATTAAAATTATTTCCTTCCACATTAAAAGGAGCAGCCTTACGATGTTTTATGGGGTTAGGTGGAGGTGTTATAAATGATTGGGACCAGATGAAAGCTGCATTTCTAAAGAAATATCAGGATTATTGTAGGTCCAGGAAATTAAAGATGAAATATTTCAGATGACATAAAAACCTAATGAAACACTGGAGGAATATGTATAATGCTTTCAATACAACCTTCAGAGATCACCTTATTCATATTTACCCTTACCTGATAATGTGTTGAAAACTACATTACTTAAAAGGATGAAGGAAAAATGGGTTGAAACATTAAATATTATGGGAAAAGGTGATATATATCAGGAAAGTTTTGCTGACATTATTGATTTGTGTATCAGGAGCTCAAGAGGTAGCACAAGGCTAAAATCAGCAGAATGTGACATGATCACAAGGGATTATAAGACCTCCAGTGAAGGTGTAACCCGCCCAGATATTGGAAATCTGTTGGAAGATTTTAAAGCTAATATTTTAGGGACTCTAAAAACTCAGTTAAACATTATGCAAGCCAAACAAAAGCAAGCAGAAGTAGAAAAAAACTTGGAAATATTATGTCCTAAGAGCAGGAAGAAACACAAACATAAAGAGTGCCCGCTGGATATAATCAAAGTCTGTGACATCTGCACAAAATATCACTCCATAGAAGGTTGCCCCTTGCTCCCTGGATTGAAAGCAGTCTACAAAGAGGCGGAAGAAGAATCAGAAATGGTATTCCTACTTAATTAGCGCCGAAAATGGCAGCCACGAAAAACAGGTATGCCAATTGATCCATCCTCTTCTTTTCAGCCTCCTCAATATAATGCTCAGAAATATAATGGAATGTGGAAAAATCATCCACTTTTTCCCAATTGGTCACAACAACCATTTCCTACATCACCATGGCCAAATCAAAAAAACTAAACTAATTGGCCAAATTTTCCTTTCTACCCACCTTTTTGGAAAAACAATGCTTATCCAACACAATGGTCCCCCTCCACTTCGTAGAGTCAAACCTGGCAGTCAAACTGAAAAAGACCTAAAAATCAGCTAGCTAGAACAATCCCTCTCTCTCAACCTACACTGCCAGCCACCTATACATTTCCACAAAACCCCCTGACCAATTTAAGACCACAAATCCCAGCCCAACCCAACCCAAACCCAAATAATAGGCCAGTTCAGTCTGTCCAAATAATGGAACCGCCAGAACTAGAAACTGAACTGAGGGAGTGCAATGACCTTCAATTCAGATCTGGGCACATAGTAGAAACAGAGGGAGACAAAAATGTTCAAATTGAAGATATGTTACCTGCAGAACAAACATTGCAAGAAGAGAATGTGGTTCAACAAAAAAACTCAACAAAAAGCAACCACCTCTTCTCCACCATTCCCAGAACAATTAATCATACCTCGCCCAATATAATATCTTGTTTTTTATCTTCTGCGAGAATTAAAAAATTTGTGTATAGAAATCCCTCTCCTCCAAGCTATACAAGACATTCCTATTTATGCAAAGACCATAAAGGAGTTATGTATAAAGAAGCTAAAGAGGAGAACAACAACCAACCCAACTGTCCAAGAAGTCGGTACTCTATCTAACTTATTATCAGGAATGGAAACACATGTAAAATATGAAGACCCAGGAAATCCTATAGTCACGGTGCAAATCAATGGGAAATCATTTCCAAATGCCTTAGTTGATTTGGGAGCTTCAATTAGTATCCTAACAACCACCACTTGTCGAAAACTTGGCATTACATCACTAGATCCAACAGCAAACTTATTGGAATTGGATGACCGATCGGTAGTCAAACCAGAAGGTACACTACAAGATGTAATGGTATCTGTAGATTCCTGGGAGTATCCTGCTGACTTCCTAATTATCAACCCAAAGAACCGGCTAGATGGACACCCGCTGATCCCAGGTAGACCTTGGTTGGCAACATCCGATGCTTACATTGGCTGCCAACAAGGCAACATGACTATAACAAGGGGAAACTATGTCAAGAACTTAGATTTATATCCCCCAGCCCAACCAAGCCTATAAATAATCAAAACAAGGAAACAACATGTATCACATCTCATGGAAAATATGAGATCACCATTAACCATAGAAGATGCCCTCGATTTTAAAGACCAAACGGAGGATGACATTATTAATAGTTTCATCAATAAGCCAAAAATCAGATCCCATTTGCAATGTCACATGATCAAGGCAGCATTTGATAATAAAGAAGAAGAAGATCTTCTGAAATACATACATGATCAATCAATACCCACTACTTCTGTTTACAATAGCAAAATTATGGAAATTGAACCGGGAAAAAATCTAAACATTAACAAAAACTTGAATGCTGAACAAGAAGAGAAGTTGGTCCAATTACTACGAAAATATAAGGGAGCCTTTGCATGGGACTATCCAGACATGAAGGGAATTGTTCCCCAGTTATGCACACACCACATCTACACAGAAAAAGATGCTAGACCCATTCTCCAACCCCAACGAAGATTAAACCCTCATCTTAAAGATATTGTGAAAGCTGAATTACAAAAGTTGTTGGATGTCAATTTCATTTACCCAATATCTGATAGCAAGTGGGTCTCTCCATTAGTAGTGGTGCCAAAGAGGAACGAAAAGTGGAGAATATGCATAAATTACCAAGAACTGAACAAAGCAACCCATAAAGACCACTTTCCCCTTCCCCTCATTGACCAGGTATTAGATACATTGGCAGGAAAGAAATTATTTTCTTTCTTGGATGGCTTCAGTGGATACAATCAAATTCAGATTGCCCCTAAAGACCAAGAAAAAACTACTTTTACCTGTCCTTGGGGGATATTTTCCTATCGATTTTTACCCTTTGAGCTATGCAATGCCCCTACTACATTTCAGAGGGCCATTCTCAACATCTTTTCCGATTTAATAAATGAAGGGCTCAAAGTATACATGGATGACTTCACACCTTACAGAGATGATTTTGAGCCAGCATTAGAAAACTTAGAAAAGGTGTTGCAAAGATGTATTGACCCCAGGCTTTGTTTAAGCCATGAAAAGTGTCACATGATGATGACCAAAGGACTCATCTTAGGTCATTATATTTTAGTAGCTGGAATTCAGGTAGATCTATCTAAAATTTAGATAATTTTGTTAATACCTAGTCCTACCACACAAACAAAGGTACGTATCTTTCTCAGATTTTCTGGTTATTATAGAAGATTCATAGAACATTATTCTTGAATAGCTGCACCTTTATATGAACTAACAGGAAATGTTGATTTCATTTGGACAGATAAATGTGACCATGCTTTCGAGGATCTGAAAAAGCTTGTATCAACAGCCCCAGTGCTGAGGGGCCCAAATTGGGATTTTCCATTCCAAATTTCATCTGATGCCTCAGACACAGCCATTGGAGTAGTGCTTGGGTAGGAAGAGGATAAGAAACCATATGAAATCTATTATATTAACAAAAATCTATCTCCTGCTGAATTAAACTATACTGTGACTGAGAAAGAATTTCTAGCTGTAATACATGCTGTAAATAAGTTTAGACATTATATAACTGGGTACCCTATAGTTTTATATACAGATCACTCAGCCATAAATTTTTTAGAAAATAAACTTGTTACAAATGGTAAAGTAACAAGATGGTTGATTTTGTTGCAGGAATTTGATATCACAATAAAAGATCGACCTAGAAAAGAGAACCTTGTAGCTGGTTTCTTGTCACAAATGCCAAAGCCAATAGATGCAGTAGCAGTCGAAGTTCACTTCCCAGATGTTCATTTGTTTGTTGTTATTGTTAGAACCCCATGTTATGCTGATATAGCAAATTACTTAGCAATAGGTAAATTACCTAAACATCGAATGCCTAATGAATGAAAACATATAATACAGCATAGTACTCGATTCTCTTGGATCGGGGGCTACCTGTTTCATACAAGGTCAGATATGAAAATCAAGAGATGCATCCGAGAGGATGAAGTATTTGATATTCTGAAAGCATGCCATAATGACCCGTGTGGTGAACATTTTGCAGATCGTAGAACTGCCCACAAGGTTTTATAGACAGGCTACTATTGGCCTACCATTTTTAAAGACGCTAAAAAGTTTGTACAGGCCTGTGATAGCTGCCAAAGCGCAGGTCACCCTGGACAGTTCAAAGAAATGCCTTTGAACCCACAATTAGTAATATAAACATTTGAACATTGGGCGCTCGACTTTGTTGGTCCCATTAACCAACCATCGAATCAAAGAACATACATCCTAGTCGCAAACGAGTATGTTACTAAATGGGTTGAAGCAGAGGCACTTTCGAAAGCTACATAAGACTCTGTAATACAATTCCTTTTCTAGATATTTGTGTGATACGACCTCCCAAGGGACATAATTACAGATGGAGGACTGCATTTTGTAGGTAACAAACTCGCTGAAACATTAGAAAATTACCACATTCAGCACAAAATTACAACTCCGTACCACCCACAGGCAAACGGCCAGGTAGAGAGCACAAATAAAGTGATCGAATCTATACTGAAAAAAACAGTTGCCTCACATAGACGTGACTGGGCTTACAGATTTCCAGAAGCCTTGTGGGCATATCGAACAACATGGAGAGGTACGACGGGGTATTCACCATATCAATTGGTATTTGGAAAAGAGCCCATCATTCTGATAGAGTTTGAAATTCATACATTAAGAATAGATGTTGTGTAACCAACTCCAAAAATAGAAGAAAAGAGATATAAAAGCTTTAGAAATAAGCCACTTCGAGGGGGCAACCTCCAATACATTACATAAATGAACAATTCTTGGATGATACAATTTACAACACCTCCTTTCTATATATAGGAGTCCATGGGGCCATAATGTAATCTTAGTGGGGCCACAATGTAATCCTAGCCGACCTAACAATAATAATTTAAGGGCACAATAATAACAATATGGGGGTTACAAGGGTACAATAATAACAATAAGGGGGTTACACTGTTACACCATTTTTTTGGTCATCTAACCCATTATCATTAGATGAACTCAAGTACACCATGTAAGACCAATTTTACCCCAAGTAAAATTGCTTTCACCATGTAAAATACCATTTGTCCATATTTCCTGGTCATATTTAACCCAAAACAAGGAAATTAATTAAATAAATCATTATTTATTTAATTATTTCTTAGGAATAAGTTATTCAAATCCTTATTTAATAATATTCCTAGTTAAGTTTGACTAATTCATTTTTAAATAATTAAATAAATAATTATTTATTTAATTATATTCCCACCATCTCCCTAAAATAATAAATAAAACATTTATTTATTTATTGTTTATAAATAAAGGAATTGACCCAAGTCAAAATACCTTTTCCCTCCAACAAATATAATAAAATATTCCTAAAGGGTGATTCTAGAATTTTATTAATAATATTTTATTCATGCACCGAGTATTTTGTTATAAATAGAAGGGTTTTCCCCATTCATTAGTCACCTCCATTGCATTAGATCACTCTAGATCTACTCTTGGTCACCATTTTCCATTTTTGCTTTGTGAGCTCCCATTGAGCTCTATGTTTGTCTGAGTTTTCTACACCAATAAGAGAGAGGAATTTTATATTTGAAACGCTGAGGACTTTCAAGAACCCATCCCATTGAGGAGAACCGGAAAACACCTTTCTTTTTTTCCTCTCAGGTGCCCCATTCTTTAATATAATATAAAATTATTTTAAATACATTGTTCTTGTCTTGTCTATTGAATGCATGGAGCCATATTATATTTTATCTGCTTAATGTCTTTTGTGCTTGGATCTGGATTTGTGCAGCAGACTTAAAGATATTTTTCAGCCATAATCAATGTTAGGGCTATTTGTTATGCGTAGCTAAAGTGATATTTTACGACCAAAGATTCATACTAACATACACTAACAACAATAAGGGACTATACTAGTAATATAGGTACCTAACATGCCCCTCTCCTTCAAAAAAGTGTTGTCCTCAACGCTTGAGTAGCTCTGGGTGCTTCTGTATAAAATTCTCATCCTCCCATGTAGAATCTTCAGTGGGTAAGTTCTTCCACTTGATGAGATACTCTGAAGTTTATCGATTCCGTAGCTGTCGAGTTCTTGTTTCCATGACTACTTCAGGTTCCAATATGATTTTTCTTTCCTCATCAAGTTCTGGAAATATTATTTGAACTAGAAGATTTTCACCTATAACCTTCTTTAAGAATGAAACATGGAAAACTGGATGCACTCACGAAGAAGTAGGAAGCTCCAATTTGTATGCCATAGTACCAATATTTTGAAACACCTTGTAAGGACCATGGTACTTTGGCGATAATTTATTATCCTTCTTAGCTTGCTTGAGGGACATTTGTTTGTATGGTTGTAGCCATAAAAATACCCAATCTCCTACATCAAAACTTCTCTCGCTGCGATGTTGATCTGCTTGTTGTTTCATTCGGTTTTGTGCCAAATTCAGGTTATCCTTTAAGAGTTGGAGAAATTCTTGTTGATGCTCGATGTGATCTTCCAGTGCTTGAACCTTCAAATTTTACCTTAAATATGATGTGATGGATGGTGGATGATATCCATAAAGTGCCATAAATGGGGTCATTTTTTTTGCAGTATGGAAGGAAGTGTTATACCACCATTCAGCGAGAGGTAACCACATGACCAATTTTGTTTGTTTATCATATACAAAACAATGAAGATATCCTTCCAAACATTTATTTACTATCTCAATTTTACCATCAGATTGAGGATGATAAGATGAGCTATGAGCTAATTGAGTACCCAAACAAGAAAATAACTCCGTCCAAAAATTTCCAGTAAAAATGGGATCTCTGTCACTCACAATAACCCTTGGGCTTCCATGTAGCTTTTAAATTGTGTCCATAAATGTAGTCGCAATTGTACTTGCTTTAAATGGATGAGATAATTCACAAAAGTGTGCATGCTTGGTAAGTCTATCAACTACCACCATGATGACACTCTTTCATTTGTACTTAGGTAAACCTATGATAAAATCCATTGAAATCTCCTCCCAACGTTGATTTGGTATGGATAAAGGTTTTAGAAGTCACGGGGTCTTAATTGTCTCAACTTTATTCTGCTGGCAAACCAAACATTCCGCCACAAACTTTTGAATATCAGATTTAAGGCCATCCCAAAAAAAATATTTCTTCACCCTGTGGTAAGTTTTTAAAAATCTTGAGTGTGCTTCTAAAGGAGAAGTGTGCAGTTCCAAAATAATCTTTTGTTTTAGTTGGGAATTCTTACAAAGATATAAGTGATCTTTGTACCATAAGGAATCATTTTTCCAACTAAATGTAGAAGATATACTAGGATCTTGCTGCAACTTCTGAATGAGTGTCCATACATCTTTGTCCTTCTTCCATTCATCTCTTGTTTCGGTTATCCAATCTGGTTGGATAATAGAAATGGCACAAAGCAATGCTTCCACCTCTTTATTCTTTCTTGAGAGTGCATCTGCAACAACATTAAGCTTTCCTTTTTTTTTCAGATTATTTCAAAGTCATACCCCAACATCTTTGTGACCCATTTTTGCTGCTCTTCTAAAGATAGTCTTTGTTACCAAAAGTGTTTAAGACTATCATGATCATTTTTTACCTTGAAGTGTCTTCCCATTAGGTAAGTTCGCCATTTATTTAGTGCATGCAGTATTGCTAACATTTCCTTCTCATAAATAGGTTTCTGTAAATACTTTCCTTTGATTGGACGACCTTAAAAAGCAATCGGTCTTTCTTCCTGCATTAAAACAACACCAATTCCATTTCCTGAGGCATCACATTCCACAATAAAGGTTTTTGTGAAGTCTGGCATAGCTAAGATTGGTGCTCGACACATTGCCTCTTTAAGATGTTCAAAGGCCCTAGTTGCTTCAAGAGTCCATGAAAATGCATCCTTCTTCAATAATGTTGTTAGAGGTGCTGCTATTATCCCATAATTATTAACAAATGTGTGATAATACCCTGTTAACCCGAGGAATCCTTGCAACTGCTTTATTTTTGTGGGGACTTTCCATTCCTTAATGGCTTTAATTTTGTTAGGGTCTACCTTAACACCCTCGTGAGATACAATATGACCCAGATATTCCACCTCTTATACTCCAAAGAAAAATTTGTATGTTTTTGCATATAATTGTTTCTCCTGAAATAGTTTGAGAACCCTGTCAACATGTTCAACATGATCCTTCCAAGACCTGTTGTATATTAGTTTATCATCGAAAAATACTAGCACAAATTTTCTAAGGAAGGGTTTGAAAATGGAATTCATCAACCCTTGAAATGTAGAAGGTGCATTGGTAAGGACAAAAGGCATGAACAAAATTTCATGATGACCCTCATGAGTTCAAAATGTTGTTTTTGGAATATCTTCAGTCTTAATTCTAATTTGATGATATCCTGAACGAAGATCCAACTTGGTAAAATAAATTGCTCCATGTAATTCATCTAATAATTCATCAATCACAGGAATGGGAAATTTATCTTTAATGGTGAGCTTATTGATCTCCCTATAATCTAGACACATTCGCCATGATTCATCCTTATTGTGTACCAATACTACAAGAGCAAAGAAAGAACTTTGACTAGGTTGAATTATACCCGCCTCTGACATTTCTGCAATCATATGTTCAATTTCGCTCTTTTGGACATAAGGATATCTATAAGGCCAGATGTTTGGAGGAAAAATTCCTGGAATCAAATGAATAGCATGATCATTATCATGAATAGGTGGGAGTCCTTTGGGAGTTTCAAACACCTTGGAATGATTGTCCAAGACTTGTTGGAGATCTGTAGAAATAGATGATTTTGATGTTGGAACTTCTAGTGAGAATAATTGTGCAATTACGCCTTGTTGTTCTTTCTTTAGAAGCTTTTTGTTGTGTAACCAGCTCCAAAGAGAGAAGAAAAGAGATATTCACGCCTTAGAAATGAGCCACTTCGAGGGGGCAACCTCCAATACATTACATGAATGAACAATTCTTGGATGATTCAATTTACAAAACCTCCTTTCTATATATAGGAGTCCATGGGGCCATAATGTAATCCCGGTGGGCCACAATGTAATCCTAGCCGACCTAACAATAATAATTTAGGGGCACAATAATAACAGAATGGGGGTTACAAGGGTAAAATAATAACAATAAAGGGGTTACACTAACAACAATAAGGTATTATACTAGTAATATAGGGACCTAACACTTTTTCATGACATTAGAGCTTATTATCTTTCCTGGCTTCCCTGCAATACCCCGTAACTCGACTTCCTTTCCTTTTGAAAAAAATTTCAAGAAAAGTTCTTGAAAATTAAAAGCTATCGTCCCCAGAGATTGTAACCATTGTACTCCTAGTACAACATCAACACCTCCCATAGGAATGGAAAGCATTGGAATATTCAATACATATTCCCCCATGGTTAGCTTGATATTATGGCATTTTCCAGAGCAATTTATAGTTCCTCCATTTGCAACCATCACTTGACATTGTGGTGCTGGGTATAGGAAACAATTTAATTCCTTGGCTACCTTATAATGAATAAAATTATGGGTGCTACCTGAATCAATCAACACTATTACCCTTTTCTTCTTGATATGTCCTTCTATCTTGAGAGTTTGAGGAGTGGTAATTCCTGCCAGTGCATTACACAATATGGTCGGATTCATTTCTTCCCCTTCTATGGCTGGTTCCTGGTGTATATCCTCTTCTTGTTCATTTTCTTCTTCCTCTTCACAATCTATGTAAAATGATTTCTTCTCAACACACTTATGACCTTTAGTGTATTTTCTATCACAACTATAGAAAAGCCATTTTGCTCTTTTTTCTTCCAATTGTTGTGGTGTCAACCTTGTAGGTTGTGGAAATCTAGGTGTAGCAACACTTCCTTCTTTATAGAAGTGAGTGGTAGGCTTCCTTGTCGCCATAATTTTACATTCAATTTTTCTTGCTAACCTGAATGCCTTCTCCAATGAATCAGGTTCCAAAACGCAAAATTCATGCTGGATATTATCCTTTAAATTTCCTATGAAGAGATCCATCCTGTGTTCCTCTGGAATATCAGTTACCCTTATATTAAACTTTTGGAAGTCCTCAATGTGCTCCCCCACTAAGCCCTTTTGTTTGAGATTTATAAATTGGCTAAAGAAGGTGTTGCTCTTTGTATCCTCATAATGTGCTATCATTTCCTCTGTAAAAATTGACCAAGTGACAATTTTTTTATGGGAGCAAAGCCATCGATACCATACAAATGTATTTTCTTCTAAATGTAAAGTTGCAATGCGTACCTTTTGTGTGTTTTGCACGTTATGGAGATCAAAATATTGTTCCATCTGTAGTATCCATGTTACAGGATCCTTTCCATCAAAATTCTTCATCTCCATTTTTGGAATATGGTGGTTCTTCCCGCCAACATTAGAGTTTATGAAATCACGATTAACATTTATTTTGTTCTCATCATGATTTTCTTCTACTATCTTTTCACCATTATGAAGCATTTCTTGTATCAACTTTGTCAAACCTTCCATGTCTGCTTTTAGATCATTCTTCATGTTTTCCATGTTGTCTTTCATATCATCCATCTTAGCTTCCATGCCAGCTTCCATGCCATCCATCTTAGCTTCCATGCCTTTCTTCAAAACTTCCATTTCATTTTTTTGTTGCTCTTTGCGAGAGAGAAATTTGGTGCACTTGCTCTTGTAATTTTGATAGATCATGTTGCAATTCCTCATCCTCATGAGTCATAGTAGAACCTTATGAAGGCTTAATGGGTGTTGAATTATTTTTATGAGGCATATTTTAGAACCCAATACTGATATCTATTCTACAATATTCCCTTGGAATCAATTCAAATTGATTCTTCAAACAAGACTTATGCAAAAAAAATACACACCTTTTTCTTGATTTTTAGGAGCTTGATATTGAAATTGGATTATCTCTGCGATTTCAACACTTTTGAATGTCACAGGTTTGACCTGATTTGGATTCTCCAAGACAAAGTTGTGTCCAATCTCCCATAATGACCTAATTATGGACTAGTTCAGTAGAGTGAACTTGTACAACTTTCCACATGTCACTGTTTCATCCTTTGGCTTTGAAATTGATAGCCAAGAAACTATAGTCCATGTACTTGCGACCAATTTTTACGGAACTCCAATTCGATGTGCAAAGAGAGAGTTATGAATCTTTTGCCACGATCATCTCTTTGAGATGAAATTTGGGAGCTTGAAAAAGCACTACCTTCCAAAGATCATATCTCCAAAAATATTGTGAACCAAGCTCTGAAATATTTCGATGAGTTTCCTCAGGATGTCGGCTTCGCACCCTAAAATTTTTAGATTCTGAACCTTCACAGAAAAAACTTTATAGTGAAAATGCCACGATGACTTGTTTAGAGGAGTGAAACCCTAGAATCCAAAGCTCTGATACCAAATGTTGTGTAACTAGCTCCAAAAATAGAAGAAAAGAGATATCAACGCCTTACAAATAAGCCACTTCGAGGGGGAAACCTCAAATACATTACATAAATGAACAATTCTTGGATGATACAATTTACAAAACCTCCTTTCTATATATAGGAGTCCATGGGGCGATAATGTAATCCTACTGGGGCCACAATGTAATCCTAGCCGACCTAACAATAATAATTTAAGGGCACAATAATAACAATACGGGGGTTACAAGGGTACAATAATAACAATAAGGGGGTTACACTAACAACAATAAGGGACTATACTAGTAATATAGGGACCTAACAATAGCCCAGGAGGTGGGTTTAGACTTAAATGAAGCCCAGGTCAGAAGATTACAACAAATCAATGAGTTGGATGAAATTAGGCTCTATGCTCTTTAGCACACTACATTAATTCAACAACAGAGAGAAAAATGGCATGACACCCTCATCAAAGAGAAAATCTTCCATGAAGGAGATTGGGCACTCCTATATGACTCCAGGTTTCAGGATTCCCCAGGAAAACTCCAGACATGATGGCTTGGACCTTATGAGATACAAAAGGTGAATTATAATGGCACCATCACATTAACCACCATTGATGGATCTGGACATTCCTTCAAAGTAAAAGGTCATCGAGTATGACTTTACCATAAACCGCTTAATCGGGAATCCTTTAACCAACAATTACAGGAAGATTCTACCATGCAGATTCTTGTTGAGGAAGACAACTCCTCCTTAGCACCCATTTACTGAATCATTTCTTTATTTTGAAACTTGTACATAAAGCTTTTCCTTTTATTTTGCTTGTTTTTTTCTATAGATTTTATTTCTTAAGTTGTTCCTTTTTAAGGAACAGTAGTATTTTCTCTCAAGAAACGTGCATTGAGTGTTTTGTTTGCTGTTCCTTTCCAAAAGGAACAACAGTTTTTGCAGCGTCCTATATGTTGTTCCTTTCAAAAGGAACAACAGTTTTGATTGCAAATTTTTGCTATTTCACAGTGTTTTTGTTGTTCCTTTCCAAAGGAACAACAGTTTTTGTCGTATGTTTCTGTTGTTCCTTCCCAAAGGAACAACATTTCCGCTGATTGTTTTTGTCGTTCCATTCGAAAGGAACAACATTTTCGTAGATTGTTTTTGTTGTTCCTTCTTAAAGGAACAACACTTTTTGAGTGCATTTTTCTTGTTTTAGAATAGCATTTTGAGGATTTTTGTGAATTCTTCATGACTCTTCTAAAGGAAAACATACAATTTATGCAAGGTTACACAAATTAAAGGTTACTAGAATCAGCAAATCAAGAGAAATTGTCATTTTTTTAAAAGAAATTGTTTTGTAGTGATAAGAAAAAGGAAATGAAATAACCATTTATATTACTTTGTTGTCTTTATTTTCACTAAAATTAATATGATCGGTTATCTTTATCATGTTGGTTCTTCCCTAAATTTTCATAACTTTCTTTGATTTTTATTTATTGAGTAAAAATAAGGGCATATTTTATCTATTGAGATGTTTAGACTTATTCCACCATCCCTACTTTTAAGGAGTGCTAAGCCATCCTCTATATATAAGTAGGAAAGTGCTATATAAAAAAAAAAAAGAAAAAAAGAAAAAGAAAAATCTCTATATAATTACTATCAATTCTATGATATGGCAGATGGAGGATAGGGGGTCTCATCAAGAGCCAGCCTACCATGATCATAAGGAATTAGTGAAGTGGCATTCCCATTATGGCTAGCACACCAGGGACATGATCCAATGGATAGATAAATAAAATAATAATAATAATAAGCAGTCCTTGGAACAGGAGGTCTCATGACGAGCCAACCTATCCACTTTTCACTCCTTCCTGGTGAATGGCATTGTGAAACATCCGGTTCCCAAGCCATCACAGTGACCTCCATCATGACATCACAATGGCACTTTCCTAGGCACAAATAAAGGATAATGGTTCCAAGGGTGAAAAAACAACTTTGTCAAGGTTATAGACACCTGCGGGCAATAGAGCTCTACTGATGGTATTGGAGTCACACTTTTTAAATCAATAGTAATAATAAACCCTTTTCTTATATCTCTATCTAATATCAAATGAAAGTATGTTCCTAAACCCTTGGTTTTGAACCTATTATGCATGAAATTTATCATAAATCGATCATATTAGTTTGAGTGGATAATAACCGCATAAGTACTTGTTTTCACATCAACTGTCCCTTTCCCTTATCTTTGACTCATTACATAAATGTTTCTATATCTATTTACAATTTAATCATATGCATCAATTTTAGTAATGCAATAATTTGATTGATCGTATCATAAGTATGTATGATTTTTCCTACTGTACAACTGTTGTGGAGTACTTTTCTCTCTTATTTGATGGTCGAGGATGACATATCATCCTTCAGGGGGGGCGCGGATGCATGCCTGCAGGTCAAATACCTATATTTTATGTCTGCATGCGAATCAAATCCCTATATTCTCGTTAATAAAAAAAATTAACGTTATTATTCCGATATATTGTGCTGTGTTGTTCCATTATATTACTGTGCATTTGTGAAAAATTAACAGTGTGCAAATAATATGGGAGGACGACCAATTCGTAGTGAACCACAGGTGCTAGCTGTTTCTAATGCTGCATGAGAAATTCTGGAAAGAATAGGGTGGATTACCTACCTGAAAAGGCTGCAACAACCTCATGAAATGGTAGCTATCTAGTTTTTACAGAATTTGTAGGAAGGTTACTCCATGGTTAGAGGTAGGAAGATAGCAGTAACAGACTCAATAATTTCTAAGGTGTCTAGCCTGCCAGCGGAAGGAACCATATGGACCCATAAGAAAGTGAGGCTTCAAGAAGCCATGAACATCTTTCGAGATGAAGGGTAGACCTTGGTTGTTAAAGGGAAAGGAGTTCAGCCAGCGTCGTTGGGAGAACCATGGACAGAATTGGAAAAAGTAGTACAGGGCTACATAACATGAAATGGGAGAAAAGATGTGGTAAGACCTTGCCACCTTAAGTTATTGGCAGTATTAAAGAAAAAATGTACTGTAAACCTACCTGCACTTTTAAATTTCTTATTGCACGATGTCGCTCGAAGTATAAGAAAGTATCGTCATATAGACATGGTGGTAAGTCACCATTGCTTAATTAGATTGATAGTGAGTTACAGTATTTCCCAATAGCGGACTAGTTGGGAAGAACTGATATTCTCAATTGACGGAGGAATAGCCCTGCCTGCCCCAAAACGCAAAATAATGACTAGCATAGCAGCAGAGCCATCAAAACGCAAACAATCCTCCAGGTTAAGGAGAATTAGGGGAATGATAGAAGGCCTTCAGGGTAGCATTAGCCAACCCCTAGAATTGCCCAGCTCAGAAGATGAACAACCCCCACAACTCAAAGAAGGAAGTCATCATACCGAGGAGGAAGAAGGAAATGACGAGGAATAAGGAAATGAGGAGGAAGAAGAGAGTCACCACACTGGTGGAGAAGAAGAAAGTCACCACACCAGTGGAGAAGAAGAAATTACCTATACCGATGAGGAGGAAGGAATTTATCACACCTGTGAAGAGGTAGGAAGCAATGAAGATGAAGGAAAGGGAGTAGAACCTCCCGAAACCACCATTACAAGTCCACCACAAAGCCCTTTGCAGGAGGACCAATTGGCCCAAATTTTGGCCAACATGAGTGAATACATACAACCCCACAACCCACTGAACTTCAGTATTGAGATAAAACAATTGCAGGAAGAAGCTGCTACTGGTAAAAACACAACCAAGGGAATACCTGATGAAATAGAAGAAGGAAACCCTCAGGGAACAGTAGAACTAGCTGGGGTTATTTCCCCTGAGAAATGCGGCTAGGAAGGTATGAACACTGAAGAAGTGTTCCAAACGGAAGATCCTCATGGAACAGCAGAGCTAGTTAAGGTTACTACCCCTGAAGAACGTAGCCAGGAGCATATGAACACTGAAGAAGTGTTTTGAGTAGAAAATAGAGAAGCAAGCCTGAGTGAAGGACCGACTACTAAAAAGAAAACCCTAGCTGAGAAATTTAGTATAGAGAAAGGGATAGCTATTCCTCCCAGGAGGAAAAATAAAGTAACCGAACTTGAGAAGCTGCGGAGGGAACGACAGAAGCTTCAAAAGCTGGTGGAACAACTCAAACGGAGTATTAAGGTTCTTAGAATGAAGACAACCCCTAATCGAACTCGAAAATAGAGGAACATAGCCACGAAACGAACCCCAAAGAAAAGGAAGGTAGCCACCAAAGAAAAGCCCCAGAATGCAGAGACTATGGAAGCCCAAGCTAAGTCCAATCAAGAAAGCATGGAACAGCAGACAGCTGTTCCAGAGACAGCTACCCCAACTAAAAATGCACAGGCCTATAGTCAAACCATTTTTATTGATCCTACTATAGCAGAACTCCAAAAGGAGCTGGCACAGGCTCGACAGGCAAGAGAAAATCTGGAGGAAGAGACTGTCCCCAAAAAGAAATATCAACAGCTACAACAACAACTAGAGGATATCAATGCATCAGAGGTTGAAGCCTATGATAAGTATCAGAAGGTAGAAGAGAAAGCTGAAAAGGTAAGGAATGAATTAAAAATGGCCCAAAATCAAATGGATACTCTCTGCTCCTTATACACAGATGTTCTAGCGTGTAGATGCCCTGCCAAGAATTATGCTTTGTTTTTATTAGAAATATATTTACAGTTGAAAATTAAAGAAGTTAGGGTAGGAAAGTCTATAGAATTAAACATTGTAGATGATTTTGTAAAATGCTGCAAACTCTATGGGGTCAAAGTCCAACATCTACTGTGTGAGTTCTATTTTCACAATCTCATATTGGAAAATTATATTGAGATAAATCCCAGCCCTTTTTTGGGTGACATCCAATATCAAGCATTTATTTCATTTGCTGTCAATTAGTTTAAATGGCTCAAGGCCGATAATAATTTTGAGAGCTAAGAAAATGGGTTATACCTTTGGGTTAGGGGTGAACCAAAACACCCATTACAACTATGGGCTAGGCAGAAGAGTCTAATGACAAAGGAGGGTGTGATCCAAGCATTGGGGCTTGTCCACAAAGCAATTGTCTTGGATGGGGTAGAATATTTTCTCTCCATTAGAAACCAGGCCTATATAGTAGCTAAAGTCCGATGGAATATTTCCAATTGGAATATTCAAAACCGAGAGCCATTTAATTATAGAAATTTTGGATTAGTTGTTGACCTCTTGGTTCTCTATAACAACCTCGTCTTAAGGGAAGGCCCATTCTGGCTACGGTGTAGGTTTATAAGTCCCATTGTATGGTATCCTGCAATAGACTATAAAGCAATTTATGAGCTACCTAAAGGATAAAAAGGGCATGTCTTTGAATCTTTAGCTGCAAATCATGGTTTTAGGCCTCTTAATGAAAAACCTTCTCTAGCCCATTCTCTAACTACTTTACATGTAAACTATGGTTTTCATGAGGACATGAAAAATGGTAAGCAGGGGGATATGTTGAGCACTGGAAAAGGTATGATTTCACCATGCATTTTCTCATATTTTTCCTTTGAACATAACTCTTTTCATTCTATAAAGGTGATTTATTGTATAATTATGATAGAATTAAAAAGAATTGTGTTTATTATGAAAAGTAACTAAAAATTTCATTTTATTGTAAAAACAGGAAAGAAACGGAGTAAACAACTATTCGAGAGGCAAGGCTAAAGCAGGAGTAAATGTTGTTCCTCCAGTAATAGACCATATGCAGACAAAGAGAAGGAAATTAGAACACATAGCTAAGAGAAGACAGGGAACATCACGACTACAGCCGAAGAAGATCAAGCGCTAGCTAAAGAAAGAAAAGGAGCGAATCCCTCAGGATCTTTCGATCTTGAGGGATAGTCTTATCTTATTCCTTGTCTTATCCATCGAAATTCTTATAAAAGGAAATGCCTTTAGAGATCGAAAGGAGTCGAATTATTGATTAAAAATTTCTCTTGTAACCCTTCATTTTCTTATTGACTTTCATGATCAGAGAGCGACCGTTGTAAACACTATTTATGTTTGATTACTATAAGAGCGTGTTTCTGCCCCATTTCCTAGCTCTATAGTAGCCCAGCGGTGTTTCACTGGTGGCTAAGAGCCCGAACCTAGTGGATCGATTTGTTGTTTGTATCTCTATCTTTCAATTATCATCGTGTGATAGTTTGTGGTTGTTTTCATTACATTTGCAAGTTAATTGGTTTTCTTTTGAATTACAGATTGATTTTGTTACGTTAATGAATTGCATTACTGTTCCGTTTTGACAAGGACCTTAATTCCTGTATTATTTATCTTGTTATACCTTACAGAGCTTTTCTGTTCAGCATTAGATGTTTTGTTCCAATTGATTGTTGTTCTGTTGGATTGCTGTTCATTTCGGATTGTTGCTTAACAACCTTTGTTGTCGACAGGGTTTGGTGTTTAATAGAATTTGCTATTTGATTCCATTAAGTTAAGATCTACTGTTCAGATTCATTAGTTAGTATTTTCTATTCGATTCTTCTAAGTTATAGTTTGCTACTCATTTACATTGATGTTCAATTCCAGTGCATTGTTCATTTCCAATTCATTAGTTTACAGATTGTAAAGAGTTTGGTTTTAAAGAGTTTTCCTAGTTTACTTTCAATAACAAATTTAGTTCAATTTTTATTTCCCTTTAATTGCTTTAAAGTAGGACTTTCAACTATAGAGAACACTGGTTATTGCTTCTACGTACCCAGATTGATTGTCTTGTCCCAGTTTTATTTCAATTGCGTCAATTTCTAGAGGAATGAGTTACTGCTACTGTATCTTTGATTCATGTTTGCTGAGTGAATAGTTGGATTTAAGAGCATTTTAGTTCATGTTATTGTAATTAGATTTCTTTTCCAAGAGTCCATTTCATCTTGTATTTAGAACATTGTGCTACATCTTACAAAGCATTACTCTTAGCTTGAATTGCAGCCTCAGACAGATTACACTCTTGAAACAAAAAGTCATTCCTGGATTGATGATTAATGTAGGATAAATAGGTGTTAAAAAGATACCTTTTATACCTCAACATTTTGGTGTCGTTGCCAGAGAGAGTGTATTCCATTTAGAAGGAGTGATGCACATTTGACTTTTTTTCTGCTTGGGAAGAATTGGGTATTAAAGAAGGAATGTAAGAACCTGTGCACCGAGCAAGAAACATACTTTCTCACGGCCCGCTTCACAGCAGAATTGAGTAAATTTGGTTTTTAGGTAGGGATGAAGGCTTCTTTTTTTGAATGAATAGAAAAGCTAAATAAAATAAAATTCCTCCTAAACCTAAAAAACCTAAGGGACCGCTGACCCTTGGGCGAACAACTTTCATTAATGAAATCCTTAAGAAACTAAATCTCAGCCATTAGTAGGACCTAGGAAAGTTATTTCTAGACAACCTACTAGTTCTGTTCAGGCCACAGAGTCACCATATGTAGCCTTTGTTGAGGTACATAGCCAAACAAAAGAAATTGAGAAAAATTCCCAATAAATTGAGAATTCTCGCCTAATGTCTCTGCAAGAACGGAACTCTAGTAATCTCCACGAAGGAGAAGGGGAAACAGGGGAAACAGAAGAACCAAAATTGATTATTATTCATGAGTTAAACAAACATCAATTAACATGGGAAATTTTTTTTAATCCTACCCTACCTACCCATGAAGAAAACCCTAATAGAGCAGAAATTGAACTCCCTAGAATAACCATACCCAGGGGAGAAAGAGGGAAGAGAACCCATGTTTCGACCGCAGAACCAGGAAAACAGAGGCGATCTAAAGGGTTACAACTATGAAAAAACACCTCTGTATTACTAGATGAGGCGGGACTATCCAATACACCACCTCTGAGCCCTCAAAATATTTTTTTAAAATACTATGAGGAAGAAATTGCTCAAGTATTATAGAAAATGAGAACATCTTGCGAAATTGGAAACCCATCTAAACAATCCGAGGAACAGAGGGACCATTTGAACTAGTCTACCTTTGCTAGCAGCTCTGGCAATACTGAAATCCTACCTCCCCATGATGAATTGTAGGACTTGAGGGTTTTATCTCCCTCTGATAATGAATGGGTGAGTAGGGAAGACCATATAGAGAGAATATCTGAGTCTGGAATCCAGTCAGGGGATACTATTCTATTAGAATGGGACACAAGTATTGAGATAGTTCCCCTGGCACCTGAAGAAAATATTATTCCACCCAGTTAGGATATCAATGCTAAAAGAACCTCTTGGACGCATGAATAAAACATCGTTTCTGATAACCTTAGAACTGGCACAACTGTTCCTGAACCCGACGCCACTGCTACTCCTTCTCCTGCGAAAACCCTGCCAAAAGAAAAACCAGCTGAGATTAAGTTAAGAAAAATGAACAGGAAAGGCAGGAAATTGAGAAAAATGGTAAAAACGTTAAGGACATGGTTGGGAGAAGCAGTCAAGGCTTTGAAGCCTAAGAAGGAATTAGCTACCATGGGAACCCCAATAGATTTTTTTACCCAAACGGTAGATACTGCTGAAGTTTCTATAAAGACTGATTTAATAGATACTGTTGAAGCCTTTGTACAAATGGATTTGATACAAACTACTGAATTCTTTGAACAGCCTGATTTAATACTTACAGAAGACAAGGAGACTCAAACAGAGGTAACAACTACTTACACTCCTTTGATATAAAAAACTGCTAATCAAAATCTTCGCAATGAACTAATTCAAGTTCAGTATGAATTGGCCCATTATAAGAAGTAAGTAGTACCCTTACAGGAACATCAGGCACTACTAGAATGATTCAAAGACCTTTCTGCAACTGAAGATGAAACCTTTACCCAAATTAGGGAAGAAAGGGAAAATGTGAAGAAGGCACATGATCAACTGGAACAGGCTAAGAAATAAACCAGTGTTGTTTGTTCTCTTTACTCAAATGTATTGACTTGCAAGGCACTAGCCACTAATTATGCCTTATTCTTAGTGGAAAGGTATCTGTTGCTGAAAATCAAAGTTGTCAGTGCAGGGAAACCCACTACCTTCAAAATCGTTGAAGATTTTTTCCAATGTTGTAATGATTAGGATGAACAAACCCAACGCCTTTTGTGCAAATTGTATTTTCACAATTTCTTTCTGGAAGAGGATAAAGACAATAACCACAGTCCCTTTATAAGGGATGTTCAGTTCCAAGATTTTCTGTCCTTTGCAAAAAATCAAACTAGATGGGCTAAGACCTACAATAGCTTTCAGAAAAGAGAACATGGATTAGATCTATGGGTCAAAGGGGAACCTACCAAACCCCTATATTTTTTTACTCAACATAAGAATTTTATGCAACAGAAATGAGTGGTAGCCAAATTAGGACCTATTCACAAGGATATTATGTAGAATGGGTACGCATACTTCCAGGTTATTCAGGAAGAAGAATTATCAGCAGCCAAACAGAGATGGAAAGCCTCCACAAATAATGTTAGGAAAAAAGAACCATTTGGGTATAGGAAATTTAAAGCTGTTGCTTCCTGTTTTCTTCTGTGCAGTAACATAATTTTGAACATGGATCCTACATGGATAGGGTGTAAATACAGATGCCCCATCATATGGTACCCTCCTGAAGACTATCATCATGATTATGAGTTACCAGAGGGGCACACAAGCTCAACATTTGCGAAGGTAAAACAGAAACATGGTTATAGACTTTACAAGGAAGAAGTATATCCTACATATTCTTTAACCCAACTACACCTCAATCATCTGTTTGCATGAGGACCTGCAAAAAGGTAAGCAAGGGAGTATTTTGGGTGGAGGAAAAGGTACATTTTACCCCTATCTTTACCATGATTTGTCATTTACTTTTATATTTTTTCCCTTCATATTATAAATAAAGTAAAGGAAAATAATGCAAAAATTAAGGTAGAATGGATTATTGATAAAACGTGTGTTTAATAGCATAAAAAATTATTTTTGTTGTCTTTATGATAGGGAAGAGAAACAGCCAAACTGTTGACCAGAATGACCAAATAACAACAGACAAGGAAAGCAACGGAATCGTATCAGCTCCCATGAATCAGCGGAAGATGTAGAGGCACACCTATTCTTGGAGCCTTCAATTGATAGCCATGAAGTGGCAGGATTTTTTGATCCTAAGGATACATTAATCTGTTTTATTTTTCCTTTAAGTTAAAAATGATATAGGTGAAAGGGATTGGGAGGCAGTTCATGCATTATAATTTTCTTGTAATAAACATATTCAGACAGAATCGCCGAGTTCATGCTAATGTATTACTCTATTGATTAATTAAGAAATTGGCATTTTTAGTATAAACGATTTCTGATTATTTCTTGGTAGAAGACTTCTAGAGGCTTCGGGCCCAGTCCCTGGGAGTCCTGTTGCTATTCTATGCTATACGTTTATTTACGCATCTTTCATTTTTAGTTCTCCTTTTTGTTTCATAGCATTATCATTCAATTGGTTAATCACAGGCGTGATATGTTATAATTTCCTTTTTGATAGATTAGATTTATCATTAATGTTCTTTTATCAGGAAGGGACACTTTTACATTCGTTAGACTAGTTTCGGCACGACTTCTATTCAATTCTGCATACATTTATTTCTTGAATCTTTCCATCATAAGTGTGAAATTTTCCTTTTATGTTTAATTCCGAATGATGCTATTAGTTGATTGATAGAGAATTCCAGTGCAAAATCTAGAATAATTGATTGTTTTTCAATTCATTAGGATTGTTATTCAATTCATTAGGATTGTTGTTTAATTCATTAAGGTAGTTGTTCATTTCATCAAAGCGTGCTGTTCAATTGCAATCTATTATTTATTTCAGTCTTGAGTCGTTATTTCTGCATAAGCATAGAACAAGAGTTGATTCCTTTGATTAGTTTGAAGTAAGTCATAGTTAATTTTGATTTGATTTGATTTAACTTCAATAATTATATAACATTTCTCACAATAGTTTAGAATAGTTGGCCTCTGAATTCACTCACATATATTTTGCTTGCACCCTTGAAATAACAAGACTTGCCCTAGGTTGACGATTAATGTGAAACATGAAGGTCACCTTAGCAGTCACCTTTTTGACCTAACAACATCAATGGGGCATATCTGGCTATCATCATTGGTGGAGGTGGTGGAGGAAGACGAACGATGGATGAAGTGGGATGGGTAGTGGTGCGGAGTATGGAGGGATAAAAAATTGTAAAGTCGGTCCAATTATGAGATTTGGCTTTAAATATACCTAGTTCGAATTGTAAATCAAATTGAATGTCTTGCAAAGTGACAAAGCTATCAGGTAAGGAGCTAGATCTATGAAGAACCCTGCCACTAGTTGGAGTTTCCGTTATGGGAAGTTTCCTCAATATTTTCTAAGGGTTATCTAAGATAGGATGAGGATTTGGATTTGGATGGGATCTGGTGGATATTCGTTTGGGAGCCAGAACTTAGCTCAAAACCACAGACAACTGATTATTGAATATCAGAAGAAACCAATATTTAAGATAAAGTTCTGTCAGTTAGTGTTTTTAAAGCTGGGGTTTCTTAATTCGAGTGAAAATTGAAATTTTTTGAGCTATTACCCCTATATGGTTTCCAATTATGATATCACTCTATAATTTAGAAGATTGGCAAGACTAAACAATAAAGAGCAACATCAAAACCATTTGAAGCCTAGGATCTAGCCCTCCTAGACTAAGAGAGGGATCTCTCTATTAGATTTAGATTTGTTTAATTTGGTGGTTATTAGGATAGTTAAATTGATCGTAAGAGTTTTTTGTTTGATTGTTCTTGGTTGGATAGGAGGGGTATTTCCTAAACAGTTTCCATTGGGCTATGGAGTCAAAATAGGCTGGGTGTACACATCAAATTATGGAGCGAATTCAAGGAAAGGTGGCTGAAAATACTGGTGTTTATAGCTGAGTGAAATTATGGGATGAAAAAAATTTCTTTCAGTAATGACTTAAGAGAAGCTAAGAATTCTTAAATCATACATCAGAAGAAAACATTGAGATTGTATAGACAGTCACAATTAAGGTACTCTGAAGCATAAAATCTTAATCTAACCTTCCTATTTTACAAATAAAATTATAAGTGAAACATGTGAAAATATTACAGTGTGAAAAAAATTATAAAATAAATGAGGAAAAACATCACCAGGATATAGAACACATGATTCTTGCAATATTCTCTCTTTATTGATGCTCCAACATGAACTGTATGAATACCTCCAATGAAAAGTGTTTACAAAACCAGGGTCCAACCCCTGTTATAGAATGAAAGTTTGTATTTAAACTATTTAAATAGGATTTCCATTATCTACAGGGAAATTAGTTCATTTTCTCTAAGAGTAATTGAAAGTGGGTCTGGCGTTTCTTGCATGGACGCATGTGACTATTTCTAGAGCGGTTTTCGAAGTAGAAGTGGGAGTGTCCCTTCCTTGGAATGGCCTTGTAGTGGGTGCCCGATGTCTTTGTGGAGCCGTTATTTGACGTTGTAGTGGTTTTTTGTGCGGACATATTTGATACACTAGATGAGATGACACTGACAATTCATTGATCTGCTAGCTTCGTCACTAAACTGTGTTGTCATCCTTCCTAAAGCCTGCATATATGTTCCCAACTCTCTCGAGTCAAGATATTGGTACTGTTCATCTTTCTGAAGACTTCGTCAGTCTCTGTGTACTTTACAAATGTGGGTTTCAGCTGAAAAATGTGTTTCACCTCATGTTTTATGAGGACATCATTTTTGATGAATTCATAGAATGCTTTCCTGGTCAGGGTGTTCCTTAGATTTGTGAGGTTGGCTCTATGTTTCACCTACAATGGAGAATGGGTTGCAAGAGAAGGGGAACAAAGAAGGGAGAAACAGTATGAATTGATACTAGGGAAGGGGCAAGACCAAAGGGGATTGGGATTGGAAATGAAATAGCTGAAGTGAGACTGTAACCAGGCTCACAGAGTGCTAGTTGTTATTTCTTTGATGTGAAATTTACCCTTCAGCCAAGGATGTTCGTGATCTACTATGCAGTTGTCTGTAACTATCAAAAATTGTGGAAATTCAATAGTGACAATAATGTGAACTTTGGTGCCATGGTGAGTTTGGGTATTAACATGCGGCTGGAGGGTAACTGTTGAGTTGGCACGGGTTTGTCGGATAACGGACTGACCATTCATGGTGCAAAAATGCTATTGGTGGGAGGGGATGTGATGCGGTGGAGTGGACAGGTGATGGAGGACATAGTGTGATGGCATTGACAATAGTCACATGGTGGTAGTGGTTTGGGGGACGGTGGAAATATATTTTCGGAGGGGGGCTCACATGGTAAGCGGTAATAGAGAAGGAAGGTAAGAAATTGTGGGAGTGAGAAACATGGAGGAGGGGGCGGTAATGGATACCACCCATTTTAGACCTCTCCCATTGAGGGCCATCTATGGCGAGGTGAGGGGAAAAAATGGAGGACAAGGTGGGGGATGATTAGCTCTGATGCGACGAGGTGATGGGACTGCAGGCCTAGGTCCAGGGATGAGCGCTGGTGGGAATTTGTGGCGTGGGGGAGAGGTGGGACCTGACGGCTATCACACATCACACGTCATAGGATTTAGTTGTGCACAATAGAGGTAAACCTTAAAAGTTGTGAAGTGTGAAGTGCGGGGGAGAGGGAGGTGAAGTGGCAGGGAGGGCCCCACAACTATTGAAAATCACGCTTTGGGGGATTTAGTTAGTAGAAGTAGGGGTAAACCTTTAAACTTGCAAAGCACGAAGTGGGGGAGGACGAGTGACGTGGAGAAGAGGGGCTCACAGACATCGCAAATCCCACATCGGAGGGTTTATTTTTAAGCGGTAGGGGTAAAATTTAGGACTCGCGAAGTGCACAATGTGGGGAGGAGGAGTGATGTGGAGATGAGGGTCCCACGAACATTGTAGATTTCACATCGAAGGGGTTTTTTTAAGCAATAGGGGTAAAATTTAAGACTCGCGAAGTGCACAGTGTAGGGGGATGAAGGTGATGTGGCGGGATAGGCCCATTGCATCAAGGAAGTTATAAAGCAGTGAATGGTTCAACGACAACTGTATGAGGTTTCATATTGTGTGATATGTAATGCAAGTGGCCAGAAATGGGAGGCGAAGTTGTTGTGGTGGGGCCAATCACATTGCAAGTTAAAGAAGATACATTGCAAGTGCTTCAAATGGAAAGTTAAAATATTTGCGATGTGAAATGGTGGTTAAACATGTAACATTGTGATCCTGCGATGGATGGTGGCGGAAGTGACATGGCGGGGAAGGTGGGACCACTCGTAGCCCACAAATCACATACTTTAACATTTTCTTCAGCGCTATCCTTTTATACTTTTTAAGTGCAAGTTGCGGGGGGGAAGTGACGTGGTAGGGATGGTGGGACCGCCTACAGCTTGCAGATCGTATTTACCATTTTCTTTAGGTCTGTCCTTTTGAACTTGCAAAGCATGATTTGGTGTTTGGTGGGACTTGCGCAACACTTTAGATGAAATAGAATTCCCCTCAAAGGATTTTGAAGTCATCATTTCATTTTTTTTCCTTTCGTTTCTTCCTCCTTTGCATATCTACCTACCCGAACAACTCGCCTAACATTTTTTCTTCCTTTGTAGGGTGCATTTAGACTTGTAGACCCTGAACATTTTCTCTTAACATACTAACCTAACCTCTATCTGTTATTTCTCCTATTGGTCCTGATTAATCTGTTGAACCAATCTCATTTTCTAATCTATCAACTGATAATCCAAGATTAAACACTTTGGAAAATCTTTATTTTCTAACCTATCAATAGAAATTGAAAATTGTCCAATCATGATTAAAATGTATGACTAGATAGACCTATCTAAAGAGTATTGGCATTTGGACTTGTAACACTTTCAGTTTTATTTCTTTTTTGGGGTTCTTCTTTCTTTATTTTTTCCTTTTTTTCTCTTTTCATTCTTTTCACTTTTCTCTTTTCTTTTATCTATTTTTATACCCTCTTTTCTTTCTTTATTTTTTCATTTTTATTTGAAATCATTTGAATTTTGAAAAGCATTTCAATAATGAAAACCCTACCAGAAATATAGAGTATCTAGTCACCTTCAGATCCTATAATTTATAGGGTACTAATAGAACCTTGAGTGCCTTGTAGGAGGGGGGCGTAACCATGAACTGAGCTCATTTCAAAAGGGCCTAGATTTATCCGGCATTAGAATCAGGAAAAAATTATATGGATTATGCACCTCTCGATCACACGAGTTCAACGATGTTGTCTGTTTCTTCATGAGAGGTCTCCAATTTTTGGGCACTTTCAACTATTGAGGTGTAAGGGTGTAATTTTTCATTGATTCTTGTACTTTCATTTTATTTTCCACTTAATGAAAGATTACATATCCACTGATTGAGAAAGGCTTGGAGACGTTGTCCCTCCTGGATGGACTCCGATATCAATTTCTTGTCTTCTTTGCATGAATTTATGTGCTTCCCTCTTCTTATGTTCATTCCTTTTAAGTTTCATGGTTAAGATGCAACTTTACATGTAATTGTTTAATCCATCTCAAATAAAAAGATCATGGATCAAGTGCTATCATAGCAGGTCTTTTTATATGTGAATGGCATGTTTGTATGCTAACTAGAAATAGGCTACGAAGAGGTGAAGGGAAACTATAGTGTTTTTATCTCGTAGAGGGACGTGCACATCGAAGAAGAAACATGGACGGTGATGCTAGAAATGATGAGGAGCTAAAATTATGCAAATAATTCTATACCATGGAAGATCGGGTCGAGAAGTTATTCTGTAGGCTTGAGAAACTAGAGAAATAAGGGGAGAATGCTTCAGAGGGATGAGGTTCAGCGCATGGAGATGATGGAAGAGATACACCTCTTTCTCCTTCTTTGAGTTAAAATTCTTCCTCCTCTTCTCACCATCATCATAGGAATTCAGGAAATGCATCTAATAAAAATTTCTTTAAATTGGATGTAAAATTTGATCTTCCCATGCATAATGGTTAAAGTAATGAAGAAAAGCTTAAAAAATGGATTAGGTAGATTGAAGTCTACTACAGGATTGAGCAGATCAGGGAGGATGAAGCAAAGATTCAGTTGGCTTCTCTTCGGCTAAATGACACCACTCTTGTCTGGTGGGAAAGTAAATTTCAAGGCAACCAAAATTTGGGTAACATTCTCTCATCATCGTAAAAAAAAATTCGACATTGAGAAAACAATTTTACCCTTTAGGATATAAGAAAAAGACATTAATGGAATGGAAAAAACTCAGGCAAGGCAGAGGTCAAAATGTACAAGACTTCATTGAAGAATTTAGAAAACAAGCATTGAATTTAGGCATTCCACTATATTCACCAGAGATTGTAACTAAGTATATTAGATCTCTGCATAATTACATAAGACATTAATTTTTGTTGTTTGAGCCTCCTACCATCGATGAGGCCATTATGAAGGCCATTCATCTAGAAATAAGGGGAATTCATGAAAAAAATTACTGCAACATCCAAGAGAAGGGGTGAAAATCCCACTTGTACCCATTGTGAGAAAGAGGGACATGACGAAGAAAAATGATGGATGCTGCACCTTGAGTTGAGACCTGAGAGTATTGGAAAAAATTGGAAGTAGAAGACTGCTACCATGGTAAAACAAAACCAAGATTCTGAATCACAGGAAGATGAGAAGGTCAGATCTGCAGGATTTGCACGAGGTAGACCAAAATTCCTGGGGTAAAATTATGACAATGAAATGAAGCTTACAACCTTTGGGATCGGAACTAGAGGACCGATAGACTTGGGTTTTGATTCAGGCGATGGAAAAAAAATTTCAACAGACATGGTATCAAAGATGAAAACAACACTCCATGCAGCAAGACTCCAAGAAATCGAGGAGATCAGCCAAATCATCCAAGCAGCGAATATTGAGCTAAGGAGGCTCCTACAAGAAGTAAAGGAAGAGAAACAAAGGTTACTATGCTAGTTGCAAGCTAAGGATGAGGCCTTGGAAAAGTTGCGATGCACCTAACCCGAGGTAAAAATAAACCCTTCACTTTCAAGTAGTTTTCATGACGATGAATTCGTTGCTTTTGAAAAAGATACTACAGGGCTTAGATTCAAACTGATGAAGAAGATGGGATCTCAGGGAGAAGGCCTCAACATCAATGGCCAAGGCATCGTAAACCCCATTTCTTTCTGGAAGAGGATAGAGACAATAACCATAGTCCCTTCATAGGTGATGTTTAGTTCCAATATTTTTTTTCCTTTGCCAAAAATCAGATTTGATGGGCTAAGACCTACAATACCTTTCAGAAAAGAGAACATGGATTAGATCTATGGGTTAGAGGGGAACCTACCAAACCCATATATTTTTCTACTCAACATAAGAATTTTATGCAATGGAAATGAGTGATAGCCAAATTGGGATCTATTCACAAGGATATTGTGTAGAATGGGCAGACATACTTCCAGGATATTCAGGAAGAAGCATTATCAATAGCCAAATAGAGATGGAAAGCCTCCATAAATAATGTTAGGAACAAAGAACCATTTGGGTATAGGAACTTTAAAGTTGTTGCTTCCCGTTTTCTTCTGTACGGTAACCTAATTTTGAACATGGATCCTACATGGATAGGGTGCAGATACAGATGCCCCATAATATGGTACCCTCTTGAAGACTATCATCATGATTATGAGTTACCAGAGGGGCACACAAACTCAACATTCGTAAAGGTAAAACAAAAACATGGTTTTAGACTTTACAAGGAAGAATTATATCCTACATATTCTTTAACCCAACTACACCTCAATCATTTGTTTGCACGAGGACCCGCAAAAAGGTAATCAAGGAAGTATGTTGGGTTGAGAAAAAGGTACATTTTACCCCTATCTTTACCATGACTTGTCATTTACCTTTAAATGTTTTCCCTTCATAAAGTAAAGGAAAATAATGAAAAAAGTAAGGTAGAATGAATTATTGATAAAACGTGTGTTTGATAGCATAAAAAATGATTTTTGTTGTCTTTATTGATGGGGAAGTGAAACAGCCAAACTGCTGACTAGAATGACCAAATAACAACATACAAGGAAAGCAACGGAATTGTATCGTCTCCTATGAATCAGCGAAATATGTAGAGGCACACCTATTCTTGGAGTCTTCAGTTGATAGCCATGAAGTGGTAGGAGTTCTTGATCCTGAGGATACATTACTCTGTTTTATTTTTCCTTTAAGTTAAAAAGGCTATAGGTGAAAGGCATGGGGAGGAAGTTTACGTATTATAATTTTCTTGTAATAAATGTATTCGGACAAAATATCCAAGTTCATGATAATGTATTACTTTATTGATTAATTAAGAAATTGGCATTTTCAGTATAAACAACTTCTGAGTATTTCTTGACAGAAGACTTCTAGAGGCTTCGGGCCCAATCCCTGGGAGTCCTCCTGCTATTCTGTGCTATACATTTATTTACGAATATTTCATTTTTAGTTATCCTTTGTGTTTCATATCATTTTCATTCAATTGGTTAATCGTAGTTATGATATGTTATAACTTCTTTTTTGATAGATTAGATTTATCATTAATGTTCTTTTATCAGGAAGTGACACTTTTACATTCGTTACACTAGTTTCGGTGTGGTTTCGATTCAATTATGCATACAATTATTTGTTGAATATTTCCATCATAAGTGTGAACTTTTGGTTTGATTTTTAATTCCGAATGATGCTATTAGTTGATTGATAGAGAATTCCAGTGCAAATTCTAGAATAATTGATTGTTGTTCAATTCATTAGGATTTTTGTTCAATTCATTAAGGTAGTTGTTCAATTCATCAAAGCGTGTTGTTCAATTTGCAATCTATTATTTATTTAAGTCTTGAGTGGTTATTTCTGCATAAGCACAGAACAAGAGTCGATTCCTTTGATTAGTTTGAAGTATGTCATAGTTACTTTTGAGTTGATTTGATTGAACTTCAATAATTATATAACATTTCTCACAACGGTTTAGAATAGTTGGCCTCTGAATTCACTCACATATATTTTTCTTGCACCCTTGAAATAACAAGACTTGCCCTAGGTTGATGATTAATGTGAAACATTAAGGTCACCTTAGTAGTCACTTTTTTGACCTAACAACATTAATGGGGCATATCTGGCTGCCATCATTGGTGGAGGTGGTGGAGGAAGACGAACGATGGATGAAGTGGGATGGGTAGTGGTGCAGAGTATGGAGGGATAAAAAATTGTAAAGTCGGTCCAATTCTCAGATTTGGATCTAAATAAACCTAGTTCGAATTCTAAATCAAATTGAATGTCTTGCAAAGTGACAAAGCTATCATGTAAGGAGCTAGATCTATGAAGAACCCTGCTACTGGTTGGACTTTCCATTATGGGAAGTTTCCTCAATATTTTCTAAGGATTATCGAAGATAGGATGAGGATTTGGATTTGGATGGGATTTGGTGGATATTATTTTGGGATCCAGCACTTATCTCAAAACCACAGACAACTGATTATTGAATATCAGAAGAAACTAATATATAAGATAAAGTTCTATCATTTAGTGTTTTTTAAGCTGGGGTTTCTTAATTCGAGTGAAAATTGAAATTTTTTGAGCTATTATCCCTATATGGTCTCCAATTATGTTATCACTCTATAATTTAGAAGATTATCAAGACTAAACAATAAAGCGCAACATAAAAACCGTTTGAAGCCTAAGATCTAGCCCTACTAGACTATGAGAGGGATCTCTCTATTAGATTTAGATCTGTTTAATTTTGTGGATATTAGGATAGTCAAATTGATCGTAAAAGTTTTTATTTTTATTTTTCTTGGTTGGATAGGAGGGGTCTTTCCTAAACAGTTTCCATTGGGCTATGGAGTCAAAATAGGCTGGGTGTACACATCAAATTTTCGAGCGAATTCAAGGCAAGGTGACTACAAATACTGGTGTTTATAGGTGAGTGAAATTATGGGATGAAGAAAATTTATTTCAGTAATGAATTAAGACAAACTAAGAATTCTTAAATCATACATCGGAAGAAAACATTGAAATTGTAAAGGCAGTTAGAATTAAGGTACTCTGAAACATAAAATCTTAATCTAACCTTCTTGTTTTACAAATAGAATTATAAGTGAAACACATGAAAATATTATACTGGGAAAAACATTAAAAATAAATGAGGAAAAACATCACCAGGATACAAAACACATGAATCTTGAAATATTCTCTCTTTATTGAAGCTCCAACATGAACTGTATGAATACCTACAATGAAGAGTGTTTACAAAACCAGGGTCCAACCCCTATTATAGAATAAAATCTTGTATTTAAACTATTTAAACAGGCTTGCCATTATCTAAAGGTAAATCAGTTCATTTTCTCTAAGAGTAACTGAAAATGGGTCTGGCGTTTCATGCATGGACGCATGTGACTATTTCTTGACAGATTTCCGAAGTAGAAGTGGTAGTGTCCCTTCGTTGGAATGGCCCTCTAATGGGTGCCCGATGTCTTTGTGGAGCCATTATCTGACGGTGTAGTGGTTTGCTATGCTGATGGATTTGATACACTAGATGAGCTGACACTGACAATTCACTGATCTTCCAGCTTCATCACTAAATCGAGTTGTCATCCTTCCTAGAGCCTGCATATATTTTCCCAACTCTCTTGAGTCGAGATCTTGGTACTGTTAAGCTTTCTAAAGACTTCGTCAGTCTCAGTGTACTTTGAAAATGTGGGTTTCAGCTGAAAAATGTGTTTCAACTCATGTTTTATGAATACATCGTTTATGATGAATTCATAGAATGCTTTCCCGGTTATGGTGTTCTTTAGATTTGTGAGCTTGGCTCTATGTTTCACCTACAATGGAGAATGGGTTGCAAGAGAATGGGAATAGAGAAGGGAGAAATGGTATGAATTGATACTGGGAAAGGGGTAATACCAAATTGGATTGGGATTAGAAATGAAATAGCTAAAGTGAGACTATAACCAGGCTCACAGAGCACTAGTTGTTCTTTCTTTGAAGTGAAATTTACCCTTCATCCAAGGCTGTTCATGATCTCCTATGTGGTTGTCTATAAATATCACAAACTATGGAAATTCAATAGTGACAATAATGTCAAATTTGGTGCCACGGTGAGTTCGGGTATTAACATGCAGCTAGAGGATAATTGTTGAGTTGGCACGGGTCCGTTGGATAATGGCCCGACCATTCATGGTGCAACAACGCTATTGGTCGGAGGGGATGTGATGGGGCAGAGTGGAGAGGTGATGAAGGATGTAGTGCAATGGCATTGGCAACAGTCAGATGGTGGTAGCAGTTTGTGGGACGGTGGAAAAAACTTTTCGGAGGGGGGTTCACATGGTAAGCGGTAATAGAGAAGGCGGGTACGAAATTACGGGAGTGAGACACATGGAGGAGGGGGTGGTAATGGATACCGCCCATTCCAGACCACTCCCATTTGTTAACATCCATCAGTTGAAGGGGGGATGAAATGAATTGAGGGCCATCAATGGCAAGGTGAGGGGCGGAAATGGAGGGAAAGGTTGTGGATGCGACGAGGTGATGGGACTGCAGGCCCGGGTCTAGGGATTAGCGTCGGGGGGAATTTGTGACGTGGTGAGGAGGTGGGACCTGACGGCTATCACACATCGCACATCATAGGATTTAGTTGTGCGCCATAGAGGTAAAACTTAAAAGTTGTGAAGTGCGTAGTGCGAGGGAGAGGGAGGTGATGTGGCAGGGAGAGCCCCACGGCTATTGCAAATCGCACTTCGGGGGATTTAGTTAGTAGAAGTAGGGGTAAACCTTTAAACTTGAAAAGCATGAAGTGGGGGAGGAGGAGTGATGTGGAGAAGAGGGGCTCACAGACATCACAAATCCCACATCTGAGGGTTTAGTTTTAAGCAGTAGGGGTAAAATTTAAGACTTGCGAAGTGCGCAGTGTGGGGAGCAGGAGTGATGTGGAGATGAGGGGTCCATGAACATTGCAGATCGCACATTGGAGGGTTTAGTTTTAAGCAATAGGGGTGAACTTTAAAACTCGTGAAGTGCACAGTGTGGGGGGATGGAGGTGATGTGGCGAGATGGGCCCACTACATCGGGGAAGTTATAAAATGGTGAAACATTCAACGGCAAGTGTATGAGGTTTCATATTGTGTGATATGTATTGCAAGTGGCCAGAAATGGGATGTGATTTGTTGTGGTGGGGCCAATCGCATCGCAAGTTAAAGAACATACATTGTGGGTGCTTAAAATGGTAAGTTAAAATATTTTCGATTCGAAATGGTGGTTAAATATGTGAGGTTGCAATCCTATGATGGATGGTGGGGGAAGTGACATGGCGAGGAAGGTGGGACCACTTGTAGCCTGAAAATCGCATACTTTAACATTTTCTTCAGTGCTATCCTTTTATAATTGCGAAGTACGAGTTGCAAGGGGGGGGGGGGGAGTGAAGTGGTCGGGATGGTGGGACCGCCCGCAGCCCTCAGATCGTAGACTTTACCATTTTCTTTAGGTCTATCCTTTTGAACTTTTGAAGCACGATTTGGTGTTTGGTGGGACTTGCACAACACTTCAGATGAAATAGACTTCCCCTCAAAGGATTTTGAAGTCATCATTTTATTTCTTTTTCCTTTCGTTTCTTCCTCCTTTGCATATCTACCTACCCGAACAACTTGCCTAACATTTTTTCTTCCTTTGTAGGGTGGATTTAGACTTGAAGTCCTTGAACATTTTCTTTTAACATACTAAACTAACCTCTATCCCTTATTTCTCCTATTGGTCCTGATTAAGCTGTTGAACCAATCTCATTTTCTAACCTATCAACTGATAAGCCAAGATTAAACCATTTGGAAAATCTTTATTTTCTAACCCATCAATAGAAATTGAAAATTGTCTAATCATGATTAAACTATATGACTGGATAGACCTATCTAAAGAGTAGTGGCATTTGGACTTGCAACACTTTAAGTTTTATTTCTTTTTTTGGGGTTCTTCATTCTTTGTTTTTGTCCTTTTTTTCTCTTTTCATTCTTTTACCTTTTCTCTTTTCTTTTCTCTATTTTTATACCCTCTTTTCTTTCTTTCCTTTTTCATTTTTATTTGAAATCATTTGAATTTTGAAAAGCCTTTCAATAATGAAAACCTTACAAGAAATATAGAGTATCTAGTCACCTTCAGATCTTATAATTTATAGCGTACTAACTGAACCTTCAGTGCCTTGTAGGAGGGGGGCAGAACCATGAACTAAGCTCATTTCCAAAGGGCCTAGATTTATCCGGTGTTAGAATCAGGAAAATTTTATATGGATTATGCACCTCCCGACGACACGAGTTCAACGATGTTGTCTGTTTCTTCATGAGAGGTCTCCAATTTTTAGGCACTTTCAACTATGGAGGTATAAGGGTGTAATTTTGAATTGATGCTTGTACTTTCATTTTATTTTCCACTTAATGAAAGATGACATCCCCACTTATTGAGAAAGGTTCGGGGACGTTTTCCCTCCTGGATGAACTCCAATATCAATTTCTTCTCTTCTTTGCATGATTTTACATGCTTCCCTCTTCTTATGTTCATGCCTTTTAAGTTTCATGGTTAAGATGCAACTTTACATGTAATTGTTTAATCCATCTCAAGGAAAAAGATCGTGGATCAAGTGGTATCATAGGAGGTCCTTGTAGATGTGAATGGCATGTTTGTATGCTAACCAGAAAGAGGCTATGAAGAGGTGAAGGGAAACTACAGTATTTTGATCTTCGAGCGGGACGTGCACATCAAAGAAGAAACATGGATGGCGATGCTAGAAATGATGAGGAGCTAGACTTATGTAAACCATTCTACACCATGGAATATCGGGTAGAGAATTTATTCTCTAGGCTTGAGAAACTAGAGAAAGAAGGGGAGAATGATTCAGAGGGAAGAGGTTCAGCGCATGGAGATGGTGGAGGAGATCCACCTCCTTCTCCTTTGCGGCTTAAAATTCTTCCTCCTCTTCTCACCATTATCATAGGAATTTAGGAAATGCATCTAATAAAAAATTATTTAAATTAGATGTAAAATTTGATCTTCCCATGCATAACGGTTACAGTAATGCAGAAAATATTAACAACTGGATTAGGTAGATTGATGTATACTACAGGATTTAGTAGATCAAGGAGGATGAGCCAAGGATTTAGTTGGCTTCTCTTCGGCTAAACGACAACACTCTTGTCTGGTGGGAAAGTAAATTTCAAGGAAACCAAAATTTGGGTAACATTCTCTCATCATTGTCAAAAAAAAATTCAGCATTGAGAAACCAATTTTACCCTTCAGGATATAAGTAAAATACATTAATGGAATGGAAACAACTCAGGCAAGACAAAGGTCAAAATGTACAAGACTTCACTGAAGAATTTAGAAAACAAGCATTGAATTTAGGCATTCCACTAGATTCACTAGAGATTGTAACTAAGTATATTGATCTCTGTATAATTACATAAGACATTCATTATTGTTGTTTGAGCCTCCTACAATTGATGAGGGAATTATTAAGGCCATGCATCTAGAAATCAGGGGAATGCATGAACAAAATGACTGCAACAAACAAGAGAAGGGGTGAAAATCCCACTTGTACCCATTGTGAGAAGAGGGACGTGATGAAGAAAAATGATGGATGTTGCACCTTGAGTCGAGATCTGAGAGTAATGAAGAAAAGGGGAAGCAGAAGACTGCTACCAGGTACAAAAAAATCAATATTCTGAATCAGAGGAAGATGAGAAGGTCACAGCTATAGGATTTTCATGAGGTAGACCAATTGACCTGGGGCCTGATTCTGACGATGAAATGAAGCTTGCAGCCTTTGGGATTGGAACAGGAGGACCCATAGACTTGGGTTTTGATTCAGGCGATGAAACAAAAATTTCAACAGACATGGTATCAAAGATGAAAAGGACACTCCATGCGGCAAGACTCCAAGAACTCGAGGAGATCAACCAAATCATTCAAGCAAGGAATATTGAGCTAAGGAGGCTCCTACAGGAAGTAAAGGAAGAAAAACAAAGGTTACTATGCTAGTTGCAAGCAAAGGATGAGGCCTTGGAAAAGTTGCGGCGCAACCAACCCGGGGTAAAAAGAAACCCTTCACTTTCATGTAGTTTTCATGATGATGAATTCATTTCTTTTGAAAAACATACTACAAGGATCAGATCCAAACTGATGAAGAAGATGGGGTATTAGGGAGAAGTCCTCAGCATCAATGGCCAAGGCATCATAAACCATATTTCTCTCTGGAATAGGATAGAGAAAATAACCACAGTCTCTTCATAGGGGATGTTCAATTCCAAGCTTTTCTGTCCTTTGCCAAAAATCAGAATAGATGGACCAAGACCTTCAATACCTTTTAGAAAAGAGAACATGGATTATACCTATGGGTCATAGGGGAACCTACCAAACCCCTATATTTTTTTACTCAACATAAGAATTTTATGCAACAGAAATGAGTGATAGCCAAATTGGGACCTATTCACACGGATATTGTGTATAATGGGTGGGCATACTTCGAGGATATTCAGGAAGAAGCATTATAATCATCCAAATAGAGATGGAAAGCCTCCACAAGTAATGTTAGGAACAAAGAACCATTTGGGTATAGGAACTTTAAAGTTGTTTCTTCCCGTTTTCTTCTGTGCAGTGACCTAATTTTGAAAATGGATCCTACATGGATAGGGTGCAGATACAAATGCCCCATCATATGGTACCCTCTCGAAGACTATCATCATGATTATGAGTTACCAGAGGGGCACACAAACTCAACATTTGCAAAGGTAAAACAGAAACATGGTTTTAGACTTTACAAGAAAGAAGAATATCTTACATATTCTTTAACCCAACTACACCTCAATCATCAGTTTGCACAAGGACCTACAAAAAGGTAAGAAAGGGAGTTTGTTGGGTTGAGGAAAAGGTACATTTTACCCCTATCTTTACCACAATTTGTCATTTACTTTTATATTTTTTCCCTTCATATTAGAAATAAAATAAAGGAAAATAATGCAAAAAGTAAGGTAGAATGAATTATTGATAAAACGTGTGTTTAATAGCATAAAAAATGAATTTTTTTGTCTTTATTGATAGGGAAGCGAAATAGTTAAACTGCTGACCAGAATTACCAAATAACAACAAAGAAGGAAATCAATGGAATCGTATCATATCCTATGAATCAGCGGAAGATGTAGAGGCACACCTATTCTTGGAGTCTTCAGTTAATAACCACGATGTGGTAGGATTTATTGATCCCGAGGATACATTACTTTGTTTTATTTTTCCTTCAAGTTAAAAAGGCTATAGGTGAAAGGGATGGGGAGGCAGTTCACGTATTATAATTTTCTTGTAATAAACATATTCGGAAAGAATTGCCAAGTTAATGCTAATGTATTACTCTATTAATTAATTAATAAATTGGCATTTTCATTATAAACGACTTCTGAGTATTTCTTGGCAGAAGACTTCTAGAGGCTTCGAGCCCAGTCCCTGGGTGTCCTGCTATTCTGTGCTATACGTTTATTTACGGATATTTAATTTTTAGTTCTCCTTTGTGTTTCATAGCATTATCTTTCAATTGGTTAATCGCAGGCATGATATGTTATAACTTCCTTTTTGATAGATTAGATTTATCATTAATGTTCTTTTATCAGGAAGTGACACTTTTACATTCATTAGACTAGTTTCGGCATTGTTTCTATTCAATTCTGCATACAATTATTTCTTGAATCTTTCCATCATAAGTGTGAACTTTTAGTTTGATGTTTAATTCTAAATGATGCTATTAGTTGATTGATAGAGAATTCCATTGCAAAATCTAGCATAATTGATTGTTGTTCAATTCATTAAGGTAGTTGTTTAATTCATCAAAGTGTGTTGTTCAATTGCAATCTATTATTTATTTCAGTCTTGAGTGGTTATTTCTGCATAATCTTAGAACAAGAGCTGATTCCTTTGATTATTTTGAAGTAACTCATATATAGTTTTGAGTTGATTTGATCGAACGTCAATAATTATATAACATTTCTCACAACAGTTTAGAATAGTTGGCCTTTGAATTCACTCACATATATTTTCCTTTCTCCCTTGAAATAACAATACTTTCCCTAGGTTGATGATTAATGTGAAACATTAAGGTCACCTTAGTAGTCACCTTTTTGACCTAACAACATCAATGGGGCATATCTGGCTACCATAATTGGTGGAGGTGGTGGAGGAAGACGAATGATGGATGAATTGGGATGGGTAGTGGTGCAGAGTATGGAGGGATAAAAAATTGTAAAGTCCGTCCAATTCTGAGATTTGGTTCTAAATAGACCTAGTTCAAATTTTAAATCAAATTGAATGTCTTGGAAAGTGACAAAGCTATCAGGTAAGGAGCTAGATCTATAAATAACCTTGCTACTGGTTGGAGTTTCTATTATGGGAAGTTTCCCCAATATTTTCTAAGGATTCTCTAAGATAGGATGAGGATTTGGATCTGGATGGGATCTGGTGGATATTCTTTTGGGATCCATAGCTTAGCTCAAAACCACATAAAACTGATTATTGAATATCGGAAGAAACCAATATTTAAGAAAAGTTCTATCATTTAGTGTTTTTTAAGCTGGGGTTTCTTAATTCGAGTGAAAATTGAAATTTTTTGAGCTAATAACCCTATATGGTTTCCAATTATGTTATCACTCTATAATTTAGAATATTGGCAAGACTAAATAATAAATGCGCAACATCAAAACAATTTGAAGCTTAGGATCTAGCCCCCCTAGACTAAGAGAGGGATCTCTCTATTAGATTTAGATTTGTTTAATTTTGTGGATATTAGGATATTTAAATTGATCTTAAGAGTTGTTTGTTTGATTGTTCTTGGTTGGATAGGAGGGGTCTTTCCTAAACAGTTTCCATTGGGCTATGGAGTCAAAATAGGCTGGGTGTACACATCAAATTTTGGAGCAAATTCAAGGAAAGGTGATTGCAAATACTGGTGTTTATAGCTGAGTGAAATTATGGGATGAAGAAAATTTCTTTCAGTAATGACTTAAGAGAAACTAAGAATTATTAAATCATATATTAGAAGAAAACATCGAAATTGTAAATACATTGAGAATTAAGGTACTCTGAAAGATAAAATCCTAATCTAACCTTCCTGTTTTAAAAATAGAATTATAAGTGAAACATGTGAAAAGATTACAGTGGGAAAAACATTAAAAATAAATGAGGGAAAACATCACCAAAATACTGAACACATGATTCTTGCAATATTCTCTCTTTATTGATGCTCCAACATGAACTGTACGAATACCACCAATGAAAAGTGTTTACAAAACCAGGGTCCAGCCCCTGTTATAGAATGAAAGCATGTATTTTAACTATTTAAACAAGCTTGCCATTATCTAAAGGGAAATTAGTTCGTTTTCTCTAAGAGTAACTGAAAATGGGTTTGGAATTTCATGCATGGATGCATGTGACTATTTCTAGACAGATTTCCCAAGTAGAAGTGGGAGTGTACCTTTGTTGGAATGGCCCTTTAGCGGGTGCTCGATGTCTTTGTGGAGCCGTTATCTGACGGTGTAATATTTTGTTGTGCTGACGGATCTCAGTTCGTTTTCTCTAAGAGTAACTGAAAATGGGTTTCGAATTTCATGCATGGACGCATGTGACTATTTCTAGACAGATTTCCCAAGTAGAAGTGGGAGTGTACCTTTGTTGGAATGGCCCTCTAGCGGGTGCTCGATGTCTTTGTGGAGCCGTTATCTGATGGTGTAATATTTTGTTGTGCTGACGGATCTAATACACTAGATAAGATGACACTGACAATTCACTGATCTACCAACTTCATCACTGAATTGAGTTGTCATCCTTCCTGGAGCCTACATATATTTTCCCAACTCTCTCGAGTCGAGATCTTGGTACTGTTCAACTTTTTAAAGACTTTGTCAGTCTCAGTGTACTTTACAAATGTGGGTTTCAGCTGAAAAATGTGTTTCACCTCATATTTTATGAAGACATCATTTTTGATGAATTCATAGAATGCTTTCTCGGTTATGGTATTATTTAGATTTGTGAGCTTCGCTCTATGTTTCACATACAATGGAGAATGGGCTGTAAGATAAAGGGAATAGAGAAGGGAGAAACGTTATGAATTGATACTAGGGAAGGGGCAAGACGAAAGGGGATTGGGATTAGAAATGAAATAGCTGAGGTGAGACTGTAACCAGGCTCAAAGAGCACTAGTTTTTCTTTCTTTGATGTAAAATTTACCCTTCGGCCAAGGCTGCTTGTGACCTCTTATGCAGTTGCTTGTAAATATCACAAACTGTGGAAATTCAACAGTGACAACAGTGTGAGGTTTGGTGCTGCGGTGAGTTCGGGTATTAACATGCGGTTGGAGGGTAACTGTTGAGTTGGCACGGGTTTGTTGGATAACGACCCGACCATTCATGGTGAAAAAATGCTATTGGTGGGAGGGGATGTGATGGGGCGGAGTGGACAGGTGATGGAGGACATAGTGCGATGGGATTGGCAATAGTCACATGGTGGTAGCGGTTTGGGGGACGGTCGAAACAAATTTTCGGAGGGGGGATCACATGGTAAGTAGCAATAGAGAAGGAGGGTACGAAATTGCAGGAGTGAAACACATGGAGGAGGGGGCGGTGATGGATACTCCCCATTTCAGACCGCTCCCATTTCTTAACATCCATCGGTTGAAGGGGGGATGAAATGAATTGAGGGCCATCAATGGAGAGGTGAGGGGCAGAAATGGAGGGCAAGGTGGGGGATGCTTAGCGCTGTTGCGATGAGGTGATGGGATTACAGGCCCAGGTCCAGGGATGAGCGTCAGGGGGAATTTGTGACGTGGCAGGGAGGTCAGACCTGACGGCTATCACACATCACACATCATAGGATTTAGTTGTGCGCGATAGAGGTAAACCTTAAAAGTTGTGAAGTGTGGAGTGGGGGGGAGAGGGAGGTGACGTGGTAGGGAGGGGCCCACGGCTATTGCAAATCAAACTTCAGGGGATTTAGTTAGTATAAGTAGGGGTAAACCTTTAAGATTGCAAAGAACGAAGTGGGGGAGGAGGAGTGACGTGGAGAAGAGGGGCTCACAGACATCGCAAATCCCACATTGGAGGATTTAGTTTTAAGCAGTAGGGGTAAAATTTAAGACTCGCGAAGTGCACAGTTTGGGGAGGAGGAGTGACGTGGAGATGAGGGGCCCATGAACATTGCAGATTACTTATTGGAGGGTTTAGTTTTAAGCAATAGGGGTAAACTTTAAGACTCGGGAAGTGCACAGTGTGGGGGGATGGAGGTGATGTGGCGGGATGGGCCCACTACATCGGGGAAGTTATAAAATGGTGAATGGTTCAATGAAAAGTGTATTAGATTTCATATTGTTTGATATGTATTGCAAGTGGCCAGAAATTGGAGGCAGAGTTGCTGTGGTGGGGCCAATTGCATCGCAAGTTAAAGAATATACATTGCGGGTGCTTGAAATGGTAAGTTAAAATATTTGCGATGTGAAATGGTGGTTAAACATGTAAGGTTGTGATCCTGGGTGGATGGTGGGGGAAATGACATGTTGGGGAAGGTGGGACCACTCACAGCCCACAGATCGCATAATTTAACATTTTATTCAGTGCTATCCTTTTATACTTGCGAAGTGCGAGTTGGGGGGGTGGGGGGGGGGGGCGAAAGTGACGTGGTAGGGACAGTGGGACTGCATACAGCCCGCAAATCACAGACTTTACCATTTTCTTTATGTCTGTCCTTTTGAACTTGGAAAGAATGATATGGTGTTTGGTGGGACTTTCACAACACTTCAGATGAAATAGACTTCCCCTCAAAGGATTTTGAAGTCATCATTTAATTTTTTTTTCCTTTCGTTTCTTCCTCCTTTGCATATCTACCTAACTGAACAACTCGCCTCACTTTTTTTCTCCCTTTGTAGGGTGCATTTAGACTTGCAGACCTTGAAAATTTTCTTTTAACATACTAACCTAACCTCTATCTGTTATTTCTCCTATTGGTCCTGATTAAGCTGTTGAACCAATCTCATTTTCTAGCCTATCAACTAATAAGCCAAGATTAAACTGTATGGAAACTCTTTATTTTCTAACCTACCAATAGAAATTAAAAAATTTCCAATCATAATTAAAATGTATGACTGGATAGACCTATCTAAAGAGTAGTGGCATTTGGACTTGCAACACTTTCAGTTTTATTTCTTTTTTAGGGTTCTTCTTTCTTTATTTTTTTCCTTTTTTTATCTTTTTATTATTTTCCCTTTTCTCTTTTCTTTTCTCTACTTTTATACCCTCTTTTCTTTCTTTCTTTTTTCATTTTTATTTGAAATCATTTGAATTTTGAAAAGCCTTTCAATAATGAAAACCTTACAAGAAATATAGAGTATCTAGTCACCTTCAGATCCTATAATTTATAGGGTACTAATAGAACCTTGAGTGCCTTGCATGAGGGGGGCAGAACCGTGAACTAAGCTCATTTCAAAAGGGCCTATATTTATCTGGTGTTAGAATCAGGAAAATTTTATATGGATTATGCACCTCCCGACGACACGAGTTCAATGATGTTGTCTGTTTCTTCATGAGAGGTCTCCAATTTTTGGGCAATTTCAAATATGGAGGTATAATGGTGTAATTTTGCATTAATGTTTGTACTTTCATTTTATTTTCCACTTAATGAAAGACAACATCCCCACTGATTGAGAAAGGCTCAGAGACATTGTCCCTCTTGGAAAAACTCTGATATCAATTTCTTCTCTTCTTTGCATGATTTTATGTGCTTCCCTCTTCTTATGTTCATGCCTTTTAAGTTTCATGGTTAAGATGCAACTTTACATGTAATTGTTTAATCCATCTCAAAGAAAAAAGATCGTGGATCAAGTTGTATCATAGCAGGTCTTTGTAGATGTGAATGGCATGTTTGTATGCTAACCAGAGATAGGCTACGAAGAGGTGAAGGCAAACTACAGTATTTTTATCTCGGAGCGGGACGTGCACATCAAAGAAAAAACATGGATGGTGATGCTAGAAATCATGAGGAGCTAAAATTCTGCAAATAATTCTACACCATGGAAGATCAGGTCAAGAAGTTATACTCTAGGCTTGAGAAACTAGAGAAAGAAGGGGAGAATGCTTCAGAGGGACGAGTTTCAGCGCATGCATATGATGGAGGAGATCCACCTCCTTCTCCTTCCATGAGTTAAAATTCTTCCTCCTCTTCTCACCATCATAATAGGAATTCAGGAAATGCATATAATAAAAAATTCTTTAAATTATATGTAAAATTTGATCTTCCCATGCATAATGGTTAAAGTAATGCATAAAAGCTTAACAACTGGATTAGGTAGATTGAAGTCTACTACATGATTTAGCAGATCAAGGAGGATGAGGCAAGGATTCGGTTGGCCTCTCTTCGGCTAAACGAGACCGCTCTTATCTGGTGGGAAAGTAAATTTCAAGGCAACCAAAATTTGGGTAACATTCTCTCATCATCGTCAAAATTTTTTTTGGCATTGAGAAACCAATTTTACCCTTTAGGATATAAGAAGAAGACATTAATGCAATGGAAAAAACTCAGGCAAGGCAGAGGTCAAAATGTACAATACTTCACTGAAGACTTTAGAAAACAAGCATTGAATTTAGGCATTCCACTAGATTCACCAGAGATTGTAACTAAGTATATTGGATCTCTGCATAATTACATAAGAAATTCATTATTGTTGTTTGAGCCTCCTACCATCGATGAGGCCATTATGAAGGCCATGCATCTATAAAGTAGGGGAATTCATGAAAAAAATGACTGCAACAGCCAAGAGAAGTGGTGAAAAGCCCACTTGTACCCATTGTGTGAAAGAGGGACATGATGAAGAAAAATGATGGATGTTGCACCTTGAGTTGAGACCTGAGACTAATGAAAAAAGGGGAAGCAGAAGACTGCTACCATGGTACAACAAAATGAAGATTTTGAATCAGAGCAAGATGAGTAGGTCACAGTTGCAGGATTTGTACAAGGTAGACCAATTGACCTGGGGTCTGATTCTGATGACAAAATGAAGCTTGCAGCCTTTGGGATTGGAACAGGAGGACCCATAAACTTGGGATCTGATTTAGGCAATGAAACAAAAATTTCAACATACATGGTACCAAAGATGAAAAGGAAACTCTGTGCGGGAAGACTCTAAGAACTCGAGGAGATCAACCAAATCATCCAAGCGGGGAATATTGAGCTAAGAAATCTCCTATAAAAAGCAAAGGAAGAAAAACAATGGTTACTATGCTAGTTGCAAGCTAAGGATGAGGCCTTGGAAAAGTTGCGACGCAACCAACCCGAGGTAAAAAGAAACCCTTCATTTTCATGTAGTTTTCATGATGATGAATTCGTTTCTTTTGAAAAACATACTATAGGGATCAGATCCAAACTGATGAAGAAGATGGGGTATCAAGGAGAGGGCCTGAGCATCAATGGCCAAGTCATAGTAAACCCCATCGAAGTATAGGAATTCTCGCATCATGCAAGACTCAGATAGACGAAGAAGCAAGTGGGAGAAAGCTCCAACATAGCTAGTGACTAGCCTGTGAGAGAAGATGAAATCACTTCCTCACAATCCAGTGATATTGAGGGTTCCATGAACACTTATTGGAGGAACACCAAAAGAAAGCATTCTAAGATGAGACTAAAGTATGAAGGAATAAGAATCACCATAACCACGATGAACCGCAGAAACCTGCATGTCAAACACATCAAGACCAAAAAGCACCCATGAAGAATCCATTCCTCGAAGCTATTCCATAGGAAAATCCATCACACAGAGATGGCCCATTTACTTTATTAATGAAAATATGGTTTTTTTGTATCAGTTTTATGGCCACAATTATAAATCATATGTTGCTAATAAATTTAAAAGTGATGAAGTGTTTCCAATGCTTCGAAATGCAACGATGATTTTTTTGGTCTTTTATTATGAGTAGTTGAGGTATTGGTTGTTTTTATGCAATACCTGGCAAATGAGTGTGTGATATAAACTATTGGCAAGTGAGGGGTTGTTGAGTCATGTGAAGTGTGTGCAAGGTTGCAAATTATGTATCATATTTGCATGCAGGAGATTGAAAGTGTGGTTTGAATGGACAAGTAGTGTGCTAATGCTTTTGGTGGTCCAAGTACAAGTGGCTTAAGTACAAAGGCTCAAAAATCAAACTGTAAGAAATGTGACAAACTTGGTGTCAAGTATAAGATCTCGTATTTCGGATTCCAGTAGAACAAATGACACTCAATTTTGAGTCTGTATGGAGAAATTAGAAGCAGTCAAAGTTCTAGGTTGACTTAATGAGGTGGGAACCTTATGGAGGTAGCAATTTTTCCAATGTCCGGTAGTTAGATTCTGACTAGCTTTGGCTGGAATCCAGGCGAAATTTTGGGACACTTATTTTGACTCCTTTGGTCAAAATCGAGAAGATTTAAAAATAGGGGTTTGTTATAATAATAAAAAAATAAATAAATAAAATACAAGGGTGGGCCATGACCCCTGCCCTTTCACCAACCATATGAGAAAACATAAAAAAATCAAATTTAAATATGGGCTTGTGGCCATGACCACACCAAACCCACTGCAATGGAAACGATATATGGGTGGGTGGGGGCTGTTAACCCTACCACCTAACCCACCATATAACATATAAACATTGCAACCACCCGCAGAGATGAGGAGTTGGCTGTCCAATGCGGGTCCTGCCTCCTACTTAATTTTTTTTTTGTTATCTAAAACCAAATTTCACTATTTTTGGAGGGGGTAGGGTTTGACCACCCAACACTCTCCCCACAAATGAGGATTTTAACCAACTCACCTAGTGGATCACTCGGGGAGTCCACCCAGCCAGACCTATATGACCTTTCATTTCAGAAGTGCGCCGAGGAAGAGCTAGAGTGACACACTTACCAAGGCAAAGTGGAACCTTGAGCACATTGCAAGAGGGGGGCAGAACCATGAACTGAGCTCATTTCCAGAGGGCCTAGATTTTTTCGCCATCAGAATCAGGAAAATTTTATATGGATTCTTCACCTCTCAGCGACACGAGTTCAATGGTGTTGTCCATTTCTTCATCAAAGGTCTCCAATTTTTAGGCACTTCTAGCTATGGAGGTATAAGCGTGTAATTTTGCATTGATTCTTGTACTTTCATTTTACTTGTCACTTAATGAAAGAGGGCCTCCCCATTGATTGAGAAGGGCCCAGAGATGTAGTCCCTCATGGATGAACTTCGATATCAATTTCTTATCTTCTTTGCATGATTTTATTAGCTTATCTCTTCTTATGTTCATGACTTTTAAGTTTCATGGTTATGATGAAATTTTACATGTAATTATTTAATCCATCTCAAAGAAAAAGATCGTGGATCACCTAGAAAGTGGGATTCATGATCAAAGCAGTGACAAATGGATTTTGAGAACATGTTCCAATTTTGCCTCCCTCGATAGAATTTCTAACGCCATTTCCACCACTTCCATCAGTCTTGGTCCAAGTAAAGAGCTTCCACACATAGTTTAGTATCATCATAATATATATTATTAAGGTGAAAATATTGCTCCATTTGTTCCACCTGTTAGCCATCAGTATTTTTTACATGTTAGTGATGACTATATCTACAGCTGAGTTTTCTAGAAACTGATTTCCTTATGTCAATATGTCATCTAGAAAACCCTCCTAAAACTTTATTTGCCCTTCTACTTTTCAGTCCACCCCTGTCGAAATCAAAACCTCATTATCACTATCCTATCTAGCTTCAGCCTTATTGGTCTGCCCACCAGCTTTAAAAGGCAAATCCACATCTGTTTCAAAAGTCTCCCCTATGTTAGGAAGTGGCGCTTTAAGACATTTCACCCTTGGCAATCATCAAAAAGCCAAAAAGCCTCCATCTGCTACAGACCAACCATGAATGACCTCCCACTCTGCAAATGAAATTGACAAACAGCCCTAAGTCGCGCCACTCACATCCCCTAGATCTAAGCACTGCATAAACCCCAATCTCAAGCTGACTATTAGGTGTTTCACAGTGTTTTATGGTTTCTACAAAGGCAGGAAATATAATTTCATCTCATAGAGTAAATGCTTGAATTTACAGTTAGAGGAACAGCTGCTTCTAAATGTAACTTGAGCCTGAGATATGTCTGCAAAACAGAAAGCTACTCATCCAGACTTTACAGCTCTTTCCAGGATAAAAATCACAGTAAGAAAGCGATACCACTGTCTCAGCAAATTGGTAAATTTTCATGGCCCAGAACCTCCTTCATTTACAAGCAGAGGGTTAGGGCGCCTCCTTCATCCACAAGCAGAGGGCGCTGGCCAATATTGACTTTGAAGATTGCAAAAGTCCAGGTTTGCCTTTTACTGAACAGTGAAACAATATCTCCAGGTTTTATGAATGTGAGTGATGATCATAACAGGGATAGAGTTTGAAATATGCTAGCTCAAAGGAAAAAAGAGTCTGGTCTGATAAAGGAGGTCATTTGAAGCTTTCAAATCATGTGAATTGTTGAACTTTAGAAAGGCATGTCATTAGTAAAAATTCCAATCATAAGCAGCCTGCTTGTCCACAAGATCAAATTGAAGAGGTGCTGACAAAACATGCCATTACACAGGCAGAAAGAAAGTTCTTTGTTTTTCAAAAGGCGCTGACCTCCATAGTCACAGAGACTGTCTTTCAAATAGTTTGTTATGAGATGACTAAAGCAAATAATGATATTTCAGTCACCCTCAGAGCAGTGTAGAGAGACAGTGACATTTTGGCTAGGGTTTTTCTGAAGCACAGTGATGATTGCAAACAGAGGTGCTAGTATTGATGTTTTTCAAGTGGTTTTGCTTACCATCACATCCAGGGAAAATTTGTGTCAAACAGATTTGTCAAACAACCTTCAGATACTCTGCCTGATGAAGGGCCTCCTCCATTTATGAGCAGATGGCCAAAGCATTGCATATTATTGAAAACTGATTTGGTCAAAAGTTGCAGTGGAAAGATACAAAGGAAGTAAATAGAAGACTGTACACAGGTGAAAGATGGTGTTTATATTTTAAAATGCATTACACATAGGGAAATTTCTTTCAAGAACTACATCATGACGGACAGGAAACAATATGAATATGTATGCATTAATACCAAAAAGAGCAGTTTTCTTAAGGGAAGAGGCCACAAAACCGAGCTTAAAAGGAGGAGGCGTTTCTTCAAAGCAAGGAACAGTTAGGACATTTTATTACAAGTCATCATCCGGTTTTGAAGAATTTGGCAACCATAAAAAGAAATCAGCTACAAGGTGTCACCTGCAAAAGAGAAAAGCTGTTTAAAACAAGATTCTTCCAAACCCTCTCAAGACAAACCCTAAATTGATGAGCAGGACAAAGACATTGTTGTTTGAATGAATTCCTTCACTAATAAACTGAGGGCCCAGAATTTGGTGTAAAAATAGCACCTCCTTCATGTACAAGCAGAGGGTGCAAGGAGAGATTTGGAAAATAAGCACATAGGCGAGACAAATCATGTGTCCCGCCCAAGAGCAGTTTTTCTTAAAACAGTGTTTTTGACCAAAAAGAGATGAAATTTACAAAAGTGAGAGAGGTTTTTGTTCCTCATAGGTTCAAGAAGAAAAACCTCCTTCCGTTTCTACACAGGTATCATGGTTTATGAGAAATGTTAAAAATACAGATGTCACGGGAGAATTTCTGCACTAGGATTCATCATTTTGGCCAGTGATGGGACAGTCAGATTTTGAACAGAAAAATGGACTCCAAATGAAAAAATTCAAGTTTCTATGGAAAATATACTTCCACATCTTTCCGATGAGCCATCTCGGGCCAAATTTCGACAAAAGGAAGGCATCCAAAAGTAGCCTGCAATCAACGCTAGGTTTTTCTGCACCAGCATTCACCATTTTTGACCAGTGATGGGAAAGTCAGTTTTTGAACACCAAAATGGACACCAAATGAAACAAATCAAGAATATTTGGAAAGTAGACTTCTCTATCTTTCGAGAGAGCCATCTCGGGCCTAATTCCGACACCGGGAAGGCATTCAAAAGTGGCCTACAAACAGCTCGATGCATTTCTGCACCAGGATTCACCAGTTTTGACCAGTGTTGGGAAAATCAATTTTTGAAGCATCAAATGGACACCAAATGAAAAAATTAAAGTTTTTCTGGAAATTAGACTTCCACAGCTTTCCAACGAGCCATCTCGCGCCCAATTCCAACACTGGGAAGGACTTCAAAATGGACTGCCAACTTGCGCGACACTCCTGGAAAGGTGCGCGACGCGCCTGTGCACAAAATTTACAAAGGAATGCACTGCTGCGCGACGCGCCTGTAGCAGCCCGTGGCACTCCTGTAGAAATGGTCAAAATTCACTCAAAAACCTTAAAAAAATCTTTCCATAGCTGCTCAAACTCTCGGGAAAATCCTGCCATCGTGTTTCAAAGGTACTCTATACGCCTCCCTTGATATTTTCAAAGTTGTTAAGTGGTGGAAAGGAGTTGAAAGTCATGGTTTGAAATCACAATTCCGAGTTGTTCTAAGGAAAAGTGCCTTTGTTTAAAACTCCAGGCTGTAGTAGTTCTGTTTGTCCAGCACTAACATTAATAAAAGGAATATTGTTTGATGGGGTGACTACCATTAAAGAACAATGAAGTGTAATGAGAAAGAAAGGTCTTGTTAAAGAATAGTTTGTTGGTTAAGGACTACAGACCTGATTATTACATGAAAAACACTATGAGCCCTCTTGACCTACCTAAGAAACAACAAGCCCTGGAATCTTTCGAAATCATTATGGGGGACTATCAGCAGATTTTTGATTTCATTAGGAAAGTACCATAAAAAGGATCAGTGTCTTGATTTAAAGAAATGTTTGCTCACTACAAAACTATTTTGCTGCTCTCAAAACACCCAGGGCCATGGCACCTTGTACCATCACAGTAATCTGTTAAAAACTGTGTATTTTTTCTAGATTCTATTAATGTTTGAAACATACTTGCTAAGAGGCATAAATGGTTGGGAAAGCCTCATTTTGAGAACCAGAGGTCATGTATTGAGAGGGAGACAGTGAATTCTGCCAAGAAGAGGTCCCTCCTTCATTCATTAGCAATTAGACAGAGCATTGAGTGTTTCTGAGGTTTCTCACCAACTGTGAGACAAGTTCAGGTCACAGTGAGCCAGCAACTAAAAGCTTCTGCATAACATGATGATTAAAGGCAACAGCTGATTATTATATGTTGACAAAGTGCGTACATTTTGCCAAATGAAGGGCCTCCTTCATTCATAAAGGAAAATAAGGTATCGACCTACTTCAAAGTTTGATCGAATGTGAGAAAAATGAAGAGAACCAAAAGGAAAAAAGCAGGGGTACCACTGCCATCGAAGGAGATCAAGCTCATCTCTTAGCAGGTTTTCTCTCAAAAGGACAGTCTGCAACTCAAACAAAACCAGATTGAAGAAGTAATTGATAAGAAAGGTCATTGCACAGGACAAAAGAAATAATGATTATGTTTAAAGAGAGATACTTAGCTTCCTGATACATTTAGGAATGTCTCAAATTGATTATCATAAGTGAAGATGTATGAAATATAAGCTAAATAAGCTCATTTCCCAAGAGGTATTGCGCAAGTTTACATAAAAGTTCATAACAGCCAAGGAAGGCGCACTTTGACAAATCTTTAGTTTCCGGAGAATGATCCTAAAACTTATATAGGCACAGTCACTTTAAAAAGTTGATGGCACCATGTCAATACACTGAGTAAGAGAAAGATGATTGAAGATATCTCTTTTATAAATGGACTAAGAGGAAAACGCTTGAATAAATGCAATTGAATTTCGCACCGACAAGCCAGAAAATATGTTAAAAGACACTTGGCAATCGATCGCCTCTGTCAGCAAGTATTAGCACCGCCTTTAACATCCAGCAAACACCATCATTTTCAAAGCTTAAAAGGTAAGCGTTTCTACTCAAGAATGGCAAAGGATGTTTCATCAATTACTAGTGTATTTCTGAGTATACTTGCTATGTTGAAAAGGTCAGCAGCGACAGAAAACCACTTTTAAAATATATAACATAGACCTTTATGCCAGCATTTTTAAAGTATGGGCTCGTCTTGACACATGCATAAATCTTTTTGTTTCCCTTTCAAATGACAAAGTAATGGTTTAAAGAGAAGAAAGGCCTCCCAAATCCTTCCAAGTCACAACCAAAGATATTGTGGTCTTTTTATTTCCAAACAAGTTAAATACAGTTGGAAGTTCATCGTGCAAACTCAAAAGCCCGAGCAGTTGATCCCTCTTGCTGCTCTCGAGATCAGAAAAGGAGGCATTGAAACGAAAAAACATAGTTTTTTTTGGGTCGAAGTGTTGCGAGGCACGCCTGGAAAAGCGCGCGGCGCGCCTGGAACGAAATTAACGAAGAGTTATAACTATGGCGCGGCGCGCCTGTAGTGGCGCACGGTGCGCCTCGGTGGGTGGTCAACCAGGGCTCGAATGGCCGACCCGACAGCATTTCCATTGCGCGGTGCTCTCGCCTATAAACACGTCGCGCACTCAAAGGTCCTCAAACAAGCATCTTAGCAGTTGTTTAATGATCAGAAAAGGCTTGTGGAAAATCTTCAAAGTATTCTACAATCTCTCTTGGAAATTTCAAAATGGGAAAGGGTTGTTTGCCGTGTTATTCAAAGACTAAACCAATGGAGAAAGAATTAAAATCTCGGTGTGAATAAAGGGCTATGTTTTATGTTTGGGACTCGGAATATCCATGTTTTCGTTTTCCCAAACCTTTACAGAGTAAAAAATGGTGGATTTTCATTACTATCAAAATACCATATTTAACTGTCATCAAAGCAATATTAAAGGGTAGCGACACTGTTTAAAAGCAGGAAAACAGAGTTTAGGAGTGAAAACAGTGGGCCTAGTTTCAGATAACATTGATTATCATTAAGTGTTTCCTGATTTCAAAATGTTTTCCTTAATATGGTAGAAGGCAAAGACAGTTTTTCCCTTTTGTTCCATAAGGCAGAATTAGTGTTTAAAGCTATAACTCGCCATTTGGAGGTACTGTCAGGGTTTGGGTATGAAAAACTGTGAAGTATAAGGTGAGCAGTCTTTTTGAAGAATATGTTATTACTGTTGAAATGCTACAGTACTCCATATGACCACATCGAAGAAAATAAACTCGTCCCTATTACCCAAAGAAACCTTGACTCGTGTATTACCTTTTTTGACCGTGTTTATATTATCAAATCCACCGATGGAAGGGCTTACACCGGAGGGGGAGCAAGAGCTGAAGCAAGAAGTTTTCATTTTTGCTTTTGGCTAAAGTACTAGGTTATGCTATTGTCCTCAAAACATCAACAGGCAGGGTACTCTTACCACAAACACAAGAAAACCCTTTTGACTGTCTTCATCCTTGTTTGTTGTGTTTTCATTGTGGATATTGGCTGATTGATATTCAAAGGATGAGAAAGGCAGCATTTTGAAGAGATAGGGGTCTTATGCCAAAGGAGACACTGTACACAGCATTCAAAACCAATTTTGTCTTAGTCAAGCAGTGAGTTGACAAGCTGAGATAGATCTTTTTTTGAAGAAGGGCATGAGTATGAATAAAAAGATGAAGAACAACAGACTTATGGTGAATGGCAGCAGCTTGAACAGGCTTATGATGAAGGGTAGCAGCTTGAACAACAGAATGAGTAGGCATGGATGAGTAGAAATCGAGACAGAGCAGCAGCAATGACAAAGGATGTGGGCAAGCAACCAAGAGATGATACACTCGCAGCTTCCCGATGAGGGCAAGCAAATACAAAACATGAATCATGAAGGGCGTTCTCCAAAGCATGTGCTATCTGCCTCTCCTAGGCAAGGGGCCATGACTTCTTCACCAAAGCTAGAATGCTGAACATGAGACAAGGCTGCCCAAGAGAAGCTAAAGGAGGCTAAAAGGAAGCGCCCGGCACAGAAAGTGAGAAAAGACACTTCAGGACTTCATATTTTGGCTTTAGATTCGGAGCATGTTGCTAGGGACCCTTGAGGGTCATGCGCGCCAATTTTGGGCCCATTTCGGCAACTTTTTGTTTTTTTGGCATTTTTTGGGTTTTTGGTCGAAAACTCATAATTTCGCCATTTCAGTTTGAGGATTTTCCAAGGGAGGAGGATGATACCAGTTGATGGCATAATTTCATGATCAGGTCCTCAGCGATTTTCAGAGCATTTGGAGATCATTCTCCCCCTCAAATTGGCGAAAAACACCCTCTTTTTGCACATTCTGCCCGCCATATCAGCAGTCTGCTATTTTCTGGGTTTTTTCACACAGGTACAGTTTTGGATGACTTCCGGGCCTCAGATTGAGTTGGTTTCAGTTGCGCCGGAATTTATACACAGAGAGCTTTCCAACGAGCTATCATGAGCCCCTTTTCGACATCGGGAAGGCTGCCAATTGTATCCAGCAAGTCAGGGGACCTTTTTCAGGCATAAATATGAAGTATTTTTGTAATTTTTGAACCCCAAAAATCTGCTTTTCCCAAATGTGCGTTAAGCTATTTTTATCCTTGGGAAATGATGTAAAGTCAATATAATTTCCGTTTTTAGCATCTTTTTAGATATTTTATGGGATATTTTGTGTCTTGGGCTTTGCAAAGCCTCAAGGACAAGTTTAGATATTTTGACTTGGCCAATGGGATAGCTAGTTGCTCCATGAGGTTTTCCTCCCTCAAGCCTATTTATTCCATGGGTTTCATTGTAAATCAGAGGCTGAACTTGAGAAAAGAATTAATACATTGGTCATATGAGCTTTGAAGGATACACTTGAGTTATGATTTTTGGACTGCCTCTTGGATGCTTTTGAGGAATGATGAAGGATTGTTGATGGATTCCTTGACATGGTAGAATGGTATAGTGTTTCTTTATATGTTTTTGTCTTCTAGTTTTCATTCATAATACATATTTCTTGCTGCTATATATCAGTAGAGATTGATTTTGAGATATGCCCATGGAGGCACCTCAAAATCCCTGAATCTTCATAGCTTGATGTTTTCTTCTTCCTTAGTTATGCTAAAGAATTCTTAGCTGCTCTTTAGTAACTTAAGGTACTGTTGCTAAGTTTTATTCATAAGTTCTATGTATGTTGAGTAGGATGTATGGTTTTCCCTACCTACCTATAAGCTGCCCATAGTTCTGTCCATAAAACTTTCTCTTTGACTGATTTGTTGATCATCTTGTTGAACCAAGGAGGCCTAGTCCTGATCTAGCCCTTTGCCTAAAACTATGAAAGATTGTTTGTCAAAGTGCCCAATGACTTAGAGACTATGTTTAGGCGTTCCGGCGTAGTTTATGAGTTGTTAGTTTGTCTTATGTGTTTTCCCCAAAGTCTGATAGCCATTTCCCGAAGTTAGAGGGTCTTATACCTCTATGTATGGCTGGAATGTTTGATTTCTATGTATTAATTAGCTCATAGTTACACTTAGCATGATTAATGGCTTGCTATTACATGTTTATGTTTGCTATTAACTAGTTACACTTGAAATCCCTTGTCTTTCACCAACTTGTTGTCCATTCAATCCATTTTGCCCAGAGATCCCTTCTACCGTGAATCAAATCGGCCCTACAGCAGCTTTACATCATCACCTCATAGCTTCCTTGACCTGTTTGACCCCATAGCCCAATTTATCTACATCTTGTTATCCAGTTTATGTATTTGATCAGTTTTATCCCTCACAAACTTAAAAACTTAAAAAACCAAAAACACACTTCATAACTAGCCTAATATCAGAACACCGCAAGTAAACACACCGACATCTTTTACACATATAGAGAGAGCCCTCTCTGAGTCCAGGAAGGCTAGGTCCTTGGGCTCCAAAGCTTGGTTTGATGTTATATCGTCATTTGGCTAGCCAATCGGCCAAATCACGGGACCCTAACATAATGGCGATCACGGTGGGACTTTGAGTTAGTGACAATCTAAGGACACCTTAGAACTCTAGAAGTCCCTTATTTTTAAGAATACTGTTTGATTGACTTATCCCACCGCTCTCTAACATAATGGCGATCACGGTGGGACTCTGAGTGATTAAAAAACTTAGTTTCCCTCATCTTTAAAGACTTTTTGAGATTACTAGCTGATTGACTTATCCCACCGCTCTCTAACATAATGGCGATCACGGTGGGAATCTGAGTAACAAAAGCTTAGATTCCCTAGACCTTAAGAGACCTTAAAGAATACTATCTGATTGACTTATCCCACTGTTCACTAACATAGTGACACTCACAGTAGGACCTTCTGAGTTAGTGACAATCTAAGTACACCTTAGTAACTCCTGAAGTCTCAATCAAGCTTAGTAAACTTAGATATTGTCTGAAGGGTAGAAAATAGCTCTTTCACCATCTTAGCAAAATGATGAGTCAGTTATAGAAAACTCTTCCAAACCTTGTAGGCACATAAAACTCAAAAAACCCTAAAACACTCCCTTAGATTGGTTTTTGTCAATATTGGTGGTGGACCATACAAGTATACCTCAAAACAACTGACATTCCACCTGGCGACTCCACTAACTTCTAGTAAGCCTTACTATTTTACCAAACTCTAGGCTACTATCCGATAGACCTATCCCATCGCTCACTAACATAGCGGGAGATGGTGGGACACTGAGTACATGACAGTTTGGCAAACTCTTATAAACTCTTTAGTCCTTTAGATACCTTAAACAAGCAAGCAACCCATAGACCCATTTAGAGTAAACTCTTGTTTTTCTCATCACCCTAGCGAAGTGTTGAAACAAGTCTAGGATACTTTGAATCATAGGCTGCACATAAGCTCAGAACATCCAAAACATTCACCAATACCATTCTCTTTAAACTCTGGATCTAAAATCTGGCTTCACGAAGAATCAATACCAGAGCTCATCTAGACCCAAATCCCCCTATCATAGTAGATGACCCAGAGAAGATTCTGTGGCAAGCTTCCGAAACTGATCATCCAACTACTAGTAGACCTATCCGTAAAACAAGATCTGTACCTAAACATCTTACTATCACAACTGATTCACCTTTTGAATTAGAGTCGTCACAAACTCTTCCCAGAAGCAAATCATATAGTAAGATAAACTTTGACGATCTTGAACCCCTAGACCCACCACAGAGTCCTAGTAGAGAAGCTTCACCTACCACTCCTCCTGACTTCCAGCTTCTCTATTAGTTTGGCTCCTATCATCCTAGATCTGCTCAAAACCAGATCACTAGTCCAAGTTCATCCGCCACACCTGGTCAAACCACCACTGTTCTAACCACCTCATCTCAGCCTACTAGTCCTCATCTTGTACATCATCCATTAGCCCCAGTCATGGCAGCCTGGTACGCACCTTTGGTGTTGCCACCGCCCTTGGCTCCTCTCCCAAATAAATATCAAGACAAAATCCCACACTTTACCGGAGAAGACACCACCACAACTCAACAACATGTAAGTAGGATTAGCGATGCTTTTGAATACATGGAAGTACATGACGAAACCGTCAGAATGAGAATATTTGCCCAAAGCCTGGGTGGAGAACCCAAAACATGGTTTAAAAGCTTGCCTCCAAACAGCATCCACAACATCCTAGAACTCTGCCAAGTCTTCACGAACAAGTGGGAAGTCCGAAGGAACCCTATTCGAATCCTGTCAGAATATAACAACCTAAAACGAGAAAATGGGGAAAGTGTCCAGGCATACTGCACTAGGTTCAACAATGTGTATAACACCCTCCCACCTCACTTCAAACCCCCACTCGGTTTAATCTTGGCAAAATTCCCCGAGGGTTTTGATCCAGACATGACATATCATCTGAGAGACAAGGATCCCCCTACCCTAGAGGATATGCAACAAATAGCCATAAAAACAGAAGCCAACTTAGCAGAAAAAAGAGCCAGGACTAGATTAGAAGGAAAAGTCCCATATAGAGATAAGGTCTCCACTTCATCTCCTTCCCTAGATCCTAGAATAGATGGCCTGATAAAATCCATGACAAAGATGTGGGAAAAAATGAGTGAAAAAGCGCCTCCTAGGGACAACCAACCAAACCCTCAAAACCAGAAACAAGGCTTTAGAAAAGATCAGTCTCAAAATAAACCAAGAGAAAATGATCAACAGATCAGACCATCCTTCAGTGAGAACTATGTTGATGAAGAGAATAAGGATACCGCACCCATTGATGAAAATCATTGGAAACTCATAGGTTCTGATAACGAGAGTAAGGTTTACCTCACAGCAGAAGAGCAAGAGTTGTGCTCCCCAAGTCAGGACGAAATCGACTATGAAGATCTCGAAGATCCTGCCATAGATTTTCAGAATGCCATTATAGAAGCTCATAGGCAGTATAACCTTAGAAGCAGAAAAAACCAAGACCACTCTAAGAAGGGTAGCCCTGACACTGCTAAAACCTCTGACACCATCCCTAAAAAAGCCATGGATAGCAACAAAATTGTGGCCAAGAAAATTGACCAAAACAAGGATAAAGCTATTCAAACAAGTCTTAGCTCAGATACTCTTAGCACCTCTACAAAAACCCCCGAAGTAACGGTGTCAAACAAAGTCCCGAATCAGAGTCAGCAAATTAAGAGCATAGAAAAGGTCATGTTCGAAAAAGCTGAAACAAATCTACCCAAACTACAAACTCCTTTTAGTTTTGAAGGGGAAGTTTCCGAAATAAAAATTACCATACCCCTTACTGAGCTAATAACTGTAGATAGGTATAGATCTCAAATTTTCAAAGTTTTTGACATAGGGAGCGAGGCAGATACTTTAAATCTAACTGAAAACAAACCCGAGCTCTTATCCGGCCTGAAAATAGAAGGTCAATACCAAGAAAGATTTGTTTCTCCTTCCTATGTGAGCCTGAACATACGGGACAAGATATTACATAATGCCATGTTAGATCCTGGTGCCTCCCATAACCTCATGCCTAAAGCAGTCATGGAAAACAATACTCCCATTTATTCCACTCATTCCAATTTAGATTCTTTTATCTTATACAATGAAAGTGATATAAACAAGCAGATAATGGAAAAGGAAGAAGTTCTCAAACCATCAGAAACGCATTTTTCGTTACTAGATGCAAAAACTAATAACCAAAAATTCTCTGATCTTTCTCCTGTTAATCCTGCATATCATAAGTCAGAAAATAGATTTGTAAATCAAGTTGAAGAAAAGCAATCTGGAAGTCCAATGTACATGGCTAGTGACATTGCTTATGTTAATAATTCTCAAATGTTTGATCAATATGTTGACTTATATGATTTCCAAACAGAATCTAACTTTGCAGAAGATTCAGTTTTTGATTTTCGGGAGGAAGATCAGTTTCATAAACTTGAGAAAAGTGAGCAGCCATTACAGGTCATCTATAACACTGATAAGGAGAGCCTTGAGAGTTTAGAAGTAAGTGAAGAGTCTCAGACTCTTTTCTCTACTTCACTTCAGCCCATCAGAGATAACATTCACATGATTGGAAATCAACAATTTTTCAGCTTTGATGTTGAGTTTGAGGAAGATGATGAAATCCTCGAGCAGGTTGTAAATGAGAAGCCTTTTCCTGAAATAGTTGAAGAAATCATTTTGGACATGGAATCTTCCTTAACTCCAGCTTTGCAGCCACCAAGTTCCATTGAGTTACAAATTGCAGATGAAGAAGTAGAGGTTAATAAACACATAGGAGTTGTCACACTGTCCTTTCAAGATAATTTACTGTCAAAGTGTATCCTTGTTCATCAACCTGATGACCTTCACACAGTTTTCAGTCCACTTAATCAGAACACATCAGCTTGGAAAGAAAACTACACTGCAATACATGATGAGTCTGACAGTTCGAGTGATCATGAGGAAGAGTTGTTTTACCAGGGGGGTTCCAAATATAGCCAAGTGGAAGAAAGAGTAGTCCTGAATGAAGCCTATATCTCAAAACCTCTAGATCAGGTATTATTCCAAGATCCATTTGTTGTTTTCCTTGAGAAATCTGTAGGGTTAGTGGGTTCTATCATAAACAAGTTGCTACCAAGAATGAGAAAAAACTTAAGCTCTACTGTCCAGAAACAAACCAAATGGGAGTGGCCTTTTCATTATTTCCGCATCATGAAAGAACTAAACCAGAATCACCCATGTGAGCATCTACTTGACTGGTTTCATTGGAAAACAGAGTTCACCAAACAAATGTCTATTGTGTACAGATTAGATTAGGATAGAAAGACAACAATAGAAAATAAGCTTAGCCTGTGAGCACCTTTTCATTTTTAGTTTGTTTGAAGAAAAAGTGAAAAAGCAGAAAATACAAAAAACAGTGAAAAGTAGAAAAAGAGGGCAGTTTCTAAAAAGCAATGGTAAGGCCCCATGTTCCAAAAAAAAAAAATAGTCCTTCGGAAAGCGAGCAAGTCTAAATGCCGCTACTAGTACTTCAATGTCTTGTTCAGCTATCTAGCCTAATCATAGCTGAGCATGTTTAAATTTATTTGCTGATAAGTTAGTGAGTGCAAAGATAGTCAACATTGTGTAAGATTGACTTATCACAGAGCATAGATTAGGGAGAGATTCTGGTTCCACATGCCTAAAACAGAACCAAAGAGAGAAGCGAGGAATGAAAAACACATTGTACATCTTAGCCCCGCTTGTCTAGTTTCCTTTTGTTGCAAAATAACATTTGTGTGCAGCTTGTCTTTTATGCCGCAAATGCATGACAAATCAGACTGCCTAATCTTGATTTGATCATTTTTAAATTTCATGTTGTAGATTAGAGAATGAAATCCTGTCAAACTGCTTAATCTTGACAGTTGATCTTGTTTTAGGTAGAGAAATGAAGGAGTTCATCAGCTTAATCTGAACTCCCGGCAGATATAAGAGTAGAAATAGATAGGTTCATTTTGCAAAAAGAAAAATATACATTGTCAAAAGGCTGCTAGTTCAAATGCGCCAAAGAGAAGAAAAATGTTAGGAAAGATAGTGGGGTAGGTAGAAATATCATTGATGTTAACCATGCTGTCACTTTTCAGAAATAACATCAAGAGAAGGGTAAATTTTGCGCCAATGGATAAGGCATTGGTCTTCATAAGCCAAAAATCTGAATTCTGGACACCTCCTGACGAGGAGCTGCCCTCCCCAAATGGAGCCACTGTTAGCCATCAATATTTTTTACATGTTAGTGATGACTATATCTACAGCTGAGTTTTCTAGAAACTGATTTCCTTATGTCAATATGTCATCTAGAAAACCCTCCTAAAACTTTATTTGCCCTTCTACTTTTTAGTCCACCCCTGTCGAAATCAAAACCTCATTATCACTATCCTATCTAGCTTCAGCCTTATTGGTCTGCCCACCAGCTTTAAAAGGCAAATCCACATCTGTTTCAAAAGTCTCCCCTATGTTAGGAAGTGGCGCTTTAAGACATTTCACCCTTGGCAATCATCAAAAAGCCAAAAAGCCTCCATCTGCTACAGACCAACCATGAATGACCTCCCACTCTGCAAATGAAATTGACAAACAACTCTAAGTCGCGCCACTCACACCCCCTAGATCTCAGCACTGCATAAAACCCAATCTCAAGCTGACTATTACACTAGTACATTTGGCGGAAATTCCGACGGCCAAATCGTCGCTTTTCCGACACACAATCGTCGCAAGAGCGACAGTTCGAGGCCGGAAAAAACGTGGTTTCTCGTGCGGTCACAATTCTAACGCCTATACAAAGTGTCGCACTACCGACACTTCCCGTCGCTTCGAAACACTCGTCGCTCTTCTGACGCCTCCCAAACCGACGTTTGTAAAATGTCGCCATTCCGACGAAATTTGGTCCGACGTTTTGAACGTCGCGGTTCCGACGTCTTTATACTGTCGCATTTCCGACGCCATACAAAAGTGTCACAAGACCGACGTATTGCAAAAGTGTCTCCGACACACAGTCATCGCAAGAGCGACAGTTCGAGGCCGGCAAAAACGTGGTTTCTCATGCGGTCGCAATTCCGACGCCTATACAAAGTGTCGCACTACCGACACTTCCCGTCGCTTCCAAACACTCGTCGCTCTTCCGACGTCTTTATACTGTCGCATTTCCGACGCCATACAAAAGTGTCACAAGACCGACGTATTGCAAAAGTGTCACAAGACCGACGCTTTCCAGAAGCGTCACAATATCGACGCCAGGAATAAATGTCGCAATTCCGACGAAATGTGGTCCGAAATTTTGGACGTTTCTAGAGCTGTCGCAATATCGACGGACGTCACAAGACCGACGAAAATGGAAATCGTTCAAAACGTCAAAAGAGCGACGCTTACAAGGCGTCGGTATGCCGACGGCGGTTTCAATTTTAGAAAAAAAATATAAAACTTTAAAACAGGACAGTAAATCTCCAATGTTTGTTATCACAATAAGAAATCAATGATCAGTGATCACGTCAAATTTTCCTCGTAGCGTGACGGGTCTAATAAATTTTATTGTAAAGGTTGCTGGCCAGTGACAACCGGCGCAGCATTGAAGGAAATGCATTAAAAAAATTTAATTAGGCTGCGAACTCCAAGCCAACTGGCAACAACCCTGATAATTTTCCTTACCAACTTCCAAGTTGTGACTCAAGCTTCAGACTCCAAAGCTAAGAATTTTCTTTTCATCGTGTTGGAGAAGAGAACTGCAACCTGTAGCAAAGGAGCAATTCCTCAGTCTCACTGCTCAGGACTCGTAGTCATTCCTTGCTAACACGGTATGTGGAAATTTTGATAACTTTATTCACCCTCGTTTTCACTAAATTTATTCTTTTGAAAAGGGCCTGGTTCCATTTCAGAAATTTTCAACTTTCGACTTCTAGAATTTGTACATATGATTTTTGGACTGAGGTTTTGTTATTAATGAGGAGATAGTGTCTTGGTTCTATCTGTATAAAATAATTGCCTCATATTTTTCTTCATGTTCAGGGTTTTTGATTTTATCAAAACCTATCTCTCTTTTAAGCATGCCTGCAAATTAATATATTCCAGGAATGTACACAATTCCAGGCTTCATGTACAACGTTTGCCTTGTATTTTTCTTCATGTTCAGGGTTTTTGATTTTATCAAAACCTATCTCTCTTTTAAGCATGCCTGCAAATTAATATATTCCAGGAATGTACACAATTCCAGGCTTCATGTACAACGTATTGTATCAACTATATTTTAACAAGTGAGATGCATGCCCATATAGTGTTACAGATTACAGGGCTTCATTTGGAGAATAAATGATAAGCCTGGCAGCACTAAATCCAAGTAATTCCCCTCATCCCTTAAAGACACCTCTAAATATAACTAGAAATTTCAAATAGTTAGTAAAGGAAAAGTACAAAGATATAACAGATATGTGTTGAGCCAAAAACCTGTGCATTCACAACAAAACTGGGATGGATAAAACTTAAAAACAATTATGGACTTTGACAAAAAATCGTCTTATGCATACAAAATGAAAGAAGCATTGGCATACTACTATGTTTACAAATTTAAGGACGGGCAGAGTGAGTCTCCGGGCAACACAGTTTCATGTGGAGACCCTAGATCCTTGTACCCACAATATCTAGTGACTTAAAAAATGATTGCCAAAACAATACCTTTGCTATGCATGTAAGAACACCACCTGTATAATGAGGGAGATGTAATATTGTCCAAGAAGCATATTTATACAGAGTGGTCCAAGATTGTGTATTTATGGAAGATACAATTGATTTTGGCATGAAACATGTATCCAAGATTTCAATGTGGCCTTATTTTAGAGCCCATTGATGATTTACTATGAAACCTAAACTTTCAAAACAAACACATTGAAATCACAGGATCTCCATCAAGAATATCATAAATATTAACTGTCTTTTGGGCACTGGCAGTAGATACCATAAGAGGCCCACATGGCCTGTACCACCAATGTTGATTCTCTAGCACAACATTTGCAAAGCCAAAATTTCTCCCCGAGACATCCCTCTCTGCCAAAACTGGAGAGATGGTACTGGACGTTGAAGTGAAGGCCTCGATTCAGTATGGAATGCCATAATTTCTTTATTATAAAAGTCCCATGAACAGAAACCCGAGTCCAATGTACAACCTGCAGATGCTGCCACAACACATTTACCAGAGCAACCATCTGAACCAGCTGCTCTGATCAACCAGCAATCACCCCACATGTTTGGGGTAAGCCCATATGGAGCTTTATATTCAGCCTTCTCCTGGAGATTGGAAAATAACAATACTGATTATTAGTCATACATCAACTGCCCTTTATGTTAAGGGAAAATTTAAAGAGTGCATAAATATTCTTGAAATGCCAATCATAGTTTCTAGAAAATTTCAACAGTCTTTGAAATGAACTACATCCTATTTAAACTACATCAAATATTTAGGCAAATCATTTTTTTAAACAGAAATTGGTGAATTTTATTTCAAATATAGAAATTTAAACCATGATAATAATCTAACCCCTAGGCTTTTCCCTATTTCTAGGATACGCCCAAATTGTATAAATTATAACACCCATAAACCCCAAAATTAAGTACAATAATTAAAACCTCCACACCTCTGAATTTGCTATATCGTGAAAAGAGCAGCATCCATCATCATGGGAAAGCAAAAACGATTCTCCTTCTGCTACAAACGAGCCTGCAGTAGATGTCTTATGGCTGAGTTGATTCAATCGATCACAGGAAACCTCTTCAGTTTCTTCAATATTGCCAAAATGCTCTGGCTTGTTTTCCTGATCATCATCAAAGTCCATATTTTCATCACATTGAATTAGTTGAGGTTCATTACGATCAGGTCCAGTGCCTATTGCAGAGCTCCGGACATCTAATCCAATATTGGAACTACCATACCCATTCCCATTAGAGATTGTAAATCCTGTTTCTGGCTTTAATTCGGTAAGTTCAAGAGCACTAGAATTGGATTCAGTTGATTTAGACTTGGTATAGTTGTCCTCCAATTTGTATTCCGATACAACACTATACTTGTGCTTCAACGCAGACAGAAATTCTGCAGCAATGGGATCTTCATCTATGGGGATTATGGATCTGCCCTCAAAAGCATCCCAAATATCTGATTCATTTTCATTCAACTGATCATGCAAATCCACCCTCGTCTTCAGCACAGCAAGCTGAACTGAAGGCCGGTTTTTCAGAAATTTATGGTGGGGGTAAAGCCTATCTTCCAGATCTTGACTATTTAAGTGTTTAATTGGCTTTTTCGGAGACCTAACAATAGAATCAAATGAATCCTGCGAATCCTGCGAAATAATAAACAATAGTAAGGCCATTATTTATTGGTTTGAAATAACAAACAACATGCAACAAACCCGCATAATTAGTAAATTATTTAAAGACAATGTTGGCAATATGTTTCCTGTATCCTATTATATGATTGTCCTTGATGGCAAGCTATGTATTTAATGGAGAATCGATATAAATAAGGACGAGCTCATACTCGAACATAACATCTGTATCAATATTCTTCTGTATCTTCTTGATCTTCATCCAACTGATCGACATCTATATCAACATCTGATTCAGAAATGGTGTTGAAATGATCGACCATGTCATCATCATCATCAATTATGTCATTTTCAATAATATCCTCATCGACATCATCATCAATAATTGTTGCCTCATCTCCTATACCTGGTTCATCTTCTAAGATATCTTCTTCATCTGTCAATGCATCTTCCTGCTCATCTGCCACTGCATCATCTTCTTCTTGATCAATATCATCTTCTTCCTCTACAGTATACTCTACTGGCCTTCCTCTTGGATCATATCTAATAGCAAATGACCATTCCTTCTCACCTGGAACCTCTGAGTAAAAGACTTGTTCGCATTGGCTTGGAAAAACATAACGATCTTTTCCTGCTTCAAACTGCGATGTTTTAACCATTGGAAATCCATTGTCATGTTGAATAACTGTTCTATCATCATCACGTACATTCATTCGTAGCCTATACCATTTGACATCGAACAAAACTATTTTGAAGGAATTAAAGTCACACTCAGCTATATCATCTAAGAACCCATAATATCTATTTTCAGATTCTCGAGGATGTCTGTCACTCCTGGAGGAAACATTAGTGACCTGGAATACTGCAGTTATCCCACTATCAGAAGTTTTCCTGTTATCATCCAACTATTTAACGCGAAATTGACGACCATTGCACCACATAGACTTGTGGTGTTTCAACTGCAATATTCCAAACATGAAAAAGATGCATTCTCAATTAATAATTAAACATATAATTTACACAACATGAAAATTAACTGAAAAATCAAACTTCTTGTCACATTATAAATAGGTGAATTAATTTCTTACCTTTCTATCTTTCAAACCATATGCTAAATCGATTTCCATGTCCGTAACGTTCCCATCTCCACTACGATACGCTTCTCTAATCAATTCAGACAGTAGTTGCCATGATAACCTACCGTCGTTACGTGCTTTACATGTTTCAATCCATTCACTCATCCACTCAAGATTGTTTTCAATGTATAAAAGTAGCGCCTCATAATCTTGAGCACCTGAATAAAAAAACAACAATTCACCAATATTAATAAATATTACTTATAACCATGGTAAATTATATTAATTAATAAACTATGAAAGAATAAAACCTGAATGAATATAATGATCATATACATGATGTAAAAAAATGAAACATTATATGTATTATACATAATAAATCGTTTACCTCTCACTTTCTTCATTCTACCTTTTCCCAACAGGTGCTCCTCTTCAAATTTTTTGATGGAGTTCACATCCCAAATGCAATCCACCGCCTTCATGGTTGGCGCAGCTAATTTAGGAAGATAATGACTAATATACACCATGGATTGATATACCACATATCCCTCCACCATAGAACCCTCGGGTCGTGCTCTTTGTTTAACCAAAGCCTTCAAGGATTTCAGGTGCCTCTCGACCATCCACATTGACCTTGTGTGTACTGGTCCACACATTTCAATCTCCTCAACTTGGTGTATCAAGTAGTGTTCTTATGCATTGAAAAATGTTGGAGGTAGATACTTTTGCATTTCACACATTAGCCGAGGAATTTCTCTCTTCCAATACTTTATTTCATCTTGATGGATTTCTTTCAATGACAACCATCTGCAAATCATTACGCAAGGTTATTTCAATGAAACATAATATATATTTCATTACAAGTCAATTAATACATCATTTCATCAAGTACAAAAATAAATTGTAGCAATTAGATTTTGCATATAAATCAAAACTACTTACCTCATGTATTTACTAAGACCATATATAACTTGTTTGACATTGTTGTCGAAGTCATTTGGGAGAGATACAGGTAGAACATACTATAACAATAAAAAATGAATCGTTATTGGTTTCCAAATTAAACATAAAAAAGGAAAATTTAAAATATGTATTCAAGCAATAACAAACAAAAACGTATACCAAAAAAATTACCTTAATAAAGGTATGCCAATCATGTGTTTTCACCCCATTGAAGTCACCTTTCTTCGTTAAGATATTATTTATGTTTGAAGCAAAACTTGTTGGAAATTTAATTCTTCTAACGACCTCTTTTACATCATTGCTTTGTTTTTCTATTAATAACCATGGAATATTATTATAATTTCGACATCCATTGTTATTTGATCCGTCGATCACACTTTTCATTGCATGATTTGATTTCTCAATGTCAGCACAAATTTTGTCAATTTTATCTCTCTCATGTGCACCATCTATGGTTTGCCATAACATTTCTGTCACATTCTTCCCGACATGCATTGTATCAAACAAATGAGCTATTTTTAGGTCCTCATAGTAGGGCAACCTCGCGAATTGAGAAGGATAACATTTCATTCCGGGTGGAAGTACAATATTAGTACCTTCACGGCGACGATGACCTTGATATCAAAGAATAAAATAAATCAGAACAATATTAATTATAAAATACAATAAAATAAATTCATTAGTTAAAACAAAAATTCCAAACATTACATAAACAAATAACATAGATATATATATATATATATATATACACACACATTACGTACCAGCTGCTCGACGATTATTAATTCTGTTATATTCCAACATCCACAACTGAGGTGTCATTCTTCGTGGTTTTAATCTAGTTTCTTCTTTATCATTGAAAAGATGTTTTTTAGTAGTACGATACTTATGGTTCCTAGGGAGTAAGTGCCTAAACTCATCAAACACCATCTTTTTTAAGTCTGCTGAATGACGATACTTCATCTTAGGGCCACAAACTGGACATGCAAATCTACCCTTTGTTTGAAGACCTGCAATAGATGGATCAATAACAATTAATATACTATGAGATCATTTTAAAAACATGCAATATGGTATATCTAATTTAGATAATTATGTATCATATTAAAGTGCAATGAAATATTACATACCACAAACATGTGTTAGTCCTGGGGCATCATGAATTGTCCATACAAGCATTCCACGACATTGAAATCTCTTCTGCTTGATTGGCTTAGTGATGTCATACATAGTGATGTCATACATAGTGATGCCATGCCATAACTGTATTAGCTCATCGATAAGAGGCTCAATATATACATTCATATCTTTGACCTGGTACTTACCTAATTGTTCAAAATTACGGAACATAATAATTACTCCCATGATATATGTATATATAAGTAAATAAATAAATAAAATATATATTTATTCAAACAACGAGAGAAATGAAAATGTTACATTCAAAGAAATAATGTATCAAATACCTGGAATAATCATAGTCAACATTATGTGCTTCCTCTTTATTGACATCCAAGGAGGAATGTTATTGTTGATAACGAAAATAGGCCACACTGAGTAAGTAGATCTAAGCTCTCCGAATGGATTAACACCATCGGCTGCCAATGAAAGCCTGACATTACGAGGTTCATTTTTAAAATCTACATATTTTTCCTTGATTTCTCTAAATACAGAACCATCTGCAGGCATTCGAAGAACACCATCTCCACTTCTATTCTTTGCATGGAAATCCATGTGGCTATCCTAGGTTTTCTGTCAACTCTAAACCCTGGTCAATCACCATCCATTCAGTTCAATTTTTCTAGATGTATTTCTGATAATATGCATTATCAGTTATCCAAATTATCAGAAGAAGGAGTTTTCAGATACTCCTCTTATCTACTACACCTCTTCCTATATTATCAAATAGATAAGTTTCCAATTGAATGTCAGAAAGTGGATGCAGAAGGAAAAGTTCTATCAATAGTATTTTGGTCATCTATTCTAAGGAAATGGAACAAAGAGTATAGTTTTACAAATTTCAATGACTCATTTATAGCCCCTGCTATGTATCTCTTGGAAAAACAGCAGATCCCTAGGATCAATGATGAGACAAGAAGAATTCTGCAGTTATCAGAGAGCTACAAAATTGGAGATTGGTATTTATATCAAAATCATACAGAAATCATAGTGTATGGCTCATCCCTGGCCCCATATAAGTTACCCAAATTTGTAACTACAAGAATATTTGCTTTAGAATATCTGAGACAACTATTGAATGTAGATGAAATCCACTTCATAGCTTTCAAGAAAAAGACCCAATTTAAGCTGAAAAATCAAATTGGGCCATTCATTGTGAATAATAGAGAAGCTACCAATGAGATAAATGTCAAACTTAAAGAGTATAAGTTTCCATGTAGTTTTACATGGAAGTATGACCCACAAGGTATTTTGAGTGCAATAAGGGTAAAATGTAAGTTTCCTGTTTACTTGCATGATCCTAAGCCCCATATTGAAAGATATGTAAATAAAATTGAATGGGAGCCAAACACCCTATCTGATGATGATTCACAGGCAGTACAGGTAATACAGGTAGACAGTGGCAAAGGCAAACAGATTTAACAGACAGTACAGGTGGCTTCTACAAGCAAAGATATTTATAATGTACATAAAAGAGACAGAGAAGGAGATAGTTTCATAGCTGAGACTATTGAGGACATAAAATTCAGAACTCCTTATAGTAAAAGAAGCAAGTCAACAGAAGAAGAAAAGGATAAGTCTATAAATATTGATATAAATGATGAAGCAACAACAATAGTCACTCAAACATTAGAAGAGCTTCAAAATGTAAAAATTGGAACACAACAAAAAGATACAGTCATGAAGGAAAACCAGGCTACTGTCGATTTGCCTCCTTCTTCTCACGAAAATGACAATACAGAGTCAGAGATTCAGATCAGATTCAGACAGATTAAAGAGAAGAATGAAGAGCTCAAGAATCAAGCTCATTCTAGATTTCTTAAAGAAAAGCCTGGAAACAAAGACAGGATTCTTTCAGCATTTGATTATTCATCCAATAAATTGGTAATGTCATTATTGAAGCCTACAGTGGGTGAGCCAAAATCAGTGGCAGATTATTCCAAAACAGATCTTGAACTGGATGCAGATGCCATTCATGAATTAGATCAAATTGAATTTCATAGGAGCAATACTGAAATGCTATATTCCAAAATTGTCGGTAAAACTATGAAATCAATTAGGCTTGAGAAAACAGTGCTCAACCTCCAAAATCAAATGAGGTTGGACAAAGCCTCACTGTATGCTAATAATTTAAGAATAAAAGCACTAGAAGATATAGTGATTGAAGCAGGGGGTGACCAAGCCAACATTGAAGGGGCAAAAGTCTTAATTAAACAGAAAAATGAGGATATAGCTGCTCTTAGAAAACAGTTGAAGTTGCCTCAGAGTGAAAACTCTCAAGCAAAAGAAATTCTACAGCAAAAAACAGAGAATGATGATTTAAAGGAGCTTGTACATCAAATGTCAGGTCAGATAAAAACAATGGAAAGTCAAATGGAAGCTCTAATGAAAGAGAATGAAGAAATAAGAAAAGCACAACCAATGGTCATTCCTACAGTGATCCCCACTGTAAACACTGCTATACCATCTACTTTGGCAGAACACTTGGCACCGAACGGAGTACTGCCAACTGCAGTGCCAATTACTTCTCTAATCTCTGCCTCTTCTTCTTCATCCTCACAGAGGACCACGTCACAAGACCAAGATAAAGAGATTCTTAGTTTGAGAGGCACTATTAAAAATTTGGAAAAATCCAAAAATGATGCCTTGATTACTTCTAGAGGACATGAGCAAAGGGCTGATCGACTACAAGAACGGGTAAAGATTCTGCAAGCACAAGTAAATCTTACAGATCAAGTGGCCTTTATAAAAATTCATTTATGGACCAAAATTATTGATGGAATTCATTCTCAATGGCCTTCAATTCGGATAATTTATGAACAGAGGGAGTTACTTCAAGTTGCTAGTGCAGAGATTGACAAGACTAAGAGGGAAATTGACAAAAAACCAGCCCAAGCAATCCAACTCATAGCTTTTTTAAACAGTAAGACCAAGGAAGAGTTGGAAGAATTGAAAATTGTTGATAGAACATAAACCATTCTTCAAATCAAAAAGGTCCTGAACAAAAGAAACATAATGAGTACTCTAGAGGACCGGTGTAAAGACATGAATTTATCCATCTCAAGATTTTTAGCCAAATACAAAACATTGTCAGAAGTAGGTTTGCCTGATATTCACGCATTTAATGACAAGTTAATGCCTCAGAAAGAGTATGATCTAAAAATCAGAAATCATGCAAAGAGCAAGCCAGACAACAATTGCCTCAAGGATCACCAACAGGCAGAATACTTCTTCAGTATTTTGAAAATATGTTCTTTTTAGATAATGAGATCAGGCATATGTTCACTATAAAGCCTAACTTTGCCAAGTATACAGAGGCAGATGAAAGTTACAGAAAATTGAAGACTATGAAGATCCCCTCTGCAGAAAAGTGGCAAGAATTCACAGATTTGCTATGAATTTAATGGATAAAAAACAGGAAATTCTTTCCTATTTTTGATTAAAACATCATCTCAAATCCTGAGATATTTTGTAAACATTTTTTTGTATAAATACTTAACAATTCAAAGTATTCAGTGTGAATAAAATTTCTCAAGACAACTATAGTTCGTGCTCTCTACTTGGCATTTTAATGTTTTCTACTTTGTTCGTACTCTCTACTTGGCCATTGGCCTGTGGGTGATATGGAGTTGTAATTTTGTGCTGAATGTGGTAGTTTTGCAATGTTTGAGCTAATTTATTACCTACAAATTGTGGTCCTCCATCTGTGATTATGTCCCTTGGGAGACCATAGCGCACAAAGATTTGGAAAAGAAACTGTACTACAGAGTCCTCTGTAGCTTTTGAAACTGCCTCTGCTTCAATCCACTTAGTGACATATTCGGTTGCAACTAGGATGGATGTTTTTTGGTTTGAGGGAGGACTAATAGGGCCAACAAAATCAAGTGCCCAGCGTTCAAATGGTTCAATCACTAGTTGAGGGTTCAAAGGCATTTCATCAGACTGCCCAGGCCGTCCTGCCCTTTGGCAGTTATCACAGGCCTGCACGAATTTTTTGGCATCCTTAAAGATGGTAGGCCAGTAATAGCCTGTTCGTAAAACCTTATGGGCAGTTCTACGGTTCCCAGTTAGATCCCCTTCTTCAATCTTCTTATCTGTAGCTTAAGGATTCTTAAGTGCTCTTTTGCTCAGATTCCATCCACTCCATCAAATCAAGCCTATACATAGCCTTAGAAGGTCACCTATCTTGCCCTTAGCACATTTGCATCTCTGAGCCTTATTTCTTAGTTCTGCTTGCCTAGAGAGTTGATTCCATTGCCCAATATTCTGGTAGATCCTTCTCGTTAACCTTGAAATATCTTTATTCCCACCAATCTTTTAAAATCAAACCCAAATACACAATCATAGCTAGCCTAATATCTGTTACTAAAACAAAGCTAAATCATACGGAGAGATCCCTCTCTAGAGTTCAAGAAGGCTAGATCTTGAATTCCCAAAGCGGTTCTTGGTTACCCTTGGTGTTCTTAACTACAAAAATCCCTATCCCACAACCTGAGAATTACTAGGGTGATAACAGGCCTTGGGGGTATTATGATCCTTGAAGGAAACTCCCACAGCTAGAAGAGTTGACGGAGAAAATTGGATCGAGTACAAAGGTGTGGCAGGTGGGTTTTACCCTGTACCAATTGTTATGGTGCATATATGATGTGTATTACAGTTTATCTTATAATTTTGTTGAAGTAGCATACAACAATTTACATAGTGATATGAGAACCACTCTCTAGAGTATACATCGATTTTGTACACATGGATTTTCAGTTTCTTTTTAAGATATATCATTGGTGATGATCACATGATTATATAATGAACCATTAAGTTGAACTATATAATTATTCCTCACAACACATACACAAAGCGTCGCTATTGCGCCGGATGCCTCCAAACGTCGCAATTGCAACTTAGACATTGTGTTACAATTGTGACGTTTGGACGCATCTGTCGCAATAGCGACCCCGTGGAGAATAGGGTCGCCATAGCGACGTCTTCCTTCAGACGTCTCCACTGCGACACTTTGTCTAAGTGTCGGTATTACGACTAATCTCTCTAATCGTCGGTATATCGACGGCTACGGGTGAGATTGAAAAAATTTGCGACAGGGTTTAGGTGTCGGTATTGCGCCAGGTTTCTATATACGTCGGTATAGCGACGGTTACGTGCCGGATGGAAAAAAATTGGGAAAAATTCCGACATTTGGTCAAAAGCGTCGGAATTTCCGCCAAATGTAGTAGTTTAGCGACGCTTTGGGCCATGGTGTCGCAATTGCGACGTCTTCCTTCAAACGTCGCAATTGCGACTGATTTTAAACGTCGGTATTGCGACAGTATTCTATAGATGTCGCTATAGCGACATATCCGGGAGGGATGGAAAAAATTTGGGAAAATTTCCGACATTTGGTCAAAAGCGTCGGAACCAAGTGTCGGAATTTCCGCCAAATGTAGTAGGTTAGCGACGCTTTGGGCCATGGTGTCGCAATTGCGACATCTTCCTTCAAACGTCGCAATTGCGATAGATTTGACACGTCGGTATTGCGACAGTATTCTATAGATGTCGCTATAGCGACAGTTCCGGGCGGGATGGAAAAAATTTGGGAAAATTTCCGACATTTGGTCAAAAGCGTCGGAACCAAGTGTCGGAATTTCCGCCAAATGTACTAGTGTTAGGTGTTTCATAATGTTTTATGGATTCTGCAAAGAAAAGGAAATATAACTTCATCTCAGGAGGAAATGCTTGAATTTACAGTTAGAGGAATAGCTGCTTCTAAATGTAACATGAGCCTGAGATGTGTCTGCAAAACAGAAAGTCACTCATCAAGACCCTGCAGTTTTCCTTCCAGTATGAGAATCACAGTAAGAAAAGGACACCACTGTCACAGCAAACTGGTAATTTGTCATGGCCCAGAACCTCCTTCATTTACAAGCAGAGGGTTAGGGCGCCTCCTTCATCCACAAGCAGAGGGCACTGGCCAGTATTGACTTTGAAGATTGCAAAAGTCTGGGTTTTCCTTTTACTGAACAGTGAAACAATATCTCCAGGTTTTATGAATGTGAGTGACGATAATAATAGGGATAGAGTTTGAAATATGCTAGCTCAAAGGAAAAAAGAGTCTGGTCTGATAAAGGAGGTCATTTAAAGCTTTCAAATCATGTGAATTGTTGAACTTTAGAAAGGCATGTCATTAGTAAAAAATCCAATCATAAGCAGCCTGCTTGTCCACAAGATCAAATTGAAGAGGTGCTGACAAAACATGCCATTACACAGGCAGAAAGAAAGTTCTTTGTTTTTCAAAAGGCGCTGACCTCCATAGTCACAGAGACTGTCTTTCAAATAGTTTGTTATGAGATGACTAAAGCAAATAATGATATTTCAGTCACCCTCAGAGCAGTGTAGAGAGACAGTGACATTTTGGCTAGGGTTTTTCTGAAGCACAGTGATGATTGCAAAAAGAGGTGCTAGTATTGATGTTTTTCAAGTGGTTTTTCTTACCATCACATCCAGGGAAAATCTGTGTCAAACAGATTTGTCAAACAACCTTCAGATACTCTGCCCGATGAAGGGCCTCCTCCATTTATGAGCAGATGGCCAAAGCATTGCATATTATTGAAAACTGATTTGGTCAAAAGTTGCAGTGGAAAGATACAAAGGAAGTAAATAGAAGACTGTACACAGGTGAAAGATGGTGTTTATATTTTAAAATGCATTACACATAGGGAAATGTCTTTCAAGAACTACATCATGATGGACAGGAAACAATATGAATATGTATGCATTAATACCAAAAAGAGCAGTTTTCTTAAGGGAAGAGGCCACAAAACCGAGCTTAAAAGGAGGAGGCGTTTCTTCAAAGAAAGGAACAGTTAGGACATTTTATTACAAGTCATCATCCGGTTTTGAAGAATTTGGCAAGCATAAAAAGAAATCAGCTACAAGGTGTCACCTGCAAAAGAGAAAAGCTGTTTAAAACAAGATTCTTCCAAACCCTCTCAAGACAAACCCTAAATTGATGAGCAGGACAAAGACATTGTTGTTTGAATGAATTCCTTCACTAATAAACTGAGGGCCCAGAATTTGGTGTAAAAATAGCACCTCCTTCATGTACAAGCAGAGGGTGCAAGGAGAGATTTGGAAAATAAGCACATAGGCGAGAAAAATCATGTGTCCCGCCCAAGACCAGTTTTTCTTAAAACAGTGTTTCTGACCAAAAAGAGATGAAATTTACAAAAGTGAGAGAGGATTTTGTTCCTCATAGGTTGAAGAAGAAAAAAATCCTTCATTTTCTACACAGGTATCATGGTTTATGAGAAATGTGAAAAATACAGATGTCACGGGAGAATTTCTGCACTAGGATTCATCATTTTGACCAGTGATGGGACAGTCAGATTTTGAACAGCCAAATGGACTCCAAATGAAAAAATTCAAGTTGATATGGAAAATATACTTCCACAGCTTTCCGATGAGCCATCTCGGGCCAAATTGCGACAAAAGGAAGGCATCCAAAAGTAGCCTGCAATCAACGCTAGGTTTTTCTGCACCAGCATTCACCATTTTTGACCAGTGATGGGACAGTCAGTTTTTGAACACCCAAATGGACACCAAATGAAACAAATCAAGCATATTTGGAAAGTAGACTTCTCTATATTTCCAGCGAGCCATCTCGGGCCCAATTCCGACACCGGGAAGGCATTCAAAAGTGGCCTACAAACAGCTCGATGCATTTCTGCACCAGGATTCACCAGTTTTGACCAGTGTTGGGAAAATCAATTTTTGAAGGATCAAATGGACACCAAATGAAAAAATTCAAGTGGTTCTGGAAAGTAGACTTCCACAGCTTTCCAACGAGCAATCTCGTGCCCAATTCCAACACCGGGAAGGCCTTCAAAATGGACTGCAAACTTGCGCGACACTCCTGGAAAGGTGCGCGACGCGCCTGTGCACAAAATTTACAAAGGAATGCACTGCTACGCGACGCGCCTGTAGCAGCCCGTGGCACTCCTGTAGAAATGGTCAAAATTCACTCAAAAACCTTAAAAAAATCTTTCCATAGCTGCTCAAACTCTCGGGAAAAGCCTGCCATCGTGTTTCAAAGGTACTCTATACGCCTCCCTTGATATTTTCAAAGTTGTTAAGTGGTGGAAAGGAGTTGAAAGTCATGGTTTGAAATCACAATTCCGAGTTGTTATAAGGAAAAGTGCCTTTGTTTAAAACTCCAGGCTGTAGTAGTTCTGTTTGTCCAGCACTAACATTAATAAAAGGAATATTGTTTGATGGGGTGACTACCATTAAAGAACAGTGAAGTGTAATGAGAAAGAAAGGTCTTGTTAAAGAATAGTTTGTTGGTTAAGGACTACAGACCTGATTATTACATGAAAAAAACTATGAGCCCTCTTGACCTACCTAAGAAACAACAAGCCCTGGAATCTTTCGAAATCATTATGGGGGACTATCAGCAGATTTTTGATTTCATTAGGAAAGTACCATAAAAAGGATCAGTGTCTTGATTTAAAGAAATCTTTGCTCACTACAAAACTATTTTGCTGCTCTCAAAACACCTAGGGCCATGGCACCTTGTACCATCACAGTAATCTGTTAAAAACTATGTATTTTTTCTATATTCTATTAATGTTTGAAACATACTTGTTAAGAGGCATAAATGGTTGGGAAAGCCTCATTTTGAGAACCAGAGGTCATGTATTGAGAGGGAGACAGTGAATTCTGCCAAGAAGAGGTCCCTCCTTCATTCATTAGCAATTAGACAGAGCATTGATTGTTTCTGAGGTTTCTCACCAACTGTGAGACAAGTTCAGGTCACAGTGAGCCAGCAACTAAAAGCTTCTGCATAACATGATGATTAAAGGCAGAGCTGATTGAGACAGAAGGTTGACAAAGTGCAGACATTTTGCCAAATGAAGGGCCTCCTTCATTCATAAGTAGAGGGCCAAGGCATTGACTGTTTTCAAAGTTTGATTGAACAGAGAAAAATGTGAAGAGAACCAAAAGGAAAAAGCAGGGGTACCACTGCCATCAAAGGAGATCAAGCTCATCTCTTAGCAGGTTTTCTCTCAAAAGGACAGTCTGCAGCTCAAAAAAAACCAGATTGAAGAAGTAGTTGATAAGAAAGGTCATTGCACAGGACAAAAGAAATAATGATTATGTTTAAAGAGAGATACTTAGCTTCCTGATACATAAAGGAATGTCTCAAATTGATTATCATAAGTAGACAGAAGGAAATATAAGCTCATTTCCCCAAGAGGTGTTACAGTAAGTTTACAGGTTCATAACATACAAGGAAGCACTTTGACATATCTTTAGTTTCTGGAGAATGATCCTAAAACTTATATAGGCATGTTCACTTTAAAAAGTTGATGGCACCATGTCAATACAATTGAGTAAGAGAAAGACGATTGAAGATATCTCTTTTAGAAATGGACTAAGAGGAAAACGCTTGAATAAATGAAATTGAATTCTGCACCCACAGTCAGAAAATATGTTAAAAGACACTTGGCAATCAGATCAGTTTCACAGTAAGTATTAGCACCGCCAGAACATCCAGAGCAAACACCATCATTTTCAGGTTCAAAAGGTAAATTTGTCTCCTTGAAGAATGGCCGAGGATGCTTCATCAATTACTAGTGATTTCTTAGTATACTTGCTATGTTGAAAAGGTCAGCAGCAACAGAAAACCACTTTCAAATACATAACACAGACCTTTATGCCAGCATTTTAAAGTATGGGCCCGTCTGGACACATGCATAAATCTTTTTGTTTCTCTTTCAAATGACAGAGTAATTGTTTAAAGGGAAGAAAGGCCTCCCAAACCCTTCCAAGTCACAACCAAAGATATTGTGGTCTTTTCATTTCTAAACAAGTTAAACACCATTGGAAGTTCATCGTGCAAACTCAAAAGCCCGAGCAGTTGATCCCTTTTGCTGCCCTCAAGATCAGAAAAGGAGGCATTGAATGAAAAACAGAGTTTTTGTGGATCGAAGTGTTGCGCGGCGCGCCTGGCAAAGTGCGCGACGTGCCTGGAACGAAATTAACGAAGAGTTATAACTATGGCGCGACGCGCCTGTAGTGGCACGCGACGCGCCTGGGCCGGTGGTGAACCAGAACCCGAATGACCGACCCGACATCATTTCCATTGCGCAGTGCTCATGCCTATAAACGCGTCACGCACTCAAAGGTCCTCAAACAAGCATCTTAGCAGTTGTTTAAAGATCAGAGAAAGCTCGTGGAAAATCTTCAAAGAATTCTACAATCTCTCTTGGCAATTTCAAAATGGGAGAGGGTTGTTTGCCGTGTTATTCAAAGACTAAACCAATGGAGAAATAGTTAAAATCTCGATGTGAATAAAGGGCTATGTTTTATGTTTAGGACCTGAAATTTCCATGTTTCGTTTGCCCAAACCTTTACATAGTGAAAAATGGTGGATTTTCATTACTATCAAAAGAACATATTTAACTGTCCTCAAAGAAATATTAAAGGGTAGAGACACTGTTTAAAAGCAGGAAAACAGAGTTTAGAAGTGAGAACAGTGAGCCTAGTTCCAGACAGTAGTAACTATTATTAAGGGTTTTCTCAGTTCAAAATGTTTTTCTTCAAAAAGGTAGAAGGCAAAGACAGTGTTTCTCTTTGGTCCCATAAGGCAAAATTAGTGTTTAAAGCTATAACTCGCCATTTGGAGGTATTGTCAAAGTCTGGGTATAGAAAGCTGTGAAGTATAAGGTGAACAGTCTTTTGAAGAATATGTCATTACTGTTGAAATGCTACAGGACTCCCTATGACCACATCAAAAGAAAAATAAACTCTGTCCCCTATTACCCAGTAAACCTTGGACTGTGTATTACCTTTTTTGACTGTGTTTATATTATCAAATCCACTGATGGAGTGGCTTACACCGGAGGGGAGCAGTGTTTTGAAGCAAGAAGTTTGAATTTTTGCTTTTGGCTAAAGTACTAGGTTATGCTATTGTCCTCAAAACACTAACTAGCAGGGTACTCTTATCACTAACACAAGAAAGTCCTTTTTGACTGTGTTTGTCTTTATTGATTGTGTATTTCATTGAGAACATTGGCTGATTGATATTCAAAGGATGAGAAAGGCAGCATTTTGAAGAGATAGGGGTCTTATGCCAAAGGAGACACTGTACACAACATTCAAAACCAATTTTGTCTTAGTCAAGCAGTGAGTTGACAAGCTGAGACAGATCTTGGTTTGAACAAGGGCATGAGTATGAATAAAAAGATAAAGAACAGCAGACTTATGGTGAATGGCAGTAGCTTGAACAGTCTTATGATGAAGGATAGCAGCTTGAACAACAGGATGAGTAGGAAATTGAGACAGAGCAGCAGCATGACAGTGATGGGCAAGGGCAACCAAGAGATGATACACGGTAGCATCCTAATGAGGGCAAGCAAATACAAAACATGGATCGCGAAGGGAATTCTCCAAAGCATGTGCTATCTGCCTCTCCTAGGCAAGGGGCCATGACTTCTTCACCAAAGCCAGAATGCCAAACATGAGACAAGGCTGCCCAAGAGAAGCTAAAGGAGGCTAAGAGGAAGCGCCCGGCACGGAAAGAGGAGAAAGGCATATCACCACTTGATATTTTAGCATCAGCATTGGAGCATGTTGCTAGGGACCCTTGAGGGTCATGCATGCCAATTTTGGGCCCTTTTTGGCAACTTTTTGTTTTTTGGCATTTTTTGGGTTTTTGGTCAAAAACTCATAATTTCGCCATTTCAGTTTGAGGGGTTTTCAAGGGAGGAGGATGATACCGATGGATGCCATAATTCCATGAGCAGGTCTCCAACGATTTTCAGAGCATTTGGAGATCATTCGCCCCCTCAAATTGGCGAAAAACACCCTCTTTTTGCACATTATGCCCGCCATATCAGCAGTCTGCTATTTTCTGGGTTTTTTCACGTAGGTACAGTTTTGGATGACTTCCGGGCCTCAGATTGAGTTGGTTTCAGTTGCGCCGGAAAGTAGACACAGAGAGCTTTCCAACGAGCTATCATAAGCCCCTTTTCGACATCGGGAAGACTGCCAATTGTATCCAGCAAGTCAGGGGACCTTTTTCAGGCATAAATATGAAGTATTTTTGTAATTTTTGAACCCCAAAAATCTGCTTTTCCCAAATGTGCGTTAAGCTATTTTTATCCTTGGGAAATGATGTAAAGTCAATATAATTTCCGTTTTTAGCAGTTTTTTAGATATTTTATGGGATATTTTGTGCCTTGGGCTTTGCAAAGCCTCAAGGACAAGTTTAGATATTTTGACTTGGCCAATGGGATAGCTAGTTGCTCCATGAGGGTTTCCTCCCTCAAGCCTATTTATCCCATGGTTCTCATTGTAAATCAGAGGCTGAACTTGAGAGAAGAATTAATACATTGGTCATATGAGCTTTGAAGAATACACTTGAGTTATGATTTTTGGACTGCCTCTTGGATGCTTTTGAAGAATGATGAAGGATTGTTGATGGATTCCTTGACATGGTAGAATGGTATAGTGCTTCTTAATGTGTTTTGTCTTCTATTTTTCACTCATAATTCATATTTCTTGCTGCTATAGATCAGTAAAGATTGATTTTGAGATATGCCCATGGAGGTACCTCAAAATCCCTGAATCTTCATAGCTTGATGTTTTCTTCTCCCTTAGTTATGCTAAAGAATTCTTAGCTGCTCTTTAGTAACTTAAGGTATTGTTGCTAAGTTTTATTCATAAGTTCTATGTATGTTGAGTAGGATGTATGGTTTGCCCTACCTACCTATAAGCTGCCCATAGTTCTATCCATAAAACTTTCTCTTTGACTGATTTGTCGATCATCTTGTTGAACCAAGGAGGCCTAGTCCCGATCTAGCCCTTTGCCTAAAACTATGAAAGCTTGTTTGTCAAAGTGCCCAATGACTTAGAGACTATGTTTAGGCGTTCCGGCGTAGTTTATGAGTTGTTAGTTTGTCTTATGTGTTTTCCCCAAAGTATGATAGCCATTTCCCGAAGTTAGAGGGTCTTATACCTCTATGTATGGCTGGAATGTTTGATTTCTATGTATTAATTAGCTCATGGTTACACTTAGCATGATTAATGGTTTGCTATTACATGTTTATGTCTGCTATTAACTAGTTACACTTGAAATCCCTTGTCTTTCACCAACTTGTTGTCCATTCAATCCATTTTTCCCAGAGATCCCTTCTACCGTGAATCAAATCGGCCCTACAGCAGCTTTACATCATCACCTCATAGCTTCCTTGACCTGTTTGACCCCATAGCCCAATTTATCTACATCTTGTTATCCAGTTTATGTCTTTGATCAGTTTTATCCCTCGCAAACTTAAAAAACCAAAAAACTAAAAACATACTTCATAACTAGCCTAATATCAGAACACCATAAGCAAACACACCGATATCTTTTGCATATAATAGAGAGAGCCCTCTCTGAGTCCAGGAATGCTAGGTCCTCGGGCTCCAAAGCTTGGTTTGATGTTACATCGTCATTTGGCTCGCCAATCGGCCAAATCACGGGACACTAACACCACCCATACTTTCGGGTTAGAGAATTCAAATTTGTACATGTACAACTTAGGTATCTGGTGCCTTGAATATTGGTGACCTCCATGGAAATGATATGGATAATCCTTCTATGTGTGCATCAACACTTTTTTCTTCCCTCATGGGTTTGCGATGTCCTCAAGGATTTGAATACTTCCGTGATTCTGTCATTGAATTTTTTTCTCGAGGGATTCAACTATATTTGAATCCATAACTTGAGACCATATACCATGAATAAACTACCCCATATAAAAAAATTATCTTTTTTAAGAGTAGCATGGTTGGAAAGAGAGAAAGCTTAGGAGTCTTGTGATGTCAGTCACTTGAATTCACATCGAGAAAATTTTTGGAGCACATAAAAATTGGGGGCATATATGTGAATGGTAACACCACGATCAACTTGTCATCCTGGATATTTTTATCTAGGTCTATTGAAAGTGTCCCGTGATTTCCCCATACCTTTTTTTTGTTACTACGAAAGAAGTTTTACTCTCAATTGATCAATCCTAGAGTGGCAAAAATCCAAAATGATTAACATTTCCAAATATCTTGAAAAAATTGAGGCTATACTGTAGTAAAAAAAACACCAAAATCTCGGCATTGTAAATTGTTCTATGATAATTTGATTTGGAATATAGCGGCAAAAATCCTCACTGCAAAGACTCTGATGAATAAGACTCTACGTTGTGAAAACCCCAACTACTGAGTCTGATCTGTATGGGGGTGGTAGAACCCCAACTACTATATTTGATCTATATAATGGTGATAGAACCCGATCTAATAGATCTGATCTAGATGAAAAGGTAGTGGGGAGATCGATAGATAGATGAGGGAACTATGGTCACAAAGGAGTTTCAAGTGCTATAGTTTGCGATATACGTAAATTTCCAACAATCGTACATGACCCTATGTTTCAGAGCATCAAATATGGAGAGTTTATTGTACTCTTAACCATACTACCCAAATACCCTTCTGTATGTGTGAGTGATCTCCCTGACTTTTCTCTCAATTTACTGTAGCAGCAAGGTGGGTGAAGGCTTGTCTAAGGTTAGGTTTTAGGTTACCATAGGGGGGCTTCTGATATACCCAAGTGTACGTGGAAGTGAATTCTGTGCATGATTCTATCTAATATGGTAGTACTCAAAGGGGTACCCATAGGAGTTACAAGAGATTCTGACAAGTGTGACCACCTCTTGTAGTTCCTATGTGCATGCCTCCCCAAATTTGAAATTTTATATGCTCAACGATATATCTCATGGCATAAAGTTGTTGAAACACATATCTAGCCTGAAAAAAACATTTTTCCAAAATTGGAGGTACAAATGACACTCGAAAGTGCTATGATACCACTTATTATACAATTAACATGTGAGAATAATAGAATGCTAGATATATGAAATAATATTATGACAAACACAAAAATTTCACATAAATTGAGACAAGCTGCAAATATATTTTCTTATTCAGAAGCATAATGCATGTGTTCACTTGCTCCTTCGAGGGGGAAATCTCCAACAAAGAGGAGATCAATGAAAATAAAACTTGATTCTTCTTCCCTTGCTATCTAAGACTATTTATATCTTTATGACATATAAAACCCTAAATACTAGTGGTCCCTTGCATAATATTGTTTAACCACTTTATTGATTAATTATGGTCCGTTTATAACTAGTTATTGTCCATTTCTATAATGTGGGTCAACCACTTACAATTATTATTAATGTGGATAACCGCTTATGGGATTTATGGGCTCAACTAGCTAGCTATGAATTTAATAAGGCCCCTTTGGCTTGTCACATAAATAAAGGGGTAAGGGTCGAACCCTAATAGGTGGAATATAAACAAAGATTTCAAAAGCACAAGTATTATCATTCAATTATAGGACCCAAAGTTAAATGGCTGTGCATAATAGTCTCCTTATCTCTTAGGCCAATAGGTCAAGAATTTTAAATTAAATCAAATGTGTTGGAAGCCATTGGTAAAATAACAAAGCGAAGAAAAAAACATAACTTCCCAAACCATGTTTCCAACATGTTGAAGACCAATTTCCAAGAATCCCAAAACTCTTGTAATACCATTCATTTTCCATATATTTTAATATAACTCACTATTATGTAGTTATCACTAGTTGGGGAAATGGAATTCACAAAGAAAAATGCCCCATTAATCAGAAATTACAATTTTTTTGCATATGGGTAGATGATTACCTTTGATTTAGTCTCACCATAGGAATTTTTTATAAATTGGTTGATTAACCTAAAACTAGTGTCCAACATATTGAGGGAATCGCAACAAATTATTTCGATGTTAGCCAACACATCACAGATACAACTACATATAGGCGTGGCGAAGGTTTGATATGTTGATTATGATGATGATCAACCTAACAAACCATGATACCAATCATTGATTCAATAAATATTTTATTAATTCAATCAATAGACAATGATGAAAGCCTAACTAAAATTAGAGGGGGTGTGGAGGGGGAGGGCAGGGGCGGGGGATGGGGTCAATAAATTTTGTATATTCATGGATATTAAAATTTGTTTTCTTTTAACGCATTAACTAAAATTTTGAATGAAAAATTTAACACATAATGACCCAAAAAATGAATATGAAAACAACATTTAATAAGTAAACCATAAAATCACATTTGCAATAACAACACATATGGACACTAGATATAAGTGGAAATCCATAAAGGGAGAAAAAAACAACTTTGTTACTATTTTGATGCAAAGCGAAGCTCCTATTCCCTTATTACATATGATTTTTTGCTGGCTCCAACCTATAGGAGGTTTCTACCTCAATTTTTCTACAAGCTACAACATGCAAGGAAGCTCCAACTATCATAAGGTTTCTGCAGGCTACAACCCACAAGAGGCTCCTACCTCAACAAGCTAAAACATGTTATTTATCAAGCTCCAACATGAAAGGAGACTACAATCCACTTATACATATAAGAAGCAATATTTTTTTTTACTTAGTTATCAATTTTGTTACCTTCATATTTATCTCTACCTCTTCTCCCCTTCAAATCTTCTTCACATTTGCTCATATTTGCTAGGTAACTTGTGAAAAATCAATTATCACATGCTCTCTAATACTCTATCCTCTTAACTCATTTATTCCTTGCAAAATCACATCTTTTATAATGATAGTTTGTTGGTTATTTGTATTCCATATAAGAATATGAAGTGAATTGTATTGACTCTCTTCCTTCCACTCATTTGATCCCAAATTACACATATTTTAAATATTAAAACACAAATAAGTGCTCAAATATTATTTTCAACCACTTGTAATGATTAAACACACCAAAATGGTGCCAACATATGCAAGAAATTAACACATTATAACATCATAATAGATGTAAAACATTTACTTTCAAATGCAAGAGATATCAAGGAAACATATGAAAGTAATGCATCACTCTATAATGCGATATATATGTTCTGCAAGACCTTGTATCACTAATTTTTCAAGAAATTACCTCAACAACCTTGAGTATTTTGTTTCCTTGCATAACAATAGTGCTCATGCCTTTTCCTTCGCCTAGCATCACAACAATCTCTTTACAGATGTGTTCATGCACAAACTTTCCCATGATATTTGTTGCTCCTTCGTTCTTGCTATTCTTGTTGTTCCTTTGTTGCTTTGTTTCCTTTGCTTCTCCTTTACCATAACACCTTTTGTTGCTTATTTTCCTTGTTTATACTTAATTTCCATTAGTCTCCCATTTTGGGATTGATGGAAATAAACACATTACGTTATCTTACCTCCCCCTTTGACATAAATGGAAATGGTGGAAGAAGATATTTATCTTTGTTTATGATGGAGAAGACTATATGATCAATCAGTGTGATAGCCAGCCTTCTTACCACTGACCACATATAGAGAGGCCTTAATAGTTATGGAAATATGCTCCTCCTCCTATGACTTCACTTCACTTACAAGGATCTACTTACAAGGAAGCATTTATATGGTGGGTTTTATTTAAGAGCTACACACAATGTTTCATTAAGAGCCAAAACTCCTTTTCTAGAAACAGAAAAAATAAAATTCACTTTTTCCTTCTAAAATTCAAAAAAATGTGAAGTTGTGACACACAATTTTCCCTTGTTTGAGAAACATATCATTTTTAGATTTTTTTTTTAACATTTGGCAAGCCAGAAAAAATTTTCTATTTAGAATTTCATTTTACAGTAAAAAGAAAACTTGTCAAAAATTTTATTAGCTTTCCATTGATTACTTTTTAGAATTTTTTTATTCAAATTTTGTATGTCAACTTAGCAATTATTTTACTGTGTTCTTTAAAAATGAAGGGATTCATAAAAACCATGTTTTTTGGAACTAGTGTATTCTTTGTTAAGCTGACGGTTTTGAAAAAAAATGGTGTTTCAACAATATAGACAGACTCTATTTCGATATGGTTCTACTTATGAAACCAACTGCTACACATCGTAATTGCTAGAATTTTTTGAATTAAACTAATATGAAAAAATTGCATATTTTTAAGATGTTTAACGTAGCGTCATGTTTCTCAACATATTAGTTAAAAAAAAAAACTAAAAACTACTCATTACAAAATACAGACCAACATAATGCGCCATAAATTTTTCATTTTTTTACAGTGTATTTTGGAAGATACAGAATTTTTATTTCACTTGATCATAATGACCTTCAGAAATTTTATGGACACATTTTATTAGAAAATTATTTAAAATTAGAAAATATCTATGAAATTCCATAAAATTTATATCTATTCATAGTATATTAAATTCTTCAAATGTTGGTATTAGTTGTGAAAGTAAATTCAGGATATTTGATGCATTTTAACCATTCTGAAGTTGGAGAAAGCTGATGAGAGTTGAGTTGTTGTAGAGTTGCAGTTTTTTGGTCAAACAAAGTAGTTTGGGTAAAGCAAAAGAAAATTTGGTCGATATTTTTTTTCTCGTAGACATACGTTAGAATAAACGAGAGACTTTTTCAGCCTAAGTTTTCTAAAAGTTCGTTTGAACTTTTAAAGGATTTAGCCTGAAAACCTATGCATAATTTCTGTTAGCCGCAAAATTGAAATGGTGTGACTCTTCGATAAAATTGTTTTGGTCGAACATTATAAATAAAATTGGATGAAACATTATTTTCGCACTCACATTCCTCATGTGAAATATTTGAATTGCTATCTTCTTTGCATCTATTAATTGGACAAAGAAAAATTGGCTGGATTTTTAAAGCGCCTTTTTTGGGCTGAAATTTGAAAATGAGTTTTTTGGGGTGAATTTTGAAAGTAAATCTTCTAGGCCAAATTTTGAAAGTAAGTCTTTTGGGATGAATCTCAAAAATAAGTCTTTTGGGCTAAATTTTGAAGGTGAGTTTTTTGGGCTGAATTTAGAAAGTGAGTTTTTTTTGCTAAATTTTGAAAATGAATTTTTTTCCGTTGGATTTTGAAATTGAGTTTTTTTGGGTTTGATTTTAAAAATATACCGAGATTGAATTATCATGGAAAATATAATAAATTTCAAGAGAAAATATTATCGAATAAGAAACATTGAGGCTCGTAGAGAATACTCGAGAAACTATTACAAAATAAAGAAGGAAGAATGTTTATGTTAGAGATCAGATGCACAGCAATTAACAAAACAAATCCTCAGCAAATAAAATCATACACATGACACAGTGTTTTTACGTGGTTCACCCAACCATTCTGGGCTACGTCCACACAACATAGGCATAGGCAATCTTATTAATCAAACAGGAGATTACAAACACTCACTCACCAAACAATCCGTATGGATACCTGTTATATAGAAAAGAGAATCTAACTGCCTCATAAATACTCTCACATCAAATTTAGGATGCATTAACTCCCTCCCAACAAAATGGAGTTAATCTAGCAACAAATTCCTAATTTTTGTCACCTACTGAGATTTTTTCCTATTTTATTCAAAACATAAAAATCTCAACAATCTCCACCTTGACAACAATTAGCCTGATGCCCTGTTCTTTATTATTTTATCTTTTCTGCAAGCCAAGAGAAGCCAAACACCAACGCAGCTTCTCCAACAAAACTGGTTTCGTGAACATGTCTGCACAGTTTTCCTTTGTATGCACCTTTTCAAGAGAGACTCCCCTTTCAGTAATAACCTATCTTACAAAATGGTACTTAATTGGAATATGCTTTGATTTACTATGATAGGCCGGATTCTTAGCCAAATGTATTGCACTTTGACTATCACAAAGTAACCTGATGTTGTCCTGTAACCTACCAAACTCACCAAGCAAACCTTTCAACCAAGCCGCCTCTTTGCAAGCATGCGAAGCAGCAATGTATTCTGCTTCAGTAGTGGATAAAGCAACAATGTTTTGTAGCTTCGACATCCAGCTAATAGCTCCACCTGCAAGAGTAAAGACATACCCTGAAGTTGACCTTCTCTTATCTAAATCACCTGCAAAATCAGAATCAACATACCCGCAAACATATTCACTACTCTTATTGAAAGTGATACAATAACTACTTGTGCCTCTCAAATACCGAAGCACCCATTTCACTGCTGACCAGTGTTCTTTACCCGGATTTTCCATGTACCTGCTGACAACCCCAACTGCATGTGAAATATCTGGTCGAGTAAAAACCATCGCATACATCAAACATCCTACTACATTGGCATATGGAATTCGAGACATATAATCCTTTTCTTCATCTATATTAGGACATAAACTCGAAGAAAGCTTAAAATGGGAAGCTAAAGGGACTGACACAGGCTTCACATTATTCATACCAAATCTCAAAAGTATCTTCTCAACATACTTCTATTGTGATAGCCACAACTTACCATTACTCCTGTCTCTGAAAATCTCCATGCCCAAAATCTGTCTTGCTGCTCCTAGATCTTTCATATCAAATGTCCTTGCCATCTGAGTCTTCAACCTATTGATTTCTTCAATGCTTTTGCTTGCTAAAAGCATATCGTCAACATACAACACTAAGATAATGAACATGCCATTACTTAACTGCTTAAAGTAAACACAATGATCATATTCACTTCTTATATATTTTTGACTCAACATGAAAAAATCAAATTTCTTGTACCACTGTCGAGGCGACTGCTTCAGACCATACAATGACTTCTTGAGCCTGCAGACAAATTTCTTATTGCGATGCTGAACAAACCCTTCCGGTTGTTCCATATAAATTTCCTCATCTAAGTCTCCATGTAGAAATGTAGTCTTAACATCTAATTGCTGCAACTCTAAATCAAGCAAAGCCACTAGTGCTAACACAATTCTAATTGAAACAATTTTAACCACTGGTGAAAAAATCTCATGAAAGTCAATACCGGCTTTCTGAGAAAACCCTTTTGCAACCAGTCGCGCTTTGTACCTGTCCTCCGTATCATTCACACCCTGTTTCAGCTTGAAAACCCATTTACATCCCATAGTTTTCCTGCCTTTGGGAAGTTCAACTAGATCCCATGTGCCATTCTTACCTAAGGCCATCATTTCTTCCTTCATAGCTGCTTTCCACTTATCACTTTTCGAACCTTCTATAGCTTCCTGATAGCACAGAGGTTCATCATCGTTAGCGGTCAAAGCAACTGAAGTAACATAATCATCATACCTTCTAGGAGGACGTTTTATTCTTGTAGACCTCCTTAAGGATGTTTCTGGTGCTTCCACAATTGGCTGACTACCACCTGTAGGAACTTCTTCATGATCACCATCTGAGACCTGTTCATGACCTACATCTGAACCCTGTTCATAATCTGATTCTGAAACCTGTTCATGACTAGAATCTGAACTATGATCATCATGACTATCATTAGAAGTGCTGTCAAACTGAATGTGCTGAAAATCAGATACATCATCCTGTTTCAATTTATTATCTACATTTAACTGTACAAGAGAGGATTCATCAAACTTTACATCTCTGTTGATGATGATTTTGTGGGTAGTAGGATCCCACAATCTAAATCCCTTTGTTCCATCACCATACCCAACAAAGATATACCTTTTAGACTTTGGATCTAATTTAGTTCGCTGATGTTTAGGCACTAGAGCATATGCATCACAACCAAACACTCTGAGTTTAGAATAGTCACAAGGGTGTCCTTTCCATACCTCTTGCGGAATCTTGTAGTCTATTGCCGTCGATGGAGATCGGTTTATCACATAACAAGCTTTTGCCGCTGCTTCCGTCCACAACTCCTTTTGCAACCCGGCGTTACTCAGCATACTCCTTGCTCTCTCTAGAAGAGTCATGTTCATGCGTTCAACAACTCCATTTTGCTGAGGAGTATAAACCGTGGTCTTATGTCTCTTGATCCCTGCATCCTTGCAATAGCTGTCAAACTCCTTGGAAGTAAACTCACCACCATTGTCAGTTCTTAAACATTTTATTGTTCTACCAGTGCTGTTTTCTACCAATGCTCTAAACTGCTTGAAAACTGAAAAAACATCAGACTTTCTTTTCAACATGTAGACCCACACTTTCCTAGAAAAGTCATCAATAAATGATACAAAATATGACGAGCCACCATATGACACTGTAGGGGCTGGTCCCCAAACATCTGAATGGATATAATCAAGTATCCCTTTACTAGTATGTTTGCCTGTTTTAAATTTTTGTTTACTTTGTTTGCCAAACAGACAATGCTTACGAAAATCTAACTTTCCAGACTTTAGATTAGGAAGTAACTTGCAATCAACCAAAATCTTTAACCCTCTTTCGCTCATATGGCCCAACCTTTGATGCCATAGGCGAATGGAACTACTGTCATGTTCAGACACTGTAGACACATGATCTGACCCTGTTCTTCCTTCTAACTGAAATAGATTTCCTACTTTCTTAGCTTCCATTACTAGTAAGATACCTTTATAGATTTTCATAACTCCACCTTGAATTACAGTTTTATATCCATTCGTATCCAATGCTCCTAAAGAAATTATATTTTTTCTTAAGTCTGGAACATGTCTCACATCTGTTAACAATTTAGTTGTGCCATCAAACATTTGCAGTTGTATACTTCCTATCCCAACAATATTAGATGTGACATCATTACCCATGTACACGAATCCATCATTAACGGATCTATATGTCTTAAACCATTCTCTATGAATACACATGTGGTTTGATGCACCGGAATCTAACAACCAATGTTGACCATGATTTGACATATTAACAGACAACACTTCGTCGCTCATACCTGAACCAGATGCCGAACCTGTATCTGTCGTGTTTGCTTCCTTCTTCTCTGTCGAAGAGTCTCCTTTCTTCTCTGTTTGCTGTCTCTTCCAGCAATCTTTCTTCAAGTGCCCCGATTTGCCACAAAACTAGCACTTTACTTTGCTCTTCTTCCCTTTCGACTTTGAACGCGAATCGCTGCGTTTACCAGAGCGTCTTTCTCTAGAACGACCTCTAGCCATCATTGCCTCTGATGTAGAGGTGTCAGCATTCGACTTCTTCCTCGTCTCCTCAGACAACAAGGCTCCAACCACATCGTCAAACTCAAGGACGGCTGCAGTACTAAAGCTTATGGAAGTAACAAAGTGATCCCACGATTCGGGAAATGAACACAATAGAGTTATTGCCTTATTCTCTGAATCAAATTTTACATCTAGACTCTGTAATTGTACCAATAGAGTATTGAAAACATTTAGATGGTCAGTAATCGAGGTACCTTCCTTCATTCGCAAACCATAAAGCTGCCGCTTCAGGAGAATCTGATTTGTCAAAGATTTCGTCATGTAGAGCTTTTCAAGCTTGATCCACAAGCCTGCGGCGGTCTTCTCTGACACAATGTTGAACAGAACGTCATCTGCCAGACATAACCGAATTGCGCTCAGAGCTCTGTCATCCAACTCATCCCATTCATCCTCCGTCATGGAAGAAGGCCTTTTGCTTCTCCCCAACAGCGCTTTCACCACGCCTTGTTGAATCAGCATATCGTGCATCTTAAGCTTCCAGATCTCGAAGTTGTTTTTTCCATTGAAATTCTCAATTTCAAACCGGGCACTTTGAGTTTTCGCCATCTTGTTTAAAACAAACAATCTCCACATGCAACTTTTAAAATAAAGAATGCCCTTTTTAATAAAAAATTATCCTTCCCCTTTAAAGTGCCTCTCACTTCCTTAAAAAAAAATATATATATATATATCTTTCACCTTTCTTTCATACCATATCCAAATGGTATTCAACAAAAAATTTACAAATCGAATTTTTTTTTTTTTTTTAAAAGAACCACCACTTCGATTTATTCTTTAGAAACACCACTTCAAAATACCATATAAAATGGCAATTTAATAACATCGATTTTAAATTTTACGAACTTCAAAGGTGAGCACTCTAATGAATCGATTTATTTAAAAAACAAAAAAATCGACCCCCTTTTTTTTTAAAAAACTCCAAATCGATTTCACAAACTCCAAATCGATTTTTTTAAATCATAAACTTAAATCATATGGCAGCGTACCCATTTCAAATATCGATTTTATGAAACTGACCAATTTGAAATCGTACCCATTTCAAAAACTTTGAAAAAATATCGATTTTGACTTTACGACATTTGAAACCAGCGTTTCACTCCATTCAACGTTGCCTCACGCATCCGGCACCAGCACCTCCATGCCTCCTCCATGCACAGGTTTGAAAATTGTTGGAGATATAGTAATGTAACTTCACGTCTGCCATCACCATGCGTTCTGCATGTCCTGGCAGAACACGCACCAGCAGCCGACAGTCAACACGCAGGTTAGAAATACCTCCACGCAGGCTCACACAGCTCTGGTCTGTTGGCCGATTCACCAGCATTCAACGCAGCTTCTGGAAACAATGACCTCCACGCAGCAATGTATATTTCACACAGCACGCAGGTAATTATCCACGCAGTTGTATAGCTCCAGCAATGTTCAACGCAGCAATTGCAAACCTCTAGCAATTAACTGACACGCAGGCTCTGATTAATGGATTCAGGATCTCAACTGTGCTCCACCTTCACGCAGCACCAGCGCTCCAATACACCAACAATTCTGCGCACCAGCAATTCAACGCACTCCAACATTCCTCTGATACCAATTGTTAGAGATCAGATGCACAACAATTAACAAAACAAATCCTCAGCAAATAAAATCATACACATGACACAGTGTTTTTACGTGGTTCACCCAACGATTCTGGGCTACGTCCACACAACATAGGCATAGGCAATCTTATTAATCAAACAGGAGATTACAAACTCTCACTCACCAAACAATCCGTATGGATACCTGTTATATAGCAAAGAGAATCTAACTGCCTCATAAATCCTCTCACATCAAATTTAGGATGCATTAACTCCCTCCCAACAAACTGGAGTTAATCTAGCAACAAATTCCTAATTTTTGTCACCTACTGAGATTTTTGCCTATTTTATTCAAAACAGAAAAATCTCAACAGTTTAAATATTGAAAGGGAAAATAAATCTCAACAAGAAGTCAAAGCACGTATGTAAATGTAAATATTATAAATGATATTTCAAATTTAATAGTGTATTTTCAAATTTAATTTGTATTGAATGAACTAATTTTAAAAATATTTTTCAATGTAAAAATAGAGAGATTTTCCTCACAACATTGATGATGAGAATGAAAATGTTGAAAGGAAAAGTTAAAAAGATAATGAACCAATTATTGATGATGTTGTTGAAGATGTTGAAAGAGATTCAAGTGAAGAACATGAATCACAATTAGGTATGTATATATATATATGTCTTGTATTATTGAAGTTATACATATTTATTAGTTTCAATTTCATTCAAACTCTATTTTTTAATTTAATTATTTAATGTATATTTATGCACATTTACATTAAATTCTCATATTTACATATTAAATAACTATCGATCATGAGATGTTAGAAAGTGTTGACACTAGAACATATAGAGCTAAAAAAGATGATCACATTATAGGATATTGTGTTAATATAATTATTCATAAGTTCTTTAAAGATGAAAATGTGATAGTTCAAGCTCAATTTTTGAGAGGTCTCTTAACATCAAAGAAATTAAAAGAATCTACAACATTGTTGGGTATTCGAAAATCAACGAAAGATAAGAAGGTTAAAGAAAATGTTATTCAAAATATAATTTGTGCTCAAAAACCAATCAGAATATTTAGAAAAAAAAGTGAGATAAATGCACGTAGAGCAATACAAATAATAGTGGTTTTATCAAGTACTAAAGAGAATATTTTGGTAAAATCTATGGAAAAAGCATCAGTGACTTCACAAAAAACATTGCACAAACATAGGAAATCTCGATTGAAAATATATGTAAATTATAAGCTCGTTTGTTCGACCGTTATTTATAGGAAACCATACAAGGATAGACTTGGAGAAGATGTTAAAACGATAATATATGAATAATAGATGAAAAATTCATGTGTTTCACGAAAATTAAGGTATGTGATGTGGAGAAAAATATCATGAAATTAGTATGAAGAACATGAAAAACATATCTTGGACACCACTAAGATAGAGTTATTCAATAAGTTCATAGAAGAGAAACATGGAGTTAATGTGTGAATCAATAAATTTGTGTAACAAAAGTCATGGTATGTTAATCCTATCATTGTACGCGACACTTATTGTTGTCGTTATCTTGTGTAATTTCAATTATATTATGACACCTTCGTTAATTTTGGTAACATAATTTGGGAAAATCACCTCTTCCTTCCACTATCCATGATTTCATATCCCAAATTCTATGTGCAAGAGAAAATCATGAATTATTTTACTAAAATAAATGTGCCGGTGGAAAAAAATGTGATGATTGTGGAAATTTAACTTTATTTCACAACAAATATCCTATTGACATAAGTGATTAATCATTGTCCAACATAAAAATGAAATGGAAGAAATATGAATATCCATACATTGATTGGTTCAAGTAGTAGTACAAGTGCTAGAAGGATTGATTTACAAGAAGAATATTTTTTTATGATAGAATTTTTGAAGAAATTGGAGAAAGAAATTTATAAATATACCAAGAATTATCATAGAGCTCAATGGAAGAACATACAATTTAAAAAATCTCATGAAAATTTTCCAGCACGGACCATTTTTTCAATAGTTTAATTTCCAAAAAATTACACATTTGTTGCACAAAATGAAATACAAAGTGAATATTATCATTGTGACCAGGTGTCTATGATTGCCCATGTTCTATATAGACATGATAAAAAAAAATTAATCATATAAAAATAACCAGTGGGAATTTACATATTATTAAAGAATATCACTTTTATATCAGTGATGATCATACACATGATACACATTTTGTGCAACTTTTCTTTGATAAGATTCATGACTCATTGAAAGGTCATGGAATAAAACTCAATTAAGATTGGATATTGTTAGATGGATGTGCAAGTTAATTGAAATCTTCACGATCATTCTTTTATTTGTGTTGTCTTCATATGAAAACCAACATTAAACATTGTTGGAATTGATTTGAGGCTAGTCATGGAAAAGGAGAACTTGATGGTGCACAGGCATGTACAAAATGAGCAATTGGAAAATATCAAATGGACCTATCTTCAAACCAAATTATCTCAACTGAAAAAGTTTTTGAATGGTGCATTATTGCATTGAACCATGAGAATAACCCATAAAGGGAGGTATGCAGGTATGTACATATATACATTAACTTGTATATGTTTTTAATATATGATAATTTTTATTAATTTTATAATTTTAAAAATTTAAAAATTATGTAGTTTAAATAATTGATCAGTGATTATATTTGATATAAAATTTTTATTTTAAATAACACATTTAAATTATTGTTTCAATTCACTATAGGTTTTTTCATCATATTGGAGTCCAAGATGTATATAGATTGGTTACATATGATGTTCAAACAGTGAAAGGGACTTGAAAATTTCATTCAATTAAAACAAAATAGTATCGAAATGTGTTTGCATTCGATAAAATAAAATAACCTCATTTTTTTCCCTATTTGAATAGAGGACACATAGTTCAATGATGTTTGTGAAAAAAATATGTATGTAAAATCTTGGAAACATACAAAACTTAATACAAATGGGAATATGTCGATTGCAAGCTTCAAAAAAATGGAATCAAAGGAAACTATAGTATCACCTGAAGGTGATCGAGTTTCTGATCTTGTTAGAGAAGGTAACATTTCAATTTCTTTGAAAGGATATATATATGTGTGTGTGTGTGTGTGTGTGTGTGTTTTATTTTTTTAAATAATTCTGTATAAGTATATATATAATAGTTAAAATATAGATATAAATAGATAATAAAATCAATTTCATGTTCATAAATAATTTATTGTTAATTATGATCTGAATTTACATTGTTTTATTCTGCATGCGGTGTTTTTTTTGTAGTTTCACCCATTAATAACATAGAAAATGTCAAGTATTATTTGATGCAGTGAACTGAATGAAAGATGAAGTTATTGGAAGACTATGATGATGAAATTTTTATATATGAAAGAGGTTGTATTATACTAAAAGGTTATTTTTTCCAAGAAACTCATCAAACTGAGTAATGTTTACTTTCAAGGCTATGACCCTCTTGTAGCTGCAACACCCCCATTTTGGATTGGTGTTTCTTTTAAAATAAATGAGGGCCCTTCTTCTATTGGGGAAGTTTCTTGTTATTTTTGCTTTCTTTTGATATTATTTTGCATTTGCATTAAGTGAATTTATCCTCCTTTCCCCTTTTCTCACATGGCAAAATTTTTGTCACTTCACATCATCAATCCTTTCCTCAAGGAGATGCTTACATCAATGCTCTAATTTTTCCATATCACCTCACACTTAACATTTGGTATGCTTAATAGCATTTCCTCCCCAACACTTCAATTGTCTTTGCCTCTATTACCACCTCTTGGTCACTTAGAAATTTATTGACTATGAATGATCTCGTTTTTTTATTTAACGCATGAAATGAAGACGCTTATCTTTGAAAATTTTATTATTATTATAACACCTTGTTGTAGTGATTATTCTTTCCAAAATTTCTTGTCAATTCTTACTTTCGCCTTCACCTCAAATGACATTCTCACAACCTTGAGAACATACATACATACATACATACATACATAGATATATATATATATATATATATATATATATATATATATATATATATATATATATATATATATATATAGATATATATATAAGAATAACAGACTTGTTAATATGACTTTAATGTATCATATTATTAATATGATCTTTATTAAAATTATTAGTTCATACTAATAAGCCTTATAATTATTTTTTTCATATTATACAATATGTTATATTTATTATTATATACTTGTTGTAACTCATGTATATATTTTTTATAACAAAAAAATATAATAAAAGGAACAACAAATGAACGTTCGATGAAAACACTTTTCAAAAGGGAATTACTCAAAGTTTCTCAAGGCTAGAATAAATGGAACATTCAAAATTATTTGAAGAGAAAGGAGTATAAATTAATCATAACTCTAACTATCAATGATCTCATCTTCCACATTACAATCATTTGTTTCTTTGACCATAAAATACAACTCAAAAACTTAGGTTAATTCAAATTTCAACACGGGTCTAAAAAAAATAAAATGACATGTGTCTATTAGTTTATTTGCAATGAAAACAATGTAATTACAATTTATTATTTTAAATGAAAAATGATATTTCTGTAGCATATTTGTAGGAACATGTTAATGAATAATTTTCATTATTACTAAAAGTTGTTTTCTTATTTTTTGTAGGCTTTTAATGTAGGTGACAATGCGCTCTTTGAAACAGTTTTCATCGAGGAATATATTCACAACACACATTAATCAAATCACGATTTTCTCCATTCAACAATGTTCGAATGCTACAATATGGAAGCCATTCGATTTGGATCATATGCCAATGAGAAACGATAAGAAGATTATTTTGTTTCAAAGACATTTATCATAGCATATTTCGTGGAACTGAATCACATGCCAAAAGAGTCGATTCCTCACATAATACAACCAAATGATCCTATTCTTGGAAACATGAATAAAGCGCCTTCCATAGGTAGCTGGAAATTGTAATAAATCATCTTGTAGTTCTAAATATATAAAAAAATCATTTCGATACTGAAAAATGGTTAACAGCATGAGAGATACCTCACTACAAGAAAAAAGGGAATCAGTGAGGGGCGAAAAATGTCACCATAGGCTCATTAGTGATGGTCAAAAGAGCCTTCATCACAAAAAACTAAACGTCGCCAAAAGTGGCATCGCCGAAAGTATAGGTGTTGTGGTGACTTTCATGGTTAGTCAGCAATAATGATTTATAGTGACGGATAATGATCATCACCATTTCATACAAGCAATGGTGACATACAATAGCCTTCGTCACAAAAGGTGGCGTCACCGAAAGTATGTGTCGTGGTGACATTCAAGGTCTGTCACGAATATTGATTGTAATGATGGATAGTTACTGTCACCATTTCATATGAACAATAACCATTTATTGTGACGTACCTTTCATGGTTGTCATTCTTAGTGCATATATATGACGACGTTCATTGACTGTCACCATTTAATACTTGGTGAGGGTCAAAAAATGTCATGATAAGCTCATTGGTGACTTCAAGGTTTATCATGAATAATGACTATAATGAAAAACAATGACCCTCACCATTTCATATCAAAAACAATTATTTATGGTGATAGACCTTTCATGGTTGGCACTATTGATTCATATATATGGTGGCATTCATTGACCATAACAATTTCATATTTTGGTGAGGGTCGAAAAATGTCACCAGAAGCTCATTGGTGATGGTCAAAAGAGCCTCCATCACAAAAAACTGATCGCCGCCATTCCATATGAATATCAGGGCACGATGGAATCGAACCACCAACCTCCTACTTGTAAAGCAGGTGCTCTTCCATTGCGCTAAAACCCTTTAAAGAATTAGGCTCTTAAAAATTATATCTTTAAAATTCATAGATTTCAAATTCTACAACTTTCAATAAATTAAAGACTCGAAAATATTTTACAAAACAAGAAAAACATGATCAAAACTACAGGTCCCTACCTAATGGTTATGAAGTTATCAAAAGTAGGGGGTGGGGGAGAATAGCTACGTATAAGAGAACCAATATGTTAAGTTCAATACTTAATTATACTTGAAACTAAGAAGACATTTATATTCTACAAATGACCTACAACTTGCAAATAGACAAAATATTGCAAAGGAAATGTCATAAGTGGATACCATATGGAAGAAGAGCATTGATGAAGAAAGCTGCAATATGTTATAGGTTGAATGAAAGAAAAATCTCAATGTTGTTGCCGTTGGGTGGCTTTTTATAATTGGGACCTTTTTCTTTCCTTTATCACATAAATATTCAACTTAAAAAGTATAAATTTTAGATATCTGAATGATATCTAAACTTTTGTGAAAATGTAACACGAATCTCCTAGGAACCACAGGGAAAAATAGAAATAATATATATAGCTCCTTCACATAAAGCGACGTGCGATTTGGAATTTCACAAGTCTGCACTCAAAACATGACAACAACCAAAAAAAAAAAAAAAAACTTATCACAGTAAGAGTCTATCTTTTCAGCAGCGAACACCAAACAATAACACAATAACTAGTTGAATTTAAGACAACAAACATTGGAAAAAAACAATGTGTTCAATTATCTCCTAGTAAAAAATGGACTTAATTCTAATACTAACCTTTGACTCATTTTGATCTTTGCATATTTGTATCTAGGGGATGGTGCCTTTCTCATCGCGTTCGAGAAGAAAATTATGAAAAAACTAATTCTTTTTTTAGTATTTCTTCATTTGTCTTGCATGCATATTGGGGTGTTTGTTTAATTTTTAGTTCAAAGGCATATGGATCAACATCTAGGGTGGATAGTTTAATTTCTCCTTAAGTGTGGATGAAACAAAATGCTTAGATAAGCCAACCGTTGTGTCGTGTTTGGCTTTAGGAGCACCTTTTTCCCCTGTTGTGGGGGTCTTAATCCTCATAACTGGATTTTGCCATTTACCCACAACATGCTCCTTGCTTGGTGAATTATTTTTCTTTCTACTCTGTGGAGTGCTTTCTTTCACTGGATTTTGGAAGTTATTATGATTAGGTTGAACATGCTACATAAGAAATGTATGGTGACTACTAGGCATATTACCCAATACTTTATTAATAGAACTAGGGGTACCTTGTGAACACATCATATTTGAACTTAGTAGATTGAGAGGATCACTTTTTCTTTGTTTTCTTTTATCCCTTGATGTTTTAGTTTCTTTGAAGGCTTTGGAAAGTTCTCATCTCCCTTGGTCATAAATTTCTCTAAGTGTGTTGGTGTTTTATCATTTATCTTTGTTTTCCAAATACCTAAATATCATTCTGCTAGGGCCCTTTTCTCACTCACAGAAGAATTTTTTGTAGTACTTCTGCCAACTCTGATGAACTTGAAGACAAAAATGGTTTTACAACACAGTTTTTTTGAGCTGAGAAACATGGAGACATGGAATACTATGCATATCTATTGTAGGAGAGGATATATTGCTAGAGTTAAACACCTTATCTTGTTGAGGTGTTCCACTGACTTCACTTGGACAGAAAGAAATAGTTTCACCTTCATTCTTGAGTTCTTTTTGTTTATTTTAACTTGATTCGTGACATTCTTTATCTAACAAGGAATCAGAATCATCACTGGTATTAAAATCATCCAACATGGACTCTGGAGATCCCACTAACATCTATGTTTTTGTTGCCATGCTTGAAAACCATGGAGATCAATGTCAATAATAGAATAATATGTGTGAATGATACTAAATAACACATTCCTAGAGTTTTTTATTGAATGAATACATGAAGGGGTCCTAAAATCATCAACACACCTAATTCGTGTGATAAAAAGATGCCTAAAGTGTAATTATAATTAACACACACATAATAGAGTATAGTAGGAAAGTTGTTTAAGGTGTTTTGATATATATATGACTCTCTAGACTAAGAGCCTTAAAGTTTATAGATTTTAGAATAATGAATAAGACAATATATTTGTCTTTAATACAAGAACTTGATGGGTTAAGCTACCAGCATAATGTTTCTAATCAGGGAAGTGCAAGAGGAATGAAGGAGCAACGACAGTACTCATTTGAAGCAATAATGGTAGTATTTAATATAATGAATTGCAATAATAATTGAAGGAGAATTGATGGTGTTTGGAAGCAAAAATTTACCTCTTTATCTAGTACTAGCAGAAATTGAAGTTTATGCAACACGTTTACCTTGGTCTGGCCATTAGGAGAAAAACTACATGACAATTTTGGAGTTATTCCATATATCATCCCTTATCAGCATAAAGTCAAAGTTACCCTGAAGAAAGTTCATATTAAATCCTATGCTTTGACTAGCCCTATAAGAAAAAAGAATTGTAAGGACCCTGATCTTGACTGTGTCATTGGGCTCCTTGATGAATTAATCCAAGATCATGTGAAAGAAAATATTATGAATATGGATGACTGAATATCATGGATTGGGTAATTTAATTCATTGATCAATTTCATCTATAAAATGAGGATAATGCAGTTATTTCTTCATTCTGGTTGAAGAAGGACCATCATAATTCTATCAAATTTAATTTATTTTCTGAAACAACCTTTGTTGAAGGTTGTTGTTGCGAGTGCCTTGTGGAAAGTCTTTCACATAATAATTTCATCAAGCCATGCTTCAAAGGAAGCCATAAAACCCACCGGTTGTATGTCCTAATGATTCTTTTCGACTTATATTTGTTGACATAGTATAGTCATGGCAGCAGATTATGGTTGATGAATTTGTTACATGGACCCTAGGAAAAGGGTCAGGTTTCAGATGCCTCAATGATTATGATTTTGCATGGTAAATTTCCCTATATTTAGAGGGAGTTATGGACAAGCCATGATAGAACTTTTGATGACTTCTGACCCTCTCATTTATCAATATAAGAGGGATATGACCTTTTAAGACAAGATAAAATACCTAGCCATGTTGCACTATTTCATGCACTTAAATATATGATGAAATGGATAGGACTATGAGTCAATAAAATGGGGCCCTCAAAATATATCAACACCACTCTCAAAAAATGATACCTCGACTACCACCATAGGAATCCCCCAAGGGAGATCTAGTGGGATAATCTCTTGAATCAAATTCAATGGAAAATGAAGGACTGGATGAAAGAGAAAGGCCTTAGCAGGATGGGAAATCCACCACCTCGAGTCAAGGAGAAGGAGACGTCCTCAGAAATTCTTACAACACTTTGAAATGGAGCTAAGGGTAGAATATCTACTTAATATCTACTTATGAATATTTCTTATATAAAATAACTCAAACAAACAAGAAAATCCACAATTATAAAGTGATTATCTGGAATTTCAATTAGTAATTTCAGGGCCAAAAACCTAAAATAACCTAAAAAAACGTGTGAAATAAAGACAAAGACAAAGATAATATCTTCTGACACAATTATACTAAACAAAGACAAAGATAATATGTTTTGTAACAATAATACAAAAAAAATACAAAGAGAATATGTTTTGGAACAATAATACAAAATACATCCAACATCTTGAAGTATTTGACTTGTCTTGGTGAACATGCGTCATTAGCAAATACAATGTAGCAATACCTTCCACACAATAGAGAAGACATGTCATAATTGTATTTTTGATATGGACAATCATAAGGATTCCACAATAAATACTCCATTCAACACATGCACAAGCAATAAAACTTAGATTTTGATGTAGAAGTATGGGATACAAACAAATGTCCTAGATGCTATTTGTTTCACAACAATTAATTCAAATTTTACATATTTGTATGATGTTGTGGTGAAGTTCCAAATTTCTAACCAAAATAAAAGGTAATTGATCAACATAACATACAATACCAACATGTAACCTAGTCAATGGCTTCATCATATGCCTCATGCTAGGAATTGGAATTTGCATACTAGACTAGTGGTAGTTAGGTTCTAAATTTTAGCCTGATTATTTCAGACAACGTATAAGGAGTTGTAGAGAAGACCTATAGTAGAAATTTCATCACATTATAGTGATTTTGTCGTAGCATTTTTTTTAGTTTAGGGCAATTGTTTCAAACAATTTTAACATGGTTTTAAGGTTCCAAAACTATCATGGGAAAGTCTCCCTTATTGCAGTATTTGGTAGTAGCCTCCATTAATAGTTTGACATCAATAATCTAGTTATAATACGACAATTTTTAGTAGCATGTTGTCATCTGTCATGGTCTCCAAACGAAGCAAACATGTCACCATTGAAGCATAACTATAACTCAACATATAATATCAACTTTTATTGGGATGATTTGAGGTCTTGTAACATACTCTTGTAGGATTATAAGGCAATATGAAGATGATATATAGAAGAAAATGACCGCAGATTCGATGACAGTGTGCGAAGAGCCCTAAACAGAAGATAAAATAGTAGATATATAATTTGATTGATGGTTATGTGGAACCCAATAATGTTGGTATTTCCAATGATTTATACCTCTAACTATGGTAAATTTTCACCAAAAAATAGAACTAGGGTTAATGGAAGCACGATTATGGATCTCATACAAATGTTTGGACAGATAGGGCAGCATGAAAACAGGTATAAAAATATAGGTGCAATCAAAAAATGTTACCAAAAATTATGTGGGGTTTTTGGGAAGCTGGTTGTGGGATAATTTGAGGGATTTCAAACAAAATTTCAGCCTTGTGAACAACAATGATCTTCATTACTTGTTTGTGGCTACATTTAGGGTCATTGTAAGAGAATTATAAGCAACAGTAAAACTCTAGATACCCATCAATCATAAAATTTGTCATCTTTCCTTCAAGTAGGAACCAATTTGAATCTTCATGTGTCTTCACCTTACAACAAGTTTGTGGAAAAAATGGAGGTGAAAAAAATATCATAAGGGATGTTAATTTCTAGTGAAAGATTTTCTTGTAGAAACCCTTAGAAACCTAAAAAAAACCCTTGAAAAAACACACTGGAACCTTTGTGAAATCGTTAAGTAGCATTTGAATTGGACATCAGTATGTCATTAAAAAAATTGGAGTGATTCTCTATTTTGAGGCATTTCAAATTCCTTATTCATATCTTACTTGGAGTGGTTTGTGGATATACCTCTCGTTTTTGGGTGTTCCTAGACTAGATCCTAGCAATTTAAAGCATGTATGAGATCCTAGTAATCTATTGGGTGTATCAGTTCCTAGACCAACAGGTGTTCCTCCTTAGAAACATACATTCCTTAATTCATAAAGAATAATGTGAGGAAAACGAGACCTTGAACCACATGTATATGCATTACTTTATGTTTGACCATTAGCTCGAGTATGTTTTACCTCAGCCTAAAATAGGTCTAGCCTCCTCATCTTAGCTATTATCTAGGATTTACTCAGACAACGCACTTGATAAATGGGTTCCAATTGAACAAAATTTTACACTCAAAACGCAATTTGAACTGAGTTCGAGCCCTTTTTGGAGCGATGGTGAAATTGGATCTTCTAATCATCCAAAAGTTTATATAATTTCAAAATTCTAGTCAACCCATAGCTAGGAAAAACTAATTATTCGAGTGCAAGAACCTCTTTTTTTCTATAAAAAGGAAAGGTTATACAGGTGATAGAAAATTACTTGGTTATATAGGTGGTAGAAAACTACTTGGTTATATGGGTGATAAAAGATTCAATCCGAGGAAAGATCAGAAAGGAATTTGTCCAACCCAACATTAGAAATGGCATCCACAAACCATGTTGCATTGTTTTTAGGTCCTTGAATCTACAAACAACAAAAATTTACTTCTCTAGGGTTTTTTCAAGGTGTTGAATCCATATATGAATTTAAAATTCCATTTTAAATAAAAAAATTAAGGTTTGGAAAAAAAAAACATTGGGATATTAAGACAAAAAATCTAAAATGTAACATGTTAAGATTCCAAAGATTAAATTTTATGGTAGCCACAGTGCACAGGTTTTCTCTAGTTTCACACAGTCCATGGTATGTCTTACACCATGATCTTATCTTAAGGCATACAAACACACCCTAGTCTATTATTGAGTATGTAAGTCTCTCTATATATATCATTGAATGTTCTTCTTTAGCTTATCCATCCATCCCTTGGCCAATAAATCAATCGATGACGGTGAAAGTGTCATCCATTCTCTTGCATTTTTGGTGCATTCAGGTTTTCATTTAGCTCTGCAAATGCCATACTAGCAGTCAAAGAAAAAAATGGGAATTGAATCCAAGAAATTTAGACGGGAAAGGAAAGTTAGTTCATTTTGGTAATCCATACAAAAGGATCAATACCCCATGTTTATTTCAACTTTGGAAGGGAAATATACATATGAATCTCACTAATTGGGGAGCTACCCTCATCTCCCTCACTATCCTTGATGCTAAAGGTAATCATCCCTAAACCCTACCCTTCAACTGCTTCACCATCATGAATTACTCAGAGGGAGCTAGCTCATCAAGTATTGATATTTATGCATTCAGACCATCTATCAAATGTACTTATTGGCTATGAAAATCTTGCCTCATACATGATATGTATTTTCATTTCCATTTGGAAATTGGTACTTCCATCATATGCTAGGATTTTAAGTTAAATTTATAGTTTCTACTCACGTATTGGAATGGATCTCAGATGTGTGTTTTACCATGGGGAATATGGTGCATTGTTTTGTGATGATATGAGATTTTTTATTAATGTAGAACATGAGCTCCAGTATACCTTACTTTGGTGCCTTAGTGGGTCGTGTAGCCAACCGAATCAAGGATGGAGAATTGACACCAAATGGGAAAACATATCATCTGCTTAAGAATTATGGCAACAACACACTCCATGGTCAATGCCTACCTTTTCTATTCTGCATGCATGTTTTATCCAGCTAACCAGAGCCTTATAATGAACACTACTCAGGAATAAAATATCTCTCTTTCTGTGTATGTATGTTTGTTTGTGGAGGTCTAGAGCACTACTATTTCAAATAACATATGTGTAGTTTGGTGATCTAAATGAATGCAGGAGGGACGATAGGCTTTGATAATGTCTTACGGGAAGTGAAGGGGAAAATAGGTGGAAGGAAGCCCTCTATTAAGTTCACCTACCACAGCTTCGATAGAGAACAAGGTAAATGACATCAAATCTCTACCATAGTAATATTGATAATGTATTTTTGAGTTCAATATTTTGTGATTAATAAGATTCTTCTTGATTAATGATTGATCTTGAAGAATTTCATCTAAAATGATAATGTAGTCAATTGTAGATTGGTATAATTTTATCGAAATCAACCCTGGTTTGATTGTCAACACATTTCAGATGGTTGTTTCACCTAGCACACACTCTTCGGAGATTTAGCTGATCATGTGGTGGATTCTTGTCAATGTTACATAAATATATATAGGTATATATGATAGTTTATCCATATCTGTAAACTCTATTTTATCGTATTGGGGTTAGTATCAATCTACTACCAGAGTGCATCTATATCCCTGATCAATGTAGTGTGGAGAGAGTATTTCAACCACTAGAGGCACACAAAATCAGTATGGTTGGTATATGGTTGTGGATTTGTTCACCCAGAGCATAGAAACACCCTCTGTGCCCACATTCTCTATATAATCCAGTTGTACAACAGATAGCCTCTCTTTGCACTAGTCTTTCCAATGCATAATAAGTGTAAGAATTGATCAATGATTATGGCCACTCCTTCTTGGCACATATTTTCCTTGTCACCTTGATGTATTTGCAATGTATACAATAAGCGGAGACATGGAGCTCAGACTTGATATGGAATCTTATAATTGAGAATGGAACTAGTACTATTTCTTGATTCTGTACATTGTAATATGGATCCTTAGAGAAGATGAGTACTCAAGAAACATCCTATCAATAAAAAAAACAAATATCAAAAAATCTATGCATAGCACTTCATTAAGCCAAAATATATCGATTAAATATTGAGATTAATTGACTTCGTGATTTCCTCACAGTTTTTGCAGGCAATGGGATATGGTAACCAAAACAAGCAACTCGGGAACATGTTTGATTGTCGTCTATTGTATTATTAGGGATATCTTAGGGTATATTTCTAGTGAAATTCGTAATAGGAAATATGTATTAAGCAATTCTTTGTGATAACAACTTAGTCAGTCAAATTACAATAGTTAGTCGAACATTAAGGCCATCCCTTCTATTTTTCTTTTGATTTTGTAAGCATTGATGAAAATAATGTTTAATGAATTTTGTGAAGATTTTTTTAAAATTCTAGAAGTATCCCATTTTAATTAATCCAAAGATATTATATTAATCCACACATGAATATCTAATCAGATAAAGAGATTGAAAGACAGAGACACACATACATAGAAATGGGGAGCAAGAAGAAAAGCACACCAATTTCTTCCAATAACTTCTTTTGGAGAGTATCCAATCATTTTGAAAAATCCAGCACTAGCATATACAATAAGATAATATGGTTTGGTTGCATCTAATACAAGAAATGCCTGTTGTAACTTGGACAATGCTTCCTTTAACTCCTTTGAAACCCATTGAATAGATGTTTCACTCCCACGATCAGATCCATGAGATGTCCTCATTGAGCTTCCTGATCCCCTTAAATTTTGACCTCGTACCTCCTCATCTGATGTCCTTACATCCACATGCTTAGATTTCCCTATCCCTACATCTTTTTTAATGACTAGTCCCCATGTTACTTCCCTTTCTTCCATGCCATATTCAGATACGATTTTTCGGGAGCCTAAAGACTCTACATTTTATTTTTTTCTTTCTTCATTCCCATTATTTTAGAGAAATTCCACAGCCACTGCTTGTCTATTTCCCACTTCATTTTGGTAGTCTTGGGATCCTCCATAAGATATCTCTGATTGTTCTCCTATACCTAAAGGAAACTCTTCCATTAGTAAAGCATCATTTACTGACTCACTTCTAATGGCGTGCAAAGAGTAAGTGTTTGTTAAAGGCATCCATTGGCCAACCGGTACCCTAAATCTTCCAGATTGTGAAAAATGTCCATTTTCAAGACTCATATTATTATCCTCATTTTCTTACTCTCTTATGTTAGAAGTAGATCCATCATATAGATACTTGTTAATGTTTGATGTCGCCTTAGAAGAAGAAGATGAAGTAGAAGTGCCTGTTGGGTTGAATACTTCAAGTGAACCTCGAGAACATTGGGAAAATATATAAGGCCCATAAGGGGACTTCCCTAAACTTTAAACATTTGGTATTGTAGCACTTGAATTTGGTGTCTTAGATGAATCCATAGCAAGAGTCTACAAATATTTTTACTACAATCAAATTGTCAGAATCATATGTTAAACTCCAACATATTTCGTAATTGCAAATATCATTTCTTTGAATGTGAAGGAACAAGTAACATACTTGACAAAATATGTTTTATAACTGAGTCTATATGCACTGCTTTCAATAAAAAAATAGTATTTATTTCAGTAATAACCTAAGGGAAATTACTTTTAAAAAGCCTTAAATGCAATTTCTAGTTAAATCACATTATAAAAATGGTGCTTGTATGTATTTTTTTTTATGATAGAAAGGTATTCAACATAGAAGAAGACGTTTCATAGAAAACAATGATGATCAAATCAAGAATGTTGATCTATTCTGTCATTCGAAAATTATAGTCTACCATAAGAAAAGACTCAAACATTAGCGGACCTTCTCTAAACATAGCCCCCTTTTCAGAATATGTTCTCCGTTTTCTTTAAGGAAATGGATGTTCTCTGCTTAGAGAATTTAATGCAGGAATACATAAGCTTTCTCTTGACTTGCTATGGGGAGCCTGGTCATGCTTATATTTCTCATAGTCCAGTTCAAAGAGCATTTCCACGATGAAAAAATTAGTGAGAAGACTTTGTAGTTGCAGTAAATCTCCATGATTGCATGACATTCCTTTTCTGCAAGTCAAATAAGAAGCAAATTAAGTTGAAAATAACTTCTATTCTAATAATTTCTACTTAGTTCAGGCCCCTTTTGTAGTTTTTGTCAAAAATAGCCCTCCCTTCTTCTTCATAATTCAGTATACAAGTTAAATCCTTTGTTTTAACCACAAAATTCATAGAAATAAACCAGAAAAATACCTTTCAAGCATATCCATACACACTCTCCCTCTCAGAGTTCTTGAAAGGTGAAATTCTATCTCCATATGTGGACGATACATGGATCCATGTCAAATTCTAATGGTAGGTAAATATCATGAAGTGTAGTTGCAACAGTTAAAGATATTTCTCAGTGTTATCCTGTGATGATTAGTGGAGTGAGAATGGAAATCCTAAAGCCTCATGTCACCATTTTTCCCAACGGAGGAATGGGCCATCTTGTCCGATTCATCGAGTCCACCCAATGCCTCTCGGCACACCATGGATTCAACATTACGTTCATTTCATTCAGATGGATATTATCCGGTCCTCGAATGCAAAAATCTTACTCTGAGTGCATAAATTCCTCACAGGGTCTGGATATCTGCTTCATCCAAATCCCTCATGCAGAATCCAAGAAGATGACGGACAACGGATGAAGGTGGAAACCCTTGTATCAAATCTCTTTGAGAACTTGAAAGGATTCATAGAGAGTGCTCTCACATCCCTACAGATTGAATACTTTGTCTCGCCCGCCTATGCTTTTATCACTGATTTTTTCTGTTCCACCATGTTTTATGTGACTACCAAGATCTGTATACCCACTCACATATTTTTCCCTTATGTTTCTTCTGTAATTTACATCATGTTATTCCATCCCAAACTGGTGTCCGAGATGCAGGTTAAAATTTAGAAAAAATTAAGTGATGGAATTTTTTCCCAAAAATTAGCAAGATGACTTGGTAATATTAACCCCTAAAATTTCCTTAATGTATATTTCATTTAAAGATGTGGATTTTAACATAGATATACCAGGAGTTATGCCGATTCCCACCAAGTTTATCCCGACTCCCGTTCAGGATAGATTTGACGATCACTTTCACTAGTTCGTGAAGCATTCCTTACGCCTGTCGGAAGCCACGGGTATTTTTCTAAACATCTTCGAGGAGTTGGAGGGAGAAAATATTAAAGCACTAAGGAATGGAAAGGTTAATCCCACCAATATTAGGCCAATGCCCCAAATTTATGCATTCGGGCACTTAACACCCAAGTTGGATGGTTGGATCAGTTGCACACTAAGAGTGATACTCTATGGGAAAAATTCCAAAGGCATAAAGAGGTTGTAGTAGAGCTAGAGAAGTAGATCGATGACCATATAAATAAATTGATGTTGTAATAGATCGAATCAAGTCGAGGTTGTAGTAGATCGAAGCAGATCAAGGTTGTAGTAGAGCCCGATAAGAGTATGAATGTGCATATGCAGAATCTATAACCACCGAAAACACAGATAAAATGGATGAAGCTCGTGCCCTCAATGAATAAATAATCATACCCCATTAGAAAATCCTATTTATCTATTCATTCCTCAATCCATCGATCCTTCCCTCATTCGTTGGTGAAGTCAGCGATGCCAACGATCCATCCCAGGAAGACCAGTCTATTTTGATACTTGACTGGCGGGATTTTCACCTTAGTGGTAATATCAGTCAGGCCTCTTGAATTAAGGAAAACAACCAAAGGCAGAAGGACAATGACAAATTAATATAGTTTAATATAGCCAAATTCCAAGTTTTTGAACATGTTTGCTGCTCTGAATTGTAGTGAAAGCCCCCAAATCAGGGGAAGAATACTTCAAATAAAGCTCAAAAAAGAGCAAACCCAACTCTAATATAATAAGTTTGTGTTAAAAATCTAGTTGATTGGATAGAAGAATTGAATGTCGAATAATGTTATGGAATTTGCGGCGAAATCATAAAAATTATGGGCAGAGAAGGAGCCTCAAACTCTATCCCAAAACTAGCAAGGAGAATATTGGCAGGAAAATAAATTTTAATAGGTCGTGTTATATTTCAGAGTAGCAGCCACATTATATTTTGATAGGTAGTCAAATAAATTGCTATGGTTTCTTAGGTTTTCATTAAATTTTATTTTTATGTGAGTAAAAATAATGTTAGTCTAATTAGGGTATTAATCAAAATTATATTATAAGAATGTTCATATAAGTAGAGAAAAGGGACATAAGATTTACTTATATGGGAAATATCTATCAATCTTTAAGGTGGTGAAAAATAGCTTTAAATCTATGAATAATGTTATCAGTAAGCTTAAGTAGGTATAGGTAGGCTCTTATTTTTGAGGGACTTCCCTTAGAGCTTAAAAATACTCTATTAGAAGGCTTTCACATGTGTTGTTAAGAGAGACATGGGATAAATTTTGACTAAAGGAAATGAGGGGTACAATAAGATGAATGTATAACACCTACTCAAATCACCAAGAATATATTCAAACTATCAATATGACACACTTCTCTGAGAGAAATTATGAAACACCATGGAATAACTCATATTAAAACTTATTGACAAACAATTAAGACTTGGAATAGAGTGTTTAAGTGAACATAACAAAAAAATTACACATTGGACATAACATCATATACACATTGATCATACATATCCAACTAAATGTGTTAGCTAAAGGAAATTCTTCCTACACATAGTGCCCTAGATGGCAAAGGCAAGGTGTCATCAAACCAATGATACATTCATGAATTACATGTAGATCCATATACCTTAGATGAAAAATGATCAATGTGACAGGAGTCGTAGTGGTTGAGATGAAAATCAAATTTTAAAATATCCTCTAAAATCCCATATAGAAAAAGGGGTAACAGATCATATGACATGCAACTTGTGATATATGGTGGGAAATCGTCAAATTATCTCTAAAGAAATATGTCTTGTTGAGTTCAAGGTCAAGAAGAGGTACAATGCCTCACTAAGTTGGTATATGAAGAAGTTTGAATCTTGGTTTGTCAATTTGGCCCTAAGTAGGCAAGGAAATATGGGAGGAGGTGACACCCTTGGAAGAGTTCTAAAGGGGAAGGCCACATCGAGCCTTATATAAATATTTAGATCCAAGTACCTCCCTTATAAAATGTTCTAGACATGTATTTAAAGAATGTAGATAACAACCTATCCAAATGTTGATAAAGACAATAGAATATCCCTTGAATCTCATAATAAATGGGGTAATCTAAAAATGAGGTGACCCTTTAATTATATCTCGTATATATGGAAACACCATCAGATGTTATTAATAAGATGAAATTCATTATGATTTGTTTCAACTTGACGTGGATGTAAACCCAATTTGAATGCACTATGGTGGATCTAAAGGGTAACATCTGATGCTCTTGTGCTTATGTGGTTAAACAAAAATGCCCCCTTTCATTTGAATGAAGTGTTCATGATACAAATCCATGTTAGAGTCGAGGCCCTAAAAGGATGAAGTCCAAGTACATTGAATTTATTGTCTATAAGTAGCTTCTCTAACAACATCGCACGAGCATTTAATGATGTCATTTACATTGGAGGCGTAAATCACTTGAATTTTGTTACAAATTTAATCGCTCCCCCACAAAACTATGCCATGCTTCCTTGTGATGATGCTTCAATCCTATTAGAGAAAAAATTCACAATGTAAAAGAAATTTAAACATGATGTAACTTTAATAGTTCCCCACATTCACCATTTGGCTCACTACTCATGGCTAATTTGAGGTTATTTCAAGCATTGATGCGGATAATATCATTTTATTTTCTCTTATGTATAGTATTCTACATTGACACAATTGATTTTGTTTAACAAAAAAAATATTTATATTGAGGGTTCACTACTTGTGCATTAGGGCTAGAGAGGCCTTGTATTTATGATTGATCTATTCATTTCCAATTCCTTATGTGAGAGAGAACTACAAGCTCCATATCAACATGAAGCGTAGTTATTGTGAGAAATTCAAATCGAGGCTTTGCAAATTATCCCTTTTTTCTATGTTTGGTATACATGGTACTAATGGCATTAAACAAAAACACATACCCTCATAACCAATACCTAGTTCTCTAAAAATAAATGGCCTCAACATCAATGGCCAAGGCATCATAAACCCCATCGAATTCGAGGAATTATTGCATCATGCAAGACTCAGATAGACCAAGAAGGAAGTGGGAGAAAGCTCCAACACAGGTAGTGAGCAGCCCACGACAGATGATGAAGTCACTTCCTCACAATCCAGTGATAGTGAGGGTTACATGAATACTTATCAGAGGAACACTAGGGGAAAGCATTCTAAGAAGACATAGAAATTATGGAGGAAGAAGAATCATCACAACCAAGATGAACCCCAGAAACCTACATGTCAAACATATCAGGATGAAAAAGCACCCATGAAGAATCTATTCGTCGGAGCTATTCCACGGAAAAATCCATCACACGGAGATGGCCCATTTACTTTATTAAGTAAAATATGGTTTTATTATTAGTGTTATGGCCACAATTGTAAATCATGGGTTGCTAATAAATTTAAAAGTGATGATGTGTTTCCATTGCTTCGAAATGCTACGATGATGTTTTTGGCCTTTTATTATGAGTAGTTGAGGTATTAGTTTTTTTTATGTAATCCTTGGCCAATGAGTGTGTGATATAAACTCTTGGAAAGAAAGGGGTTGTTGAGTCATGTGAAGTGTGTGCATGGTTGCAAATTATGTACCATATTTGCATGTAGGAGATTGGAAGTGTGGTTTGAATAGACAAGCAGTGTGCTAATGCTTTTGGTGGTCGAAAATCTCGCTAGTGGGGAGGAATCATCCAGGAGGATAATATAGGTCCAAGTACAAGTGGATTAAGTACAAAGGATAAAAAATCAAAGTGTCAAAAATGTGAAAAACATAGTGTCAAGTCCAAGATCTCGTCTTTTTGATTCCAGCGACACAAATGACACTCAATTCTGAGTCTGTATGGAGAAGTTAGAAGCAGTCAAAGTTATGGGTTGAATTAATGAGGTGGAAACCTTAACGAGGTATCATTTTTGCCAATATCTGGTAGTTGGATTCCAATTAGCTCTGGCTAGAATCCAGGTGAAATTTTGGGACACTTAGTTTGAATCCTTTGGTCAAAATCGAGAAGATTTAAAAACAGGGGTTTGTTATAGTAAAAAAATTAAAAAATAAAAAAAATAAAAGAAGACAAGGGCATGCCATGACCCCTGCCCTTTCACTAACCATATGAAAAACATAAAGAAATCAAACTTAGATATGGGTTGGCATCCATGAACGAGCTGGACCCACCATAATGGGAACCATATATGGGTGGGCGGGGCCTGTCAAACCCACTGGCTAACCCACCATATAACATATAAACATTGCAACCACCGACAAAGATGAGGGGTTGGCTACCTAATGCAGGTTTGGCCTCCCACTTAATTTTTTTTTATTATCTAAAACAAAATTTCGCCATTTTTGGAGGGGGCAGGGTTTGATCGCTCGACCCCCTCCCCACAAATGAGGATTTTAACCAACTAACCTAGTGGCTCACTCGGGGAGTCCACCCAGCCACACCTATATGAAATTCCATTTTAGAAGTGCGCCGAGGAAGAGCTAGAGTGACACGTTTACCAAAGCAGAGTGGAACCTTGAGTGCCTTACAGGAGCGGGACAGAACCATGAACTGAGCTCATTTCCAGAGGGCCTATATTTTTCCACTGTTAGAATAAGGCAAATTTTATATGGATTCTTCACCTCTCGGTGATTCGAGTTCAACGACGTTGTCTTTTTCTTCATCAGAGGTCTCCAATTTTCAGGCACTTTCAACTATGGAGGTATAAGGGTGTAATTTTGCATTGATGCTTGTACTTTCATTTTATTTTCCACTTAATGAAAGAGGGCCTCCCCACTGATCAAGAAAGGCCCAGAGACGTAGTCCCTCTCGGATGAACTTAGCTATCAATTTCTTATCTTCTTTGCATGATTTTATGTACTTATCTCTTCTTATTTTCATGAATTTTAAGTTTCATGGTTATGATGCAATTTTACATGTAATTTTTTAATCCATCTCAAAGAAAAAGATCATGGATCACCTAGAAAGTGGGATTCATGATCACAACAGTGAAAAATGGATTTTGAGAAAATGTTCCAATTTTTCCTCCCTCGATAGCATTTCTAATGCCATTTCCACCACTTCCATCACTCTTGGTCCAAGTAAAGAGCTCCCACACATAGTTTAGTATCATCATAATATATATTATTAAGGTGAAAATATTGCTCCATTTGTTCCACGCATACTATCTGGTTAGAGCATTCAAATTCGTACATGTCCAGCTTGGGTATCTGGTGGCTTGAATATTGGTGACCTCTGTGGAAATTATCTGGATTATCCTTCTACGTGTGCATCAACACTTTTTTATTCGCTCATGTATTTGCAAGATGTCCTGAAGGATTCAAATACTTCCATGATTCTGTCATTTAATTTTTTTCTTGAGGGCTTCAACTGTCTTTGAATCTAGAACTTGAGACCAGATATCATGAATAAACTACCCCGGATAAAAAAAATAGCTTTTTTAATAGTAGCATGGTTGGAAAGAGAGAAAGCTCAGGAGTCTTGTGATGTTGGTCACTTGAATTCACATCGACAAAATTTTTGGACCACATTAAAACTAGGGGCTTACATGTGAATGGTACCACTACGATCAACTTGTCATCTTGGATATTTTGAGGTAGGTCTATTGAAAGTGTCTCATGATTTCCCCATACATTTTTTTGTTACTCCGAAAGAATTTTTACTCCCAATTGATCAACCCTGGAGTGGTCAAAATCAGAAATGATTAAAATTTCCAAATATCTTGAAAAAATTGGGGTCGGACTGTAGTAAAAAAACACCAAAATCTCGGCATTGTAAATTGTTCTATGATAATCTGATTTGGAATATAGCAGCCAAAACCCTCACTAAAAAGAATTTGATCTGCATTGTGAAAAGCCAAACTACTGAGTCTGATCTGTATGGTGGTGGTAGAACCCTAAATACTATATTTGATCTATAAAATGGTGACAGAACTGGAACTAATAGATCTGATCTAGTTGAAAAGGTAGTGGGGAGATCCATAGATAGATGAGGGAACTATGGTCACAAAAGAGTTTCAAGTGCTACAGTTTGCGATATACGTAAAGTTCCCACAATAATACACGACCCAAAGTTTCAAAGCATCAACTATGGAGAGTTGATTGTACCCTTAGCCATACTACCCAAATACCCTTCTGTATGTGTGAGTGATCTCCCTAAATTTTTCTCTCAGTTTACTGTAGCAGCAAAGTGGTTGAAGGCTTGTCTAAGGTTAGGTTTTAGGCTACCATAGGGGGGCTTCTGATATACCCAAGGGTACATGGAAGTTCATCCTATGTGTGATTCTATCTAATATGGTACTACTCAAAGGGGTACCCACAGGAGTTACAAGGGATTCCAACAAGCGTGACCAGCTCTTGTAGTTCCTATGTGCATGCCTCCCCAAATTTGCAATTTTATACGCTTAACGATATATCTCATGGTTTAAAGTTGTTGAAAGATGTATCTAGCCTAAAAAAACATTTTGCCAAAATTGGAGGTACAACTGACACTTGAAAGTTCTATGATACCACTTATTATAGAATTGACGTGTGAGAATAATAGAATGCTAGATATGCGAAACAATATTCTGACAAACACAAAAATATTACATAAATTGAGACAAGCTTGAAATATATTTTCTTATTCAAAAGCATAATGCCATGTTCACTTGCTCCTTCGAGGGGGAAACCTCCAACAGAGAGGAGCTCAATGAAAATAAAACTTGATGCTTATTCCCTTGCTATCTAATACTATTTATAGCTTTATGACATATAAAACCCTAAATACTAGTGGTCCCTTGCATGATATGGTTTAACCACTTTATTGATTAATTATGGTCTGTTTATAACTAGTTATAGTCCATTTTCTATAATGTGGACCAACCACCTACAATTATTATTAATGTGGATAACTGCTTATGGGATTTATTGGCTCAACTAACTAGCTATGAATATAATTAGGCCCATTTGGCTTGTTACATAAATAAAGGGGTAAGGTTCGAACCCTAATAGCTGGAATATAAACAAAGAATTAAAAAGCACAAGTATTATCATTCAATTCTAGGACCCCAAGTTAAATGGGTGTGCATAATAATCTCCTTATCTCTTAGGTCAGTAGGTCAAGAATTTTAAATTAAATCAAACGTGTTGGAAGCCATTGGTCAAATAACAAAGCCAAGAAAAAAATATAACTTCCCAAACTATGTTTCTGACATGCTGAAGACCAATTTCCAAGAATCCCAAAACTCTTGTAAGACCATTCATTTTCCATATATTTTAATATAACTCACTATGATGTAGTTATCACTAATTGGTGAAATGAAATTCACAAAGAAAAATGCCCCACGGGTAGCCAATTACTTTGATTTAGTCTCACCAAGGAATTTTTTATAAATTGTTTGATTAACCTAAAATTGGTGTCAAACATATCGAGGGCATCTCAAGAAATTCTTTTAATGTTACCCAACACATCACAGATACAACTACATATAGGCACGATGAAGTTCTGATATGTTGATTATGATGATTATCAACCTAATGAACTACGACACCAACCATTGATTCAATAAATATTTTATTAATTCAGTCAATAGACAATGATGAAAGCCTAACTAAAATTAGAGGGGGTGTGGAGGGGAGGGTGGGGTCAATAAATTTTTTCCATTCATGGATATTAAAATTTATTTTCTTTTAACCCATTAACTAAAATTTTGAATGAAACATTTAACACATAATGACCCAAAAAATTAATATGAAAACAACATTTAATAAGTAAGCCATAAAATCACATTAGCACGCAATAACAACACATATGGACACTAGATATAAGTGGAAACCCATAAAGGGAGAAAAACACAATTTTTTTATTGTTTTGATGCAAAGGGAAGCTCCTATTCCCTTATTACATATGATTTTTTGTTGGCTCCAATCTATAGGAGGTTTCTACCTTAGTTTTTCTACAAGCTACAACATGCAGGGAAGCTCCAACTATCATAAGTTTTCTGTAGGCTACAACCCACAAGAGGCTCCTCCCTCAACAAGCTACAACATGTTCTTCATCAATCTCAAACATGAAATGAGACTACAATCCCCTTATACATATAAGTAACAATATTTTTGTTTACTTAGTTATCAATTTTGTTACCTCCATATTTATCTTTGCCTCTTCTCCCCTTCAAATCTTCTTCACATTTCCTCATATTTGCTAGGTAACTTATGAAAAATCAATTATCACATGCTCTCTAATACTCTATCCTATTAAATCATTTATTCCTTCCAAAATCACATCTTTTATAATGATATTTCGTTTGTTGTTTGTATTCCACATAAGAATATGAAGTGAATTGTATTGTCTCTCTTCCTTCCACTCATTTGATTCCAAACTACACATATTTTAAATATTAAAACACAAATAAGTGCTGAAATATTATTTTCAACGACTTGTAATGATTAAACACACCAAAATAATGCCAACATATGAAATAAAGTAACACATTATAACATCATAACAGATGTAAAACATACGCTTTCCCATGCAAGAGATATCAAGGAAACATATGAAAGGAATGCATCACTCTCTAATGCGATATATATGTTCTATAACACCTTGTATCACTAATTTTTCATGCAATTACCTCAACAACCTTGTCTTTCCTTTCCTTGCATAAAAATAGTGCTCATGCCTTTTCCTTTGCCTAGCATCACAACAATCTCTTTTCAAATGTGTGCATGCACAAACTTTCCTATGATATTTGTTTCTCCTTCGTTCTTGCTATTCTTGTTGTTCCTTTGTTGCATTGTTTCCTTTGCTGCTTCTTTTCCATCACACATTTTGTTGCTTATCTTCCTTATTTATACTTATTTTCCATTAGTCTCACCTTTTGGGATTGATGCCAATAAACACATTATGTTAGCTTACCTCCCCCTTTGACGTAAATGGAAATGGTGGAAGAAGATATTTATCTTTGTTTATGATGGAGAATAATATATGATCAATCAATGTTACACTTGGCCTTCTTACCACTGACCACATATAGAGGTGCCTTAATAGTTATGGAAGTATGCTCCTCCTCCTATGACTTCACTTCACTTACAAGGATCTACTTACAAGGAAGCATTTATATGGTGGGTTTTATTTAAGAGCTACATACAATGTTTCGTTAAGAGCCAAAACTCCTTCTCTAGAAAAAGAAAATATAAAATCCACTTTCTCCTTCTGAAATTCAAAAAAATGTGAAGTTGTGATACACAATTTTCCCTTTTTTGAGAAACATATCATTTTTAGATTTTTTTTAAACTTTCGACAAGCCAAAACAATTTTCTATTTAGAATTTCATTTTACAGTAAGAAGAAAACTTGTCAAAAATTTTATTAGCTTTCCATTGATTATTTTTTAGAATTTTTTTATTCAAATTTTGTATGTCAAATTAGAAATTATTTTATTGTGTTCTTTAAAAGTCAAGGGATTCATAAAATGCCATGTTTTTTGGAACTAGTGTATTCTTTATTAATGTGGAGTTTAAAAAAAAAAATGTGTTACAACAATATAGACAGACTCTATTTCGACATGGTTCTATTTATGAAACCAATTGCTACACATCGTAATTACTAGAATTTTTTGAATTAAACTAATATGAAAAAAATGCATATTTTTAAGATGTTTAACATAGTGTCATGCTTCTCAACATATTAGTTAAAAACTAAGAAACTAAAAACTACCCATTACAAAAGACGGACCAATGTAATGCGCCAGAAATTTTTCATATTTTTACAGTGTATTTTGGAAGATACAGAATTTTGATTTCACTCGATCATAATGACCTTCAGAAATTTTATGGACACATTTTATTAGAAAATTAGTTAAAATTAGCAAATATCTAAGAAATTCCGTAAAATTTATATCTATTCATAGTAGATTAAATTCTTCAAATGCTGGTATTGGTTGTGAAAGTAAATTCAGGATATTTGATGTAGTTTAACCATTCTGAGGTTGGAGAAAGCTGATGAGAGCCGAGTTGTTGTAGAGTTGCATTTTTTTGTTCGAACAACTTACTTCAACTAAAACAAAAGAATTTTTGGTCGATGTTTTTGTTTTCGCAAACATACGTTAAAATAAAAGGGAAACCTTTTCAGCCCAAGTTTTTTAAAAGTTTGGCTGAATTTTTAAAGAATTTACCCCAAAAACCTATGCATAATTTCCATCAGCCGCAAAATTGAAACGATGTGACTCTTCGATAAAATTGTTTCGGTCGAACGTTATAAAGAAACTCGAATGAAACATTATTTTCGCACTCACATTCCTCATATGAAACTTTTGAATTGCAAGGAATAATCTCAACAAGAAGTCAAAGCACGTATGTAAATATAAATATTATAAATGATATTTAAAATTTAATAGTGTATTTTCAAATTTAATTTGTATTTGATGAACTAATTTGAAAAATATTTTTCAATGTGAAAATAGAGAGATTTTCCTCACAACATTGATGATGAGATTGAGAATGTTGAAAGGAAAAGTTAAAAAGATAATGAATTAATGATTGATGATGTTGTTGAAGATGTTGAAAGAGATTCAAGTGAAGAAGTTTAATTGCAATTAGGTATGCATATATATGTCTTGTATTATTGAATTTTTACATATTTATTAGTTTCAATTTCATTCAAAATCAATTTTTTAATTTAATTGTATAATGTATATTTATGCACATTTACATTAATTTCTCATATGTACATATTAAATAACTATCGATCATGAGATGTTAGAAAATGTTGACATTAGAACATATAGAGCTAAAAAAGATGATCACATTATAGGATATCGTGTTAATATAATTATTCATAAGTTCTTTGAAGATGAAAATGTGATAGTTCAAACTCAAGTTTTGAGAGGTATTGTAACATCAAAGAAATTAAAAAAATCTACAACACTATTGGGTATTCGAAAATCAACGAAAGATAAAAAGGTTAAAGAAAATGTTATTCAAAATATAATTTGTGCTCTAAAATCAATTGGAATATTTAGAAAAAAAAGTGATATAAATGGACATAGAGAAATACAAATAATAATGGTTTTATCAAGTACTAAAGAGAATATTTTGGTAAAATCTATGGCAAAAGTATTAGTGACGTCACAAAAAACATTGCACAAACATAGGAAATTTCGATTGAAAATATATGAAAATTATAAGCTTGCTTGTTGGATAGTTATTTATAGGAAACCATACAAGGATAGACTTGGAGAAGATGTTAACACAATAATATATGAATAATGGATGAAAAATTCACGTGTTTCACGAAAATTAAGGTATGTGATGTGGAGAAAAATATCACAAAATCAATATGAAGAACATGCAAAATATATCTTGGACATGACTCATATAGAGTTATTCAATAAGTTCATAGAAGAGAAACATGGAGTTAATGTGTCAATCAATACTTTTGTGTAACAAAAACCATGGTATGTTAAACCTATCATTGTACGCGACACTTGTTGTTGTCGTTATCTTGTGGAATTCCAATTATATTATGACACCTTCGTTAATTTTGGTAAAATATTTTGGAAAAATCACCTCTTCATTCCACTATCCATGATTTCATATCCCAAATTCTATGTGCAAGAGAAAATCATGAATTATTTTACAAAAAGAAATGTGTTGGTGGTAAAAAATGTGATGATTGTGGAAATTTGACTTTATTTCACAGCAAATATCCTATTGATATAAGTGATCAATCATTGTCCAACATAAAAGTGAAATGGAAGAAATATGAATATCCATACGTTGATTGGTTCAAGTAGTAGTACAAGTGCTATAAGGATTGATTTACAAGAAGAAGAATTTTTTGTGATAGAATTTTTGAAGAAATTTGAGAAATAAATTTATAAATATACCAAGAATAATCATAGATCTTGATGGCAGAACCTGCAATTTAAAAAATCCAATGAAAATTTTCCACCAGGGACCATTTTTTCAATAGTTTATTTTGCAAAAAATTGGACATTTGTTGCACAAAATGAAATATAGAGTGAATATTATCATTGTGACCAGGTGTCTATGATTGTCCATGTTCTATATAGACATGATAACAAAATTTTAATCATATAAAAAGAACTAGTGACAATTTACATATTATTAAAAAATATCACTTTTATATCAGTGATGATCATACACATGATAAACATTTTGTGCAACATTGATTTGATAAGATTCATGACTCATTCAAAGGTCATGGAATAAAACTCAATGAACATTGGATATTGTTAGATGGATGTGCAAGTTAATTGAAATCTTCATGATCATTATTTTATTTGTGTCGTCTTCATATGAAAGCCAACATTAAACATTGTTGGAACTGATTTGAGGCTGCTCATGGAAAAGGAGAACATGTTGGTGCATAAGCATGTACAAAATGAGCAATTAGAAAATATCAAATGGAGCTATCTTCAAACCAAATTATCTCAACTGAAAAATATTTTGAATGGTGCATTATTGCATTGAGCCATGAGAATAACCCATAAAGGGAGGTATCCAGGTATGTACATATATACATTAACTTCTATATGTTTGTAGTATATGATAATTTCTATTACTTTTATAATTTTAAAAATTTAAAAATTATGTAGTTTAAATAATTAATCGGTGATTATATTTGATATATAATTTTTATTTTAAATAACATATTTAAATTATTGTTTCAATTTACTATAGGTTTTTTTGGCATATTGGAGTCCAATATGTAGATAGATCAATTACATATGATGTTCAAATAGTGAAAGGGACTCGAAAATTGCATTCAATTAAAACAAAATAGTATCGAAATGTGTTTTCATTCGACAAAATAAAATAACCTTATTTTTTTCATATTTGAATAGAGAACTCATAGTTCAATGATGTTTGTGAAAACAATATGTATGTAAAAGCTTGGAAACATACAAAAATTAATACAAATGGGCATATGTCAATTGCAAGCTTCAAGAAAATGGAATCAAAGGAGAGTATAGTATCACTTGAAGGTGATCGAGTTTTTGATCTTGTTAGAGAAGGTAACATTTCAATTTATTTGAAAGGATATATATGTGTGTGTGTGTGTGTTGTATGCTTTTAAATTCATTCTGTATAAGTATATAGATAATAGTTAATATATATTTATCAATTCCATGTTGATAAATAATTTATTGTTAATTACGATATGAATTTACATTGTTTTATTCTACACGCGGTGTTTTTTTTGCAGTTTTAGCCATTAATAAAATAGAAAATATCATGTATTATTTGATGCAGTGAACTGAACGAAACATGAAGTTATTGGAAGACTATGATGATAATGGTTTTATATATGAAAGAGGTTGTATTATACTGAAAGGTTATTTTTTCCAAGAAACTCATCAAACTGAGTAATGGTTACCTTCAAGGCTATCACGTTGTTGTAGTTGCAACAACCCTCATTTTGCATTGGTGTTTCTTTTAAAATAAATGAGGACCGTTCTTCTATTGACGAAATTTCTTCTCATTTTTTCTTTCTTTTGATATTATTTTTCATTTACATTAAGCGAAGTTATCCTCCTTTCCCCTTTTCTCACATGGAGAAATTTGTGTCACTTCACATCATCGATCCTTTCCTCAAGGAGATTCTTATATCAATGCTCTCATTTTTCCATATGACCTGACACTTAACATGTCGTATGCTTAATAGCATTTCCTCCCCAGCACTTCAATTGTCTTTGCCTCTATTACCACCTCTTGGTCACTTAAAACTTTATTGACTATGAATGATCTCGTTTTTTTTATTTAATGCATGAAATGAAGATGCCTCTCTTTGAAAAATATGATTACTATTATAACACCATGTTGTAGTGATTATTTTTTCTAAAATTGCTTGTCAATTCTTACTTTCGCCTTCACCACAAATGACATTCTCATGACCATCAGAACATATATATATATATATATATATATATATATATATATATATATATATATATATATATATCATATTTGTTAAATGACTTTAATGTATCTTATTATTAATATGATCTTTATGAAAATGATTACTTCATACTAATAAGCCTTATAATTATTTTCTTCATATTATATAATATGTTATATTTATTATTATATACTTGTTGTAACTCATGTATATATTTTTTATAACAACAAAATATAATAAAAGGAACAACAAATGAATGTTCAATTCGAACACTTTTCAAAAGGGAATTACTCAAAGTTTCTTAAGGCTAAAATAAATGGAACATTCAAAATGATTTGAAGCAAAAGGAGTATAAATTCATCATAACTCCAAATATCAATGATCTCATCTTCCAGATTACAATCATTTGTTTCTTTGACCATAAAATACAATACAAAAACTTAGATTAATTCAAATTTCAACACCGGTCTAAAAAAAATAAAATGACATGTGTCTATTAGTTTATCTGCAATGCAAACAATATAATTACCATTTATTATTTTAAATTCAAAACGATATTTCTGTTGCATATTTGTAGGAACATTTTAATGAATAATTTTCATTATTCCCAAAAGTTGTTTTCTTATTTTTTGCAGGTCTTTAATGCAGGTGACAATGCACTCTTCGAAATAGTTTTCATCGAGGAAGATATTCACAACACACATTAATCAAATCAATGTTTTCTCCATTCAACAATATTTGAATGTTACAATATGGACACCATTTGATTTGCATCATATGCCAATGAGGAATGATAAGAAGATTATTTTTTGCATCAAACACATTTATCATAGCATATTCTATGCAAATGAATCACATGCCAAAAGAGTCTATTCCTCACATAATACAACCAAATGATCCTATTCTTGGAAACATGAACAAATCACCTTCCATAGGTGGTTGGAAATTGTAATAAATCATCTTGCAGTTCTAAAAGATATAAAAACATCATTTCGATATTGAAAAAAAAGGTTGAAAACATGAGGGAGACCTCACTACAAGAAAAAAGGGCATCGGTGACGGGCGAAAAATGTCACCATAGGCTCATTGGTGGTGGTCAAAAGAGCCTTCATCAAAAGAAACTAAACGTCACCAAAAGTGCCATCGCCGAAAGTATAGGCGTTGTGGTGACTTTCAAGGTTAGTCAACAATTATGATTTATAATGACGGACAGTGATCATCACCATTTCATATGAGCAATGGTGACATACAATAGCCTTCATCACAAAAAAATTGAATGTCACCAAAGGTGGCGTCACCAAAAGTATGTGTTGTGGTGACATTCAAGGTCTGTCACGAATATTGATTGTAATGATTGATAGTTACCATCACCATTTCATATGAATAACAAGAATTTATTGTGATGGACCTTTCATGGTCATCATTCTTGGTGCATATATATGGCGATGTTCGTTGGATGTCACCATTTCATATTTGGTGAGGGTCAAAAAATGTCATGATAAGCTCATTGGTGAATTCAAGGTTCATCACGGATAATGACTATAATGACAAACAATCATCCTCACCATTTCACAAAAAACAATGATTTATGGTGACAGAAATTTCATGGTTGTCATTATTGCTGCATATATATGGCGTCATTTGTTGACAGTCACAATTTCATATTTTGGTGAGCGTCGAAAAATGTCACCATAAGCTCATTGGTGATGGTCAAAAGAGCCTCTGTCACCAAAAATTGATCGCCACCATTCGATATGAATATCAAGGCATGATGGAATCCAACCACCAACCTCCTCCTTTTAAAGTAGGTGCTCTTCCATTGCGCTAGCACCCTTTAAAGAATTAGGCTCTTAAAAATTATATCTTTAAAATTCATAGATTTTAAATTATACAAATTTGAATAAATTAAAGTCTCGACAATATTTTACTAAACAAGAAAAACATCATCGAAAATACAGGTCTGTACCTAATGGTTATGAAGTTATTAAAAGTAGGTGGAGGGAAAAATAGTTACGTATAAGATAAACAATATGTTAATTTGAATAATTATTTAGAATTGAGACTATGAAGAGATTCATAGTCTACAAATGACATATAACTCGCAAATACACCAAATATTTCAAAGGAAATGTCATAAGTGGATATCATATGGAAGAAGAGCATTGATGAAGAGAGATGTAATATGTTACAGGTTGAATGAAAGAAAAACCTCAATGTTGTTGATGTTGGGTGACTTTTTATAATTGGGACCTTTGTATTTCCTTTAACACATAAATATTCAACTTAAAAAGTAGAAATTTTAGATATCTGAATGATATCTAAAATTTTGTGTAAATGTAACTCAAATCTCCTAGGAACCACAGGGAAAATAGAAACAATATATATATCCCCTTCACATAAAGCGACATGCGATTTGTAATTTCACAAGTCCGCACTCAAAACATGACAACAACCAAAAAATAAAAAAAATTGAAACTTATCAGAGTAAGAGTACCTCTTTTCTGTAGTGAACACCAAACATTAACACAATAATTAGTTGAATTTAAGACTGTAAAACATTGGAAAAAAATAATGTGTTCAATTATCCTCCAGTACAAAATGGACTTAATTCTAATAATAACCTTTCTAATTGCTCTCGAGAAAAAAATTATGAAAAAAATAATTTTTTGTTTAGTATTGTTTCATTTTTCTTGCATGAATATTGGGGTGTTTGTTTAATTTTTAGTTCAAAGGCATATGGATCGACATCTAGGGTAGACAATTTAATTTCTCCATAAGTGTGGATGAACTAAAATTCTTAGATAAACCAAAAATTGTGTTGTCTTTGGCTTTAGGACTGCCTTTTGCCCCTGTTGTGGTGGTCTTAATCCCCATAACTGGGTTTTTCCATTTACCCACAACATGCTCCTTTCTTGGTGAATTATTTTTCTTTCTGCTATGTGGAGTGCTTTCTTTCACTAGATTTTGGATGTTATTATGATTAGGTTGAACATGCTACATAAGACATGCATGGCGACTACTAGGCATATTAATCAATACTTTATTAATATAACTAGGGGTACCTTGTGAGCATATCATATTTGAACTTAGAAGATTGAGAGGATCACTTTTCCTTTGCTTTCTTTTATCCCTTGATTTTTTAGTTCCTTTTAGGACTTTGGAAATTCCTCATCTCCCTTGTTCATCAATTTCTCTAAGTGTGTTGGTGTTTTATCATCTATCTATGTTTTTCAAATACCTAAATATCATTCTGTTGGGGCCCTTTTCTCACTCACGGAAGAATTTTTTGTATTACTTCTGCCAACTACTTATGAACTTGAAGAGAAAAATGGTTTTACAACACATATTTTTTAAGCTGAAAAACATGGAGACATGGGAATACTATTGATATCTATTGTAGGAGAGGACATATTGCTAGAGTTAAATACCTTATCTTGTTGAGGTGTTCCACTGACTTCACTTGGATAGAAAGAAATAGTTTCACCTTCATTGTTGAGTTTCTTTTGTTTATTTTAATTTTATTTGTGACATTATTTATTTGACACGGAATCAGAATCATCAATGGTATTAAAATCATCCAACATGGACTTTGGAGATCCCACTAACATCTGTGTTTTTGTTGCCATGCTTGAAAACCATGGAGATCGATGTCGATAGTAGAATAAGATGTGTGAATGCTACTCAAGAACACATTCCAAGAGTTTTCTATTGAATTAATACATGAACGGGTCCTAAAATCATCAACCAACCCAATCCGTGTGATAAAAAGATGCTTGAAGTGTAATTATCATTAATGCACACATAATAGAGTATAGTAGGAAAGTTGTTTCAGGTGTTTTTGATCTATATATGATCCTCTAGACTAAGAGACTTAAAGTTTAGAGATGTTAGAATAATCAATAAGACAATATATTTTTATTTAGTACAAGAACTTGATGGGTTAAGCTACCAGCAGAATGTTTCTAATCAGGGACGTGCAAGAGGAATGAAGGAGAAACAACAGTACTCATTTGAAGCAATAATAGTAGTATTTGATATAATGAATTGCAATAATAATTGAAGGAGAAATGATGGTGTTTGGAAGGAAACATTTATTTTTATCTAGTAGTAGGAGCAATGGAAGTTTATGTAACACGTTACCTTGGTCTGGTCACTAGGAGAAAAAGTACATGGCACTTTTGGAGTTATTCTATATATCATCCCTTATCAGCACAAAATCAAAGTTACCTTGAAGAAAGTGCATATTAAATCCTATGCTTTGACTAGCCCTATAAGAAAAAATAATTGTAAAGACCCTGATATTAACTGTGTCATTGGGGTCCTTGATGCATTAAGCCAAGATCATGTGAAATAAAATCTTATGAATATGGATGATTGAATATCATGGATTGGGTAATTTAATTCATTGATAAATGTCATCTAGCAAAGGAGGATAATGTATTTATTTCTTATTTCTGGTTGAAGAAGGACCATGATAATTCTATAAAATTTAATTTATGTTCTGAGGCAACTTTCATTGAAGTTTGTTGTTGCAATCACCTTGTGGATAGTATCTCACATAAGAAGTTCATCAGGCCATGCTTCAAAGGAAGCCATAAAACCCACTAGCTATATCTCCTGATGATTCTTTCTGAGCGATGTTTGTTGGCACAGTATAGTCATGGCAGCAGATTATGGTTGATGAATTTGTTACATGGAACCTAAGAAAAGGGTCAGGTATTAAATGGCTTAGTGATTATGCTTTGGCATGGTAAATTTCCCTATATTTAGAGGGAGTTATGGTCAAGCCATGATACAAATATTGATGACTTCTGACCCTCTCATTTATCAATATAAGAGGGATATGAAATTTTAAGAGAAGATAAAATACCTAGCCATGTTGCACTATTTCATGCACTTAAATATATGATGAAATGGATAGGAATCTGAGTCAATAAAATGGGGCTCTCAAAATATCTAAACACCACTCTAAAAAATGATACCTAGACTACCACCATAGGAATCCCCCAAGGGAGATACAGTGGGAGAATCTCTTGAATCAGATTCAATGGAAAATAAAGGACTAGATGAAAGAGAAAGGCCTTAGTAGGATGGGAAATCCACCACCTCGAGTCAAGGAGAAGAAGAGGTCCTCAAACATTCTTACAACACTTTGAAATGGAGCTAAGGGTAGAAGATCTACTTCAGATCTAATTATAAAGATTGCTTATATAAAACTCAAATAGACAAGAAAATCCACAATTATAAAGTGATTATCTATCATTTCAATCACTAATTTTAGGGCCAATAATCTAAAATAACCAAACTCAAATATCCTAAAACAATGTGTGAAATAAAGACAAAGACAAAGAGAATATTTTTTGAAAAAAATATACTAAACAAAGACAAAGACAATATGTTATGGAACAATAATACAAAACAAAGAAAAAGAGAATGTTTTCTGGAACAATAATACAAAACAAAGACAAAGAGAGTATGTTCTAGAACAATAATACAAAATACATCCAACATTTTGATGTATTTGACTTGTCTTGGTGAACATGCGTCCTTAGCGAATACAATGCAGCAATACCTTCGACACAATATAGAAGACATGTTAGAATTGTATGTTTGACATGGACAATCATAAAGGTTCCACAATAACTACTCCATTAAACACATGCACAGGCAATCAAACTTAGACGTTGATGAAAAAGTATGGGATAGAAACAAATATTCTAGATGCTATTTGTTTCACAATAATTAATTCAAATTTTACATATTTGTATGATTTTGTGGTGAAGTTCCCAGTTTCTAACCAAAATAAAAAGTAATTGATCAACATAACATACAATACCAACATGTAACCTAGCCAATGGCTTCATCATATGCCTCATGCTAGGAATTGGATTTTGAATACTAGACTAGCGGTAGTTAGGTTCTAAATTTCAGAAAACATATGAGGAGTAGTAGGAAATGGATGTCCTTTTCTCAGAGGATATAATGTAGGAATACATAATATTTCTCTTAACTTGCTACGGGGAGAGTGGTCATGCTTATCCTTCTCATATTCCAGTTCAAAGAGCATTTCCGCGATGGAAAAATTAGTGAGCATACTTTGTAGTGCGTAAATCTCCATGATTGCATGACATTCCATTTTTCCAAGTCAAAGAGGAAGCAAATTAAGTTGAAAATAACTTCTTTTTTAATAATTTGAACTCAATTCAGGCCCCTTTTGTAGCTGTTGTCAAAAATAGCCCTCCATTCTTCTCCATAATTCCCTATAAAATTTTAAATCCTTTGAAATTTTAACAACAAAATCATAGAAATAAATCATAAAAAAACCTTTCAAGCATATCCATACACACTCTCCCTCTCAGAGTTCTCGAAAGGTGCAATTTTAACTCCATATGTGGATGATACATGGATCCATGCCAAATGCTAATGGTAGGTAACTGTCATGAAGTGTAGTTGCAACAGTTAAAGATATTTCTCAGCGTTATCCTGTGAAGATTAGTGGAGTGAGAATGGGAAGCCTAAAGCCTCATGTCACCATTTTTCCCAACGGAGGAATGGGCCATATTATGCCATTCACCTAATTTGCCCAATACCTCTCGGCATGCCATGGATTCAACATTACGTTCATTACATGCAAATGGATATTATCTGGTCCTTGAAGCAAAAATCTTACTCTGAGCACATAAAGTCCTCACAAGGTCTGGATATGCGCTTCGTCCAGATCCCTCATGTGGAAATCCAAGAAGATAAGGGACAACACATGAAGGTGGAAACCCTTGTATCAATGCTCTTAGAGAACTTGAAAGGATTCATAGAGAGTTCTCTCATATCCTACAGATTGAAGACTCTGTCTCACCCATCTCTGCTTTTATCACTAGTTTTTTTCTATTCCACCATGTTCTATGTGACTGCCAAGCTATGTATACCCGCTTACATATTTTTCCCTTCTGCTGCTTCTACACTTTATGTCACGTTATGCCTTCCCAAACTGGTGTCTGAGATGCAGGTTAAAATTTTCCTTCCCAAACTGGTGTCTGAGATGCAAGTTAAAATTTAGAAAAACATTAAGTGATGGATTTTTTCCCAAAAATTAGCAAGCTGACCTAGTAATATTAGCCGATAAAATTTCCTTAATGTAGATTTCATTTAAGGATGTGGATTTTAACATAGAGATACCGGGAGTTATGCCGATTCCTTCCAAGGGTATCTCGACTCCGGTTCAAGACAGATTTGACGATCACTTTCACTAGTTCGTGAAGCATTCCTCACGCCTGTTGGAAGCCACAGGTATTTTTTGAAACATCTTCGAGGAGCTAGAGGGAGAATATATTAAATCACTAAGGAATGGAAAGGATAATCCCACTGATGTTAGGACAATGCCCCAAATTTATGCAATCGGGTAGTTAACACCCAAGTTGGATGGTTGGATCAGTTGCATGCTAAGAGTGATACTCTATGGGAAAAATTCCAAAGGCATAAAGAGGTTGTAGTAGAGCCCAAGAAGTATATCAATGACCATATAAATAAAACAAGGTTGAACAGATCGAATCAGATCAAGGTTGTAGCAGATCGAAGCAGATCGAGGTTGTACCGGAGCCCGAGAAGAGTATGAATGTGCATATGCAGAAGCTATAACCACCGAAAACAAAAATAAAATGGATGAAGCTCGTGCCATCAACTAATAACTAATCATACCCCATTAGAACATCCTCTTTATCTATTCATTCCTCAATCCATCGATCCTTCCCTCATTCATTGGTGAAGTCAGTGATCACAATGATCCATCCCAGGAAGACCAGTCCATTTTGATACTTGACTGGCGAGATTTTCACCTGAGTGGAAATACCAGTCATGCCTCTTGGATGAAGGAAAACAACCAAAGGCGGAAGGACAATGACAAATTAATATAGTTTAATAAAGCCAAATTCCAAGTTTTAGAACATGTTTTTTTCTCTGAATTGCAGTGAAATCCGCCAAATCAGGGGAAGAATACTTCAAATAAAGCTCGAAAAAGGGTGAACCCAAATCTAATATAACAAATTCATGTTAAAAATCTAGTCGATTGGATAGAAGAATTGAATGTCAAATAATTTTATAGAATCTACGGCGAAATCATAAAAATTATGAGCAGAGAAGGAGCATCGAACTCTATCCCAAAACTACCAAGGAGAATATCGACAGGAAAATAAATTTTAATAGGTCGATTTAGATTCTTGAGTAGCGACCAAATTAGATAATAGGTAGTCAAATAGATTTCTATGGTTGCTTAGGTTTTCATTAAATTTTATTTTTATGTGAGTAAAAATAATGTTAGTCTAATTAGGGTATTAATCAAAATTATATTATAAGAATGTTCATATAAGGAGGGAAAAGGGACATGAGATTTAATTTTAAGGGAAATATCTATCAATCTTTAAGGTGGTGAAAAATAGCTTTAAATATATGAATAATGTTATCAATAAACTTAAGTAGGTATAGGTATCCTCTTATTTTTGAGGAATTTCACTTAGAGCTTAAAAATACTCTATTAGAAGGCTTTCACATGTGTTGTTAAGAGAGACATGGGATAAATTTTGACTAAAGGAAATGATGGGTACAATAACATAAATGTATAACACCTACTCAAATCACCAAGAATATATTCAAACTGTCAAGATGACACACTTCTATGAGAGAAATTATGAAACCCATGGAATAACTCATATTAAAACTTATAGCTGAACAATCAAGACCTAGAACAAAGTGTTTAAGTGAACACAACAAAAAAAGTATACATTGGACATAACATCATATACACATGGATCATACATATCCAATTAAATGTGGTAGCTAAAGGAACTTATTCCTACACATAGTGCCCTAGATGGCTAAGGCAAGGTGTCATCAAACCAATGATACATTCATGAATTACATATAGATCCATATACCTTAGATGAAAAGTGATCAATGTGGTGGGAATCGTAGTGGTTGAGATGACGATCAAATTTTAAAATATCCTCTAAAAGCCCATATAGAAAATGGGGTAACAAATCATATGACATCCAACTTGTGATATATGGTGGGAAATCCTCAAAGTATCTCTAAAGAAATATTTCTCATTGAGGTCAAGGTCAAGAAGAGGTACAATGCCTCACTAAGTTGGTAGTTGAAGAATTTTGAATCTTGGTTTGTCAATTTGTCCCTAAGTAGGCAAGGAAATATGGAAGTAGGTGACACCATTGGAAGAGTTCTAAAGGGGAAGGCCACATGAAGCCTTATATAAAGATCTAGATCCAATTACATCCCTCATAAAAAGTTCTAGAAATGTATTTAAAGAATGTAGATAATGACCTGTCCAAATGTTGATAAATACAATAGAACATCCATCAGATGTTATTAATAAGAAGAAGGTCATTATGATTTGTTTCAACTCGACGTGGATGTAAACCCCTTTTTGAATGCACTAAGGGGGATATGAAGGGCAACATCTAATGCTCTTATGCTTATGTGATTAAACAGAAAGGCCCCCTTTCATTTGAATGAACTGTTCCTGATACAAATCCATGTTAGATTCGAGGCCCTAAAAAGATGAAGTCCAAATACATTGAATTTATTTTCTATAAATAGCCTCTTTAACAACCTGGGACAAACATATAATGATGTCATTTACATTGGAGGTGTAAATCACTTGAATTTTGTTACAAATTTAGTCACTCCCCCAAAAAACTATGTCATGATTCCTTGTGATGATGCTTCAACCCTATTAGTGAACAAACTCACAATGTAAAAGGAATCTAAACATGATGTAACTTTAATAGTGCCCCACATTCACCGTTTGGGTCACTAATAATGGGCAGTTTGACATTATTTCAAGCACTGATGTGGATAATATCATTTTATTTTCTCTTATGTATAGTATTCTACATTGGCACAATTTATTTTGTTTAACAAAAAAAATATTTATATTGAGGGTTCACTACTTGTGCATTAGGGCTAGAGAGGCCTTGTCTTTATGATTGATCTCTTCATTTCCAATTCCTTATGTGAGAGAGCACTACAAGCTCCATCTCAACATGAAGTGTAGTTATTGTGAGAAATTCAGATTGAGGCTTTGCAAATTATCCATTTTTTCTAAGTTTGGTATACATGGTACTAATGGCATTAACCAAAAACACATACCCTCATAACCAATACCTAGTTCTCTAAAAATAAAATTTTTCCACTATGCTCAATTAGAGGTGAAGGATTCTCCTAGGAGGTCAATGTGTTGGTTTGGGGTGTTATTTTCAGCCTTGGATACTTAGCGGTTAAGGGGCTTCAAGGCTCAATGGTTAAGGGCCAAGGGATTTAGGGTTAGAGGATTTAGTGGTTAAGGACATAAGATTTAGGGATTCAGGTGTTTAATGGGCTAGAAGTTAAGGTGTTTAAGGGGTTAGAATTTAAGGTGTTTAAGGGTGAAGGGTTAGGGTTTGAGGGTAACATGTTAAGAGGATAAGAATTTATGGCTTACGAGGTTCATGGATTATAGGTTAGGGGTTAGTGTATTAATATTTAATGAGTCAAGGAGTTTATGCATTGTGAGTTATGAGTGTAGGGGTTAAGGGATTATGGATTCGGTGTTAAGGGGATATGAAATTTAATGGTTATGGGTTAAGGGCTTATGTTTTGTGATAATTGGAATCCTAATACCCTTATCACCACTATTGGGGGTTCTACTGTTAATTGATGTTTCTACCTTCCCTCTAGGTCCTCTAGCCCCTATGAAATTAGGTCTTAAGCCCCCTTCTCATTCTCTAATGCTAGGATTATAGATCATAGTAAACCATGCTTGCACCTTGAACTTATACCCATCCATGATATCCTTGTGTCCCCTTGCCCCATTCAATACACCACAATATACCCCCCTACAACCTTTTTGGTCTTGCCATTCCAGTTTTCCTAATGTTATGAACCTTGAAATTTGGTCCCAATGCCCGTACAAATACACCCTTTGCCCCCCTTGGCTAAGGGATTAAACGGATTATGGGTTATGGGTTGTGATAAGGGAGCCCCTAATCCCCTTATCAAAACTAGAAATATGCTCATGAACACCATCAATATCTACTGGAGGTGCTGCGATGAAATAAATAATGAATACAAAATTTGTGGTCAATAGGACAAGGATTATCAAGATGTTTAACCATCCAATGTAAACATGGTTTTCAATGCTAGTTATCTAGTCACATAAAACACCCCATAAATTTATGCTTTGGGATACCCTAGGATTCAATAATCAATCCAAAGTGAGAGGATTCATTACTAAGGTGACAATGGTAACAGCCTTTAGTTAATGAAAAGTGACACTTTTTGAGCCTTGCACAACTAGAGTGTCAATTTCATCATCAATAAGAGGCACAATTGACAAGTGGCAACATCTCACATTTAGTGCACTTGGCCACAAATTTTTATGCATGTTTCTCCACCGAGTGTTCCTTTCACATTTCCTAAGGCCCAAATCACATAGTTGGACAAATTTTGGATAACTTGTCACATTCCACTACCTTCATGCATGAGGAGGAGCTCCCATCCTTTAAGAATATTTTGGAGGGTTTCATGGCATAGTCAATGGTAAAATGTATAAAAGAAGAACACCATTGCCAAGAATAATATTGGCATTCGTATCACATGGCATAAAGGAGAAGGACATAGGTGAAGAGTACTCCATTTAGAAACATCTAAACGCTTTTCTATGTCCTCTTTCCAAAGAAGATGAAATATTGTGACAAAATGCCCAAATTTCCAACTGTTATCACTACAAAATTTTTAAAGGTTGTTCTAAGCGTTAAAATAAATATCATAGGTAACCAAAAACCACTTTTGGAGCTTAGGATCTAGCCTTCCTAAACTCAGAGAGGGCTCTCTCTATATGATTTAACTTTGTTTGTTTAATAAATTTTAGGCTAGTTATGTATGCTTAATTTGGATTGATTTTTATTGGTTGGTGGAATCAAAGATTTATATGAATAGGTGATTTTCCATTTTCCATTGGGCTATGGAGTTAATATACTTTGAAAATAGAACAAAATCAAATTATAAAGAAAGTGTTGCAGGGCAAGATAGATGAGTAATATCAGATATCAAGGCTGAATGGTGAAGTGATTTTTCAATCGGGATCAAGGAGAAATTAATAATTCATTAAACCAAATAATGAAGAAGGATCAAAGAGTCAATTGGGATTAGAGGGAAATTAAGAATTCTTTAAACTGGATATCAGAAGAAAAAATATAAATGTATAACAGTTAAAAGCGGAGTGTAATGTTTAAGTAAATTTTGGAGTAAAACTCCTGTTATAACATTCAAATTTAGAACACATATAAATTTATGAAAGAGTTAGAAAGAGAACATGAACAATTGAAATTTATAATTCACTGAGATAGGTCAACACATGAATCCTGTCAAGAAGTTTCCTTATAACTAGTTTTGTCTGTCAACTAGAAGTTGGTACAATAACCCTCAGGTAATAGATTAGTCAACTACAGAAATATTCAGAAATCCACACTTGATACTTTGAATGATAAAGTATTTATAAAAAATATTACAAAAATACCCTATCAAGTGACTAGGATTTATTCTAGGAAAATAAAATATCTTTATGCAAAAAGATAGTGACACCTTTCAACTGACTGATATCTGGCCATGATTGTTTGATTGTTATTACCTGTTTGTTTCTTTCATCTGTCTTCTCTTGTTTACCCTTTATAGTAAATCACACCATTTCTCCCATTTTTCTTCATCTAGGATTTTTATTTTCATCATCTTACGATAAATCTCATTTGCCTCTAAAAATTTGGCAAACATAGGCTTATTTACAAAAAAGGTTATTTACATCATGCTGGAGGTAAAAGAAGTTGTCTAGAGTTTGAAGTTGTTTTTCTTGGCCAAAGGCTATGTTAATGATAGCTCCTTCACCATTTTGAATTCCTATCTTGTGGGTCTGGAGTAAATGGGATGGAACTAGTATTAAACGGCTCCTCCATCTCCTGGTTTCATTAATCACATGCACAACAAAAATAAGACTACCTGTAATTAAAAAAAAATGGGTTTGCAGGGAGGTGAGTGGACTTCAATGTTTTCCAAAAGTTTGTAGAGGTAAGGAAATGAAATAAATAGCGGGGTTTTATCATTTTGAAAATTGGGGGATTACCATATCGATCGAAGGTTTTATTATTTTAAAAAGTGGTGGTTTATCACACAACGATGGTGTGGTTTTGTGGTTTGGAATGGGGGGTTAGATAAAAAATAGAGGTGACATGTGGCAAGGGAGTGGGCAGAGAAAACATCCCATTTCACACTGCCCACTTGGTTTTAAATATTGGACGTCGGGGAGTGTGAAATGAATCGTGGGACGTCAGATGTGATTGGTGATAATCGAACAGTTCACGGGGTTTGTGAAATATTTCAAATGAGGTGGGGTCAGGAAAGAGATATACAGATGGTTAAAATGATAGTGGGTCGGGAAATATGTTAAACGGGGAAGTTTAAATCAAAAGGGGTTTAAATATATTAAGCAAGGGTTTAGATCATAAGGAAAATAAAGTGGAGCCAGATTAATATTTTTGTGCTTTTCAACTTTGAAAAAGTGGGTTTTTATGTTTTTATGGAAACAAAACATTTTATCAAGGGGGAAGGGGTTTTTTAAAGGGAAAAAAAGGGATTTAGTAAGGGGAAGGGGATTTTCAAAGGGGAAAGGGATTTTTAGTAAGGGGAAAGGGTTAGAAAGATATTTTTGATAAGCATAATGATGCTTATATAGCTATTGAAAAGCATTCTACCTACCCTTTTATTCATCCTAACATTTTTTCTTTCCTTTATTGGGTGCATTTGAGCTTACTAACCCTTTCATTTTATTTTGATAAGAAAACTCACTTATTTATAACTTTATATCTTCCAATGGCTCATATTAAGCTTATGATCTCATTTTTATTCTCTACCTAACTACTGAGATGCCAAGATTAAATGGTTTGGTCAGATATTTATTCACTAACTATCATAACATAAAACTTAAAGTCATGAATGATCATGATTAGATTGCATGATCATCATGAATTTTGTGGCATTTTGAATAAGCTGCACACAATTTATTTGCAAAAGTAAAGTAAACTAAGAGTAGTGGAATTTGAATGTGCAACACTTTCAGAATTTATTTTTTCCTATTTTTATGGGGTTTATATTTTATATCTTTTTAATCTTTATTTATTTTGTTCCTTTGATTATTCTTGTAGGACATACCCTCTTTTAATTTTTTAACATGGAAAAAATTTACAAAAATGAAAATGTATGTACAATATTATAAGACTTAGTATAGTCAATTCAAAATTATGATCCCTATTATTATAGGACCCTAACAGTGGATCCACTTGCGGATGGCATCTCCTTGTGAGATGTCAAGAAATTTCTAATCAGTGGCCTTGGAACTTTAAATTTTCTTTGCTTGGAACTACTTTTTGTGATCTCCTTTATTCAAACATATGATTTTATATCTTTTAAAGCTTATAGTTTCCTTTTCAGGCTTCAAATTTAGAAGATAATCATCCACTCCAATCTAAACTTTGCTATGGTATTTACAATGAGTAAAATAAAACAAATGAACTACTAATTAGTCTAGTGAAAAACAGTGCTTCAGTATTCTACCATTGATTGGTCCACCCAGTAGGTCTATTCCATCTAATTCTTTCAATGAAAAGGCATTGTTGCCTCTGTAACCATAAATAATGTATGGGCCTTTCCAGAGAAATTCAAATTTCCCATGTTTTCCTTTGTCTTCCCTTCTCGAATCCCATTTTAGTACTTGATAACCTATGAAGAAATCATCTGATTTAGTTTTCTTATCAAATATCTTATTGATTTTGTCTTGGATTACTTGGGCTTTGATATAAACTTCTTCCCTGGTTTGCTATAAATGAATTGTTTGGTTTATCCTCCTTTTGATGTCATTTGGTTCTACTTGTAGCTCTTGAATCATTTCATTACTAGCACTTCTAATGAAGATGGAAAAACAACATACATCCCATATACTAATTGATAGGGAGATGTACCAATAGATTTCTTAGTAGTTAGCATGTTTTCCCATATGGAATTCACCAACCTTTTATTCCAGGTTTTCTTGTTATCCTCTAATAACTTATTGATGATGTTGACTAGGATTTTTTTGAATATTCTTCTTGTGCATTACCTTGAGGGTAATAGGCAGTCGAATGGTGTAGGGTGATATGGTATCAGCTACAAAAAGCTATCATTTTCTTGGATTTGAAGGCAACAACATTATCAATGATGGGTTTTTATGGACATCCAAATCTAGAAAGGATTTTATTCTCAACAAATGAAATAATGACAGATTTTGTGGCTTGTCTAGAAGGGATGGCTTCTATCCACTTGGTAAAGTAGTCAGTGGCTGTCAATATCCATTTATGTTGGGCGGAGGAGGGTGGGTGAATTTCACCAATGAAGTCTAAACTCCATTGTTGAAATGAGATTTCTACTGAGATAGGTTTGAGGGGTAATGGTAATATTTTCTTCTTCCCTTCAAATATTTGACATTTGTGACATGAGGTCACATACTTTCGGACATCTGCAAAATGGGTGGGCTAGTAAAAACTTTCCCTCAAAATTTTTTTAGTAGTTGTTTTCCAGTATAGGTGTCCTCCAAAATCTCCTGGATGAAATTCCTGCATGAATTTTTCAACTTCATATTTTAATAAACAATTTAATAGGATGCCACCATGATCTTTCAAAATAAAACATTATCTAAGATACAATATCTCATTTCTTTCATTTTTAAGAATCTACTTTTCGTTCTAGATAAACCAGGAGGAGCTTGTAAGTTTAGTAGAAAAAATGTAAGGTCTACATACCAGGGTGGATCTATGAAAGCTTCACTGATTTGTGGAGTCGCCATCTCTTCCTAATCATCTATGGCAACAATGAAATTTATGTCTAAGGCTCAAATATCTGATTTAGCCATGAGTTTGGTTAAACCTTGGCCTTTAATTAATTTTGTAGGCTTCATATCAATGTCATATTCTAGTATTGTGGCAATCCATTTACCTCCTTTTCCATCAGGCCCATTCTAAGTTATAATGTCCTTTACAACTGAGTTTGGAACATATGTTATTATGTGAGAGTATAGAATTTATACTTTGAATTTTTTTATGGCTTTCACAAAAGAAAGAGCTTTTTTTTCCATGATATTATAATTTAGTGTTGCATCTCTCAAAGTTTTACTGAAGAAAGCAATGGGTTGTTCAAGGCCCTCATCGTTCTTTTGCAACAAGAGTGTTGCAATGGTGTGTTCTGAAGCAAATGAAAAAATTATGAAATCTCTATTAAAATTGGGACTTGTGAGGACAGATGTTTTAGTAAGGGCTTCTTTAACTACTTCAAAATAATGTTTAGCCTCTACTTTCCTCTTAAGTATTGAATCCTTTTTTAACATGTTTTAAATTTCTAATTAGTTCTACTAAGTTAGGGATGAATCTTCTAAGAAAATTTATTTTGCCTAAAAATTCTTGTAATTCTATGATGTTTCTAGGATGACTTATATTTAGGATTGCTTCTATTCTAGCTAGATAAATTCTAATGCCCTCTTTTGAATTGATGTGTCCCATAATTTTTCCTTCTTCTAATCCAAAAAGTGACTTTTTAGGATATAAGGGTATGCCAAACTTTCTACATTTTATGAATAATTTTCTTAGATGATCTATATGTTCATTATTTGACTTGGAAATTTTTTTTATATCATCTAGGTAAATGACTAAAAATTCATGGATTTCCTTTGCAAAGGATATTTCCATGGCTCTTTGGAATGTTGCTCAAGAATTCATCAGTCCAAAAGGCATTTTCAAACACATGAAATTTACCCACGGAGTGGTCAATGCAGTCTTAGCTTGATCTTTAGGTTGGAATAGGATTTGGTTGTATCTAGAAAATCCATCAAGTAATGAATTTTTGGATGACCCTACTACCCTCTAGAGAATGTGGTCCATTTTAGGGAGGGGATAGTATCCTTCAATTATACTTTGTTCAAGTTTCTGAAATAAACACAGAGTTTGATTTCTCATGTTTTCTTTCTAGTGGGGACTAGATTAGAGACCCAATCATAATATCTGATGGGTGCTATGATTTGTTCATCGTACATCCTTTTAACTTATTTTTCTATTAATGACATAAGAACAGGGTTAATTCTCCTTAGCTTTTGTTTAAAGGGCTTATGATTTTCTTTAATTGGTATCTTATGATGGATAATGTTGGTACATAAGACTTAAGGTCTTCATAATTCTAGGTACAGATGTCTTGGAACTCTTTAAACAAGCTAATGTACTTCAAATTTTTAGATGGAGGTAATGGATGAAAATGTGAAGGTGGGTTACACCTTTTGCCCTTTTTTGAGAAAAAACTTTCATTTTTTTGGTTCTTCAACTTTCTGGAAGCTAAAACAATTTTTCTATTTAAAATTTCATTTTGCGATAAAAATAAAAGTTGTCAAAAATTTTGTTAGCTTTCTATTACTTATTTTTTGGAATTTTTTTATACACATTTGATATGTCAACTTAGCATTTCTTTGAGTGTCTTTTTTTTAACAATCAATGGATTCATAAGAAGTCATGTTAATATGCAATGTTGTATTCTTTGAAAATTTGTGTTTTTGAGAAACAAAATGTGTTACAATAATAGAGACAGAGTCTACTTCAGTTTCATCATATCTACAAAGCTAATGGATGCATATGGTAATTACTAGAATTTTTTGAACTGGTCCAATATGAAAAACTGCATATTTTGAATATGTTTCGCGACGCAAGAAATTTCTTAACATATAAGTTATACACTAAAAATATAAAAGCTACCCATTAGAGACGAAGGACCAATGTAATGCACCATAATTTTTTCAACCTTTTTTACAATGTATTTTGGAAGATATAGAATTTTGATTTCACTGAATCACAATGACCTTCAGAAATTGTTTGCATCCGTTTTATTAAAAATTAATTAAAATTAGTAAATATTTATGAAATTCCATGCAAGTTATCTTTCCTATAAGTAGATTCAATTCTGAAAATGCTTGTCTTGGTTCCGACAGTTAATTCAGAATTTTTCATCGAGTTTAATCAGTCCAAAGTTGCAGAAACGTATTCAGGGCTTGGATCTACGTAACTGGTGATGTGTTAGTTCAGCCAAACTCTTAAACAAAGTTCGGTAGAACTATTTTTTGCATCGATGGCACGTTAAATCAAACAACAAAGTAGTTCGGCCGAACTATTTATTAGAAGTTTGACTAAACTTTTACTTATCTTTCCGTCGACCGGAAAGTACTGCCGAGCCCCTCCAAAAAACATTTTGCAGCAATATAAATTGCCGCGAAACCATTCATTATTTTTTCACATATTTTTGCACATTTGGTCTAATTTTAAAAAAGTCTTGATCTGATTTTGCGAAGAATTGTTTTGGGTTTAATGACTTTTCTTGGAGGTACATTCAAAGGACTTTTCTTTGAGACACATTCTTTTTATACATTTGATTTGATTTTGCAAGGACTTTTTTTTGGTTTAAAGAATTTTTTTGGAGGTACATTCAAAATTTCTTAGAGGTGCATTCAAAAGACATTTCTTGGAGGTATGTGATACAGTTTTTAAGTATGGATTTGGGCTTAATTTCGAAAGGACATTTTTTGGTTTTGGGTTGAAGTAAATCTTTTATAATGATTTTTTAAAATGAGTTTTTGTGTAACTTTTTAAATGAAATTTTTTTGTAGGACTTGGAAGGAAATATTTTGAACTTCGTTTCATTTTTATAAGAAATTTTTTTCTTGAATTTTTTAAAGTAAGTGTTTTGGATTGGAGTATGTATTTTTTGCAAAAAATTTAAAATGAGTTTTTTTTTTAAATTAAATCTTTTGTGATGTTTTTTTTAATTGAGTTTTTGTCTAAATTTTTGAAGGAATTTTTTTGAACTTCATACTCTATTATCATGGGAAATCGAAGAAATTGTACGAGAAAATATGATCGAAAAAGAGACCCTGAGGAACGTAGAGAAGAGACGAGACAATCTCGCAAAAGAAAGATAGAAGCACTCTCAAATATTGAAGGGGAAAATCAACCTCAACTAGAAGTTGAAATAGGTATGTAAATGTAAATATTATGATTTTTATATATTTAAAATTTTCCTAGTGTAAAATGTGAAGCTTAATTTTTATTTGATGAACTAATTTGAAAAATATTTTGCAATGTAAATAGAGAGAGATATTCCTCAAAACATTGATGATGAGATACAAAATTTTGAAAGAGAAAGTGAAAGAGATATTGAACCAACGATTGAAGATGGTGAAAATGTTGAAAGAAATTCAAGTGAAGAAATTGAATCACAAGGTATGTACATATATATATGTTGAACATATGCACATATTATTGAAATTATACATATATTTATTAGTTTAGTTATTTATTGAATATGTAAAATTATTATTTACTATTCATTCGAATATTTACAGATGAAATCAATGTCGATGATGAGATGTTAGAAAATGTTGACACTCACACATATGGAGATAAAAAAGCTGACCATTATATACGATATCGTGTTAACCACATTTTTTGGAAGTATTTCATAAAGGAAAAGGTGACATTTCAAGCCCAAATGTTGAAAGGTCTCCTATCATTAAGGAAATTAAAAGAAGCTACGAATTTATTGGGTATTCGAAAATCAACCAAAGATAAAAAAATGAAGGAAAATGTGATACAAAATATAAATAGTGCTATAAATTCAATTAGAAGATCTAGACAGAAAAATGTTTCAGTTGTATGTAGAGCAATACATATGGCAGTGGTTTCATCAAGTACTAAAGAGAATCGCTTGGTAAAATCTATGGCACGAGCATTAGGAACCTCACGAAAAACTTTGCACAAACATCGAAAATTTCGGTTGCAAATAGATGTAAATGATGAACTTGCTTGTTGGAGAGCTATTTGTAGGCAACCATACAAAGATAGACTTGGAGAAAATGTTAAGAAAATAATATATGAATATTGGAAAAACAATTCGCGTGTTTCACCAACTGCAAGACATGTGATGCGAAGAAGAATATCATGAAATCAATATGAAGAACATGAAAAACATCTCTTGGAAACCACTCAAATAGAGTTATTCAACAAGTTCAAAGAAGAGAATCGTCAAATTCAAGTTTCACTCAGTGCTTTTGTTCAACAAAAACCATGGTATGTAAAACCTATCACCGTACGCGACACTTGTTGTTGCCGTTATCATGTGGAATTTGAGTTATATTATGACACATTCCTTGATTTCGGTAGAACATTATGGAAGGATTCATCTCCTCCTTCCACTATCCGTGAATTCATATCTCAAATTCTATGTGAAAGAGAAAGCGATGAACTATTTTACAAAAAGAAATGTGTTGGTGGTAAAAATGTGATGATTGTGGAAATTTGACTAAATTTCAAAACAAATATCGTATTGATATAAATGATCAATCATTGTCCAACATGAAAGTGAAATGGAAGAGATATGAATATATCCATACATCGATTCAAGGTGCAAATAGTGTTAAAAGAATTGAATTACGAGAAGAAGAAATTTTTGTGATAGACTTTTTGAGAAAGTTTGAGGTAGAAATTTACAAATAAACCAAGCATTCCCATAGAGCTCGATGGCAAGACTTTCAATTCAAAAAATCCCATGAATTTTTTTCACTAGGGACCATTTTGTCAGTAATTGATTTTGCAGAAAACTACACATTTGTTCCACAAAAAGAAATTCATAGTGAACACTATCATTCTGACCAAGTCTCCATGCTCGTCCATATTCTATATAGACATGTTGAACAAAACATCGATCATATAGAAAGCACCAGTGAGAATCGACATATTATTAAAGAATATCACTTTTATATCAGTGAAGATCGTACACATGATACATATTTTGTACAACATTGTTTTGGAAAAATTTTGGAATAGCATTCAATGAACATTGGATATGGTCAGAAGGACACGCAAGACAATTCAAATCTGCACGATCATTCTTTTGGTTATGTTGTCTTCATAAGAAAACTTGCATTAAACATTGTTGGAATTTCTTTGAGACTAGCCATGGAAAAGGAGAACATGACGGTGCAGGGGCATACATAAAACGAGCACTTCGAAGATATCAAATGAACCCCTCTACAAGCCAACTTGTGGACGCGAAAGAAGTTGTTCAACGGTGCATTGTTGCTATAAGCCATGAGACTAACCGATCAAGGGAAGTGTGAAGGTACATTAAATTTAATTTTTATTGGATATCTAATTAAATAAAAATTGTACATTTATCACAATGATTATCTTTGATTGTATTTTGATATCATATTTACGTTCTTCTTTAAATTTTCCATATAAAGGTTTTTTTGGCATATTGGGATCGAAGACGTAGATAGATCAATTAGAAATGATGTTGAAACAAAAAAAGGGACTCGAAAATTGCATTCAATTAAAACAAAGTCGTCCAAAAATGTGTTTGCATTGGATAAAAGAAAATATTATTTCTTTTGTCCTGTTTGCATAGACAACACAAAATCCAATGACGTTTGTGAAAACAAAATGTATGTAAAATATTGGAAACATATAGAGCTAAATACAAAGGGAAAAATGTCCGTTGCAATGTTTGAAGAAATGCAATCAGAGGAGACTACAATATGATCCAATGGTGATCGAGTTTCTGATCTTGTTAGAGAAGGTAACATTTTAATTGCTTTCTAATGATAAAGATCTAGAAATAAATTTGAATATGTATAATTTTGTCAAGTTTGTTTTATTGTGCAGGAGATTTTTTTGTTGTAATTTCACCTACTGACAACGATGAAAATGTGAAGTATTATTTGATGCGTTGCACTGAATGAAAAAATAAATTATTAGAATACCATAATGATCATGGATTTCCATATGAAAGAGGATCTATTATACTGAAAGGTTATTTTTTCAGAAAAAACTAATCAAAATGGGAATTTTGTTTACTTTGAAGACTATGAACCTGATTTCATAAGTTTTCAATATAGTCACTTGGTGTGTGCAGCACACATAAAGTTGATCGAGGTTCAATCAAAGAAAAAAACGAATATTAAGAAATGGAAAATGTCAAAATCTGATCATGAACAGATTATTGATGATGGCATTCCATTGGAATGTTTTTTATTGAACTGCCCAATAATTTATTCTCTTTGGATTATATGTTCTAGAGCTTCCAGTACTCAATTAAAAATTGAGCTGCCTTGTTTGTTATTTGTGCAAGTGTTTTCACTTGCCAATGTACAAATTGTTTTGGTACATGCACACTCTAGTATCAACTGAAAGTAGGTTTTCTATACATGAATTGATGAAAAATGTTTCATGTACTCAATATATATGTTCTAGAATGCAATTAACTAAAAGTAGTTTTTCTATGTGCATTGATGAAAAATGTTGTGCATATATATATATATATATATATATATATATATCTGTGCGTTCTAGAATGCAATTAATTGTTCAAGTAGTTTTCCCATGTGCATTGATGAAAAATGTTTGACGTACTGAATATATATATTCTAGAATGCAATTAAAACTGAATGGACCATCAATTTACCAATTTATAAATCAACAAGGCTACCTAGTTCAGTGCATTAATGACATTGATCCCAATTCAAAAAACATATATCTACTTCTTATATTTCCAATCAAAATTAAAGAGATTTATATGGGAAAGAGGCAGAAGATATAGCCTATGAACTACTTTAGTTCATAGTTCAATGAAGGTATCATCATGTGGGAAAATGTTTCAAGAGCACTTGATCATACTTAAAAGTAATCTTAAGATTTTTTTTGACCTTTACATACTACATACTATTGTTTGAGTGAAAAAAAAATTAAAAGCTTACCAAATGTACTTCAACCATCCAAAACTTGAATTTTAATTTTTTTTTTTATTATATCAAAACCAATTAATTCACATGTCATGCCAGTTGTAGTTCAACTATCCAATAAAATAATTAAACATTTAACATTATATCACATGCCAAATGTAGATTGAAATGGTATCCAAAATTTAGTTTTAATTTTTTTTTGATTGTATCACAACATTACTTCACATGCCATCTAATTGTAGTTCAACTATCCAATAAAGACATTTAACATTATATCACATGCCAAATGTAGATTGAAACCATCCAAAACTTAAGTTTTAAAATTTTTTTGATTATATATCGTGCAACATTACTTCACATGCCATGCCAATTATAGTTCAACTATCCAATAAAAACATTTAACATTATATCACATTCCAAATGTAGATTGAAACCATCCAAAACTTAACCTTTAATTTAACAAAAAATTATAGATCACAACATTACTTCACATGCCAAATGTACTTCAACCATCCAAAACTTGAGTTTTAAAAACTTTTTTATTATATCACAACATTACTTCACATGCCATGCCAATTTTAGTTCAACTATCCAATAAAAACATTAAACATTTAACATTATATCACATGCCAAATGTAGATTGAAACCATCCAAAACTTGAGTTTTAAATTTTTTTTGATTATATCACAACATTACTTCACATGCCATGCCAATTATAGTTCAACTATCCAATAAAAACATTTAACATTATATCACATGCCAAATGTAGATTGAAACTATCCAAAACTTAACTTTTAATTTAACAAAAAATTATAGATCACAACATTACTTCACATGCCAAATGTACTTCAAGCATCCAAAACTTAAGTTTTAAAAACAAAACAAATTATAACACATCATTACATAACATGCCAAATGTAGTTCAGAAGCAAAACATTAATTTATAGATGACAATATTACTAGTAGTTCAATTATCCAAAACTTAAAAGTTTTAAAAACCAAACAAATTATATAACAACATTACTTCACATTCACATGCCAAAAGTACTAAAACCATCCAAAACTTAACTTTTTGGATCAAAACAAATTATATTAACACTGTAATAAAATATGTCCAAAAATTGTAGATCTCACAAGTATCAAACTGTATCAAGTTATATATATATGACAGTGCATCTAGATAATATATAAAAAAGTAAATTTAAGACTATCTAAATCTTGAAATCAAATCTACAAATCATGTCCATCAAATAGAGATGGATGTAGCATTTTCCTATCAGGGTCTCAATCTGTGCACTATCATGCGAAGCATGGGAAACATGTACACAATGCACATGTACTTGAACATTAAAATTTGATGTTTTAAAAATGAGTGAGAATATATATAGAACTTCATGTAAAAAAAAATAAAAAAATAAAAAAAAATCATGCATACCTCATGAGGTTCCCTCTCCATTTGTTCACCTGCTACAAGTTCCCCCCTCCCCATGGGAACATCTGCAACGGTAAACTGTACAATATACATGTACAGTTATATATATATATATCTTAAAAAATTTTAGATGAAAAGGCACGTGTACATATATAAACTTATTTTCAATAATATTAAAAAAAAATGTTAGAAAACTTGTTCAAATGGTTGAAATGGTGTGGACGTTCCTATCTCTGTCGCTAGAGTCCGTGGATTAAAGAAATCTTCTATAGGAACCTAAATTCAAAAAAATTAAAATAACTCAAGATATAGATATATATATCTCAATTTTTAATGGAACTTTTTGAGGTGGAATATATATATATATATATAACTTAAACATAAATTTTAAAAGTGAAAAATTGTCCATACTTGTTGTGGATGTGGCACATCTCCTAAGGAAGTAGAAGGTACATCTCCCAAGGAAGAAGAAGGTATCGCCATCCCAAAAACATCGGACGGAATCGGAATATGTTAAAACATTTTATTATTATATATGTACATGTACATGTGTGCACAATTATTTATTTTAAAAATATCACTTAAAAAACACTAACATTTGTCAACATATCTTGATGGTGAGACCCATCTGCATTGTTTGAACCAAAGGTCCCGAACGTGATATTAATATTTTTGTCATTCATCATGCGTGAGAACTGCAAATGGTGTTTTAATATATAATGATACATTTTTTTTAGATTAATGTACATACAAATAAATGTATACATGTACATACACATGTATTTATTACAAATTGTACACATGTATGTGTTAAAATAATTGAACCCTAAGGTCATTAACACATACCGTTCCCGTGTCCTCTTCCTCATGAAGAATTAGGTCTTTCCAACCATTGCGAAAATTCTTTGCATATATTCGGAGATCTTCAACATTCATGTTGTAAATCTCTTCATCTGTACAATACACAAAATTGGCACGTGCATTCTCACGTGCTCTTTGTCGATTTAAACAAACATCGACTCCACCCAATCCGTTGTAAACATTGTCGATCATGAAATCCCTTGCTTCTCGACTTATTTGAGTATTCGTATCCATCTCTGACCGTAGAGTTTCAACCTGAAAAGGTCGACTCACCAATGGCGGCTCAGGGCGAGGCAACTCCACATCTCGCTTAGTGCCCTTACGGTCACACAATCGAAATTTCCTCAGACCAAAAAATTCTAACGGAAGGTCATTGTAATTGGGTTTCATTTATAAAAAAAAATCTGCATAAAACAATTGTGCAAAATAAACAAGAACCTCATCGTTCTATGGGAGCCTTCCATAGGCCGCAAGGTGCCTATCATACAAATAGTGAGCTATATCGGGGTGCTTGAAATATTGCACCTTCAACATTTTTCTTTTTGGCCCTTCCTTGAAATTAAACATTGACTTCGCCATATCTTTTGTAACTCTTTATTTTACATCCTCCCATTTATCAGGACCCATTACTGTTTCCTTTCTCTTTCTCATGACTTCTACAAATGTATCATTCGTTGGCCGAATATTTTTGTACACATTTACTATTTCGGCCAATGAATGTGTAACTATTTCAAGGCTTTGTAGACTCTCAGCAGGTAGAGTCAAAGCCACGAGATCTCTTCGCAATCTTGCATGAATTTGTTGACACCTTTCTAAGGTGCATTGCACCATGTTTCTTTCCCATGGTATATCAGAAATGTCGTCCGGATAAGTTGTGGTGGGTAGACAACCTTCTTCTTGAATGTAGCGTTCTGCCTTGCATCTATTTTGACCAATATTTGGAACATTTTCAGCATCTGCATCAATATATATATAATTTTGTATATTAAAAAAAACACATGTAAACAAATTTGTACAAATTCAATGAAAAAAATATTGAAATTGATGACAACCTCAACGTGGTTCGCTAGCATATTCTCCACCCTGAAACTATTGAGAACCAGAACAACGCTGCTGAGAACCAGCACCACCAGCCATTGATTGGCCTCCAGGAGAATAAATATCACCACCTTCATGCAACCTGCTACCACTTATTGATGGCCCTCTAAGGGGATTTGAACCACCACCAATCTCTCGAGAGGACAGAGAAGCTTCATAAACAAATACAAATTTATAATCAATTGAAAAATACATGCATACATATAAATACACATGTACATATTCATTGATTAAATTGTGTTAAAACCATACCACGACTGGGTGAAACATGGGCATCCATGGATGGAGTAGAGACCCTTCCCTTCTTATTAGCTCCTAAAAAATAAAAAATGAAACTTATTAACAACTAATTTAACTCACAAATTTGATAAAAAATCAATTCCATATGTACAAACATGTATGGAGATTTAAGATTATATTTAAATTTACCATGAACAACTCTCGATCCCGATACCTGATCCCCCTCTCTCGTAGAGATATGAGATTTTGTTGATCTTTGTCGTTCATCCTCCACGATATATATATCTACGATGGACATTTACAATTATTTTTCTAAATAAATAATTTAAATTAAATTCAAAATAAATTTCAGAAAATTAATGTTTAATTTAGTGTAAAAAAATTATGTAAAACACAACTTTCAAAGCACTAATTGATGTGTGAAACTCAATTTAAGCAAATTTTTTTTATAAAAATGATAAGTTCAACAAATTGTGTTTTACATGGTGGGAGCACACTTGGTATAAAATTGAAAAAAACACATTGTCATTAAAAAAAAGTGAAACTCCATTTAAACGAACTCCATTTAAACAAAAATTTGTTGAAGTCCCCACATTTTAATTTCATAAAAAAGTGAAGTTCACCACTTGTTGCAAATGTGAAGTTCACCAATTTGCGGTTTACATGGTGTGGTGGGAGCACACTTGGTATATAATTGAAAAAAGCACATGGTCATTGAAAAAGACACATTTATAAGTACACAACACACACATATCCAAGATATGTTACAATGTCGATCAATAAATTTTGAAGGAGAGCGTCTCAACACTAATTCATCTTTGAGAGATGAATCTTGAATTTTTAAAGAAGAGCATCTCAAAACTAATTGATCTTTGAGAGATGAACCTTAAATTTTTAAAGAAGAGTGTCTCAAAACTAATTCATATTTTAGAGGTGAATCTTGCATTGGCATTGCCCCGTATAATTATAATTCATCTATTAATTCATCTTTGATATATGAATCCTGAATTTGCATTGCCTCACGCAATAAATTAGCAGACATCTTATTCACATTTGTACAATGCCTTATACTAAAAAATTGAAATTGGCTAACAATATTGTTTGCTATTCCATGCAGTTATTTTAGCCTCTCCTTCTTAACTTGGTATACGCCATTCATCTGGTTGCATACAAGTTCAAAATTGGTGAAAAATACAATTCCATTTGATCCATACTCCATTGTTGTTCGCAATCCTTCTATCAATCTAATATAATATGCATCATTGTTTGTTGTTCTTCCCGGTATATTCATTTTCCTTTGGATGACTTTTCTAGTCGCAATATTGGAAAGCACATATGTAATCATTGCATTCCTTGGATTGGAATAGCAAGAAACTTCTATGCATAATTTCCATTTTTCAACCATATTTAATGGTTTTCTGATCCCTAAAAAAAAGAAAATTCAATAAAAATATATATATTAAATTGACATTTATTGCAAATGCATGGGAGAAATGAAAAACATATATTTAGATCTATTCCAGAGATTGATTGTAGGGGAATTTACTAGATATGTCACGTTTCATAAAATATCAGATCCAAAGGCTACCTGGCCCTTTACAGACTCTACCTATAGAACTACCATGGATATGAAAATGAAAAAATTCTAATTAGATCTATTCTAGAGATTGAATGTAGGGGCATTTAATCTTAGGTTAAAACCTATATGTTTTGTATCAAATCACTTTTGGTTTCAATGGGAAACTTTTATGGCTAATTTTTGTTTTACATGTTCAATATAAAAGGTTTTTTCTCTCTCGTTTTTTGAGACCATGGATATGAAAATGAAAAACCATATACTTGGTTAAAACCTATGTTTTGTATCAAATTACTTTTTGTTTCTAAATATTATATACATGTTGACTCTAGGGGCATTTAGATCTATTACAGAGATTGACAGTAGGGACATTTACTAGGTATGTCACCTTTTATAAAAGATGAGATCCAGAGGCTACCTGGCCCTTTATAGACTATGCCTATAGAACTACCATGGATATGAAAATGAAAAACTTCTAATTAGATATATTCTAAATATTGAACACAGGGGCATTTACTAGATTAGGTTAAAACCTATATGTTTTGCATCAAATCACTTTTGGTTTAAATGGGAAACTTTTATGGCTAATTTGGGTTTTACATGTTGAATATAAAAGGTTTTTTCGCTCTCATTGTTTGAGACCATGGATATGAAAATGAAAAACTATATACTTTGTTAAAACCTATGTTTTGTATCAAATTAATTTTTGTTTCTAAATACTATATACATGTTGACTGTAGGGGCATTTACTGTAGCGGAATTTAGATCTATTCCAGAGATTAACTGTAGGGGAATTTACTAGATTAGGTTAAAACCTATACTTTTTGTATCAAATCACTTCTGGTTTCAATGGGAAACTTTTATGGCTAATTTGTGTTTTACATGTTGAATATAAAATATTTTTTCTGTCTAATTGTTTGAGACCATGGATATGAAAATAAAAAACTATATACATTGTTAAAACCTATGTTTTGTATCAAATTACTTTTTGTTTCTAAATACTATATACATTTTGACTGTAGGGGAATTTAGATCTATTCCAAACATTGACTATAGGGGAATTTACTAGATATGTCACCTCCCATAAAAGATGAGATACAGAGGCTACCTAGCCCTTTACAGACTTTGCCTATAGGACTACCATGGATATGAAAATCAAAAACTTCTAATTAGATCTATTCTAAATATTGAATGTATGGGAATTTACTAGATTAGGTTAAAACCTATATGTTTTGTATCAAATCATTTTTGGTTTCAATGGGAAAATTTAATGGCTAATTTGTGTTTTACATGTTGAATATAAATGGTTTTTTCTCTCATTGTTTGAGACCATGGATATGAAAATGAAAAACTATATAATTTGTTAAAACCTATGTTTTGTATCAAATTACTTTTTGTTTCTAAATACTATATACATGTTGACTGTAGGGGAATTTATTGTAGGGGCATTTAGATCTATTCTAGAGATTGACTACAGGGGAATTTACTAGATATGTCACCTTTCAGAAAAGATGAGATCCAAAGGCTACCTGGACCTTTACAGACTCTGCCTATAGAGCTACCATGGATATGAAAATAAAAAAATTCTAATTATATCTATTCTAGAAATTGAATGTAGGGGCATTTACAAGATTAGGTTAAAACCTATGTTTTGTATCAAATCACTTTTGGTTTCAATGGGAAACTTTTATGGCTAATTTGTGTTTTACATGTTGAATATAAGAGGTTTTTTTCTCTCTCATTGTTTGAGACCATGGATATGAAAATGGAAAACGATATAATTGGTTAAAACCTATGTTTTGTATTAAATTACTTTTTGTTTCTAAATACTATATACATGTTGAATATAAAAGGTTTTTTTCTCTCTCATTGTTTGAGACCATGGATATGAAAATGAAAAACTTCTATTTAGATCTATTCTAGAGATATGGCTATTTTTTTTTTTACATACATTGAATATAAAAGGTTTTTTCTCTCATTGTTTGAGTCCATGGATATGAAAATGAAAAACTTCTATATTTAAAACTATTCAAGAGATTGATTGACTTGTAGGGGCATTTACTCTTAGGTTAAAACCTATGTTTTGTATCAAATCACTTATAGTTTCAATGGGAAAATTTCATGGCTAATTCAAGTGTTTTACATGTTGAATATAAAAGGTTTTTTTCTCTCTCATTGTTTGAGACCATGGATATGAAAATGAAAAAATTCTATTTAGATCTCTTCTAGAGAGATGGCTAATTTTTGTTTTACATACATTGAATACAAAAGGTTTTTTCTCTCATTATTGGAGACCGTGGCTATGAAAATGAAAAACTTCTATTTAAAACTATTTCAGAGATTGAATGTAGGGGCATTTACTCCTAGGTTAAAACCTATGTTTTGTATCAAATCACTTATCGTTTCAATGGGAAACTTTTATGGCTAATTCAAGTGTTTTACATGTTGAATATAAAAGGATTTTTTCTCTCTCATTGTTTGAGACCATGGATATGAAAATGAAAAACTTCTATTTAGATCTATTCTAGAGATATGGCTAATTTGTGTTTTACATAAATTGAATATAAAAGGTTTTTTCTCTCATCATTTGAGACCATGGATATGAAAATGAAAAACTTCTATTTAAAACTACTCCAGCGATTTAATGTAGGGTAGTTTACTCTTAGGTTAAAACCTATGTTTTGTATCAAATCACTTATGGTTTCAATGATAAACTTTTATGGCTAATTTGTGTTTTACATGTTGAATATAAAAGGTTTTTTTCTCTCTCATTGTTTCAGACCATGGATATGAAAATGAAAAACTTCTATTTAGATCTATTCTCGAGATATGGCTAATTTGTGTTTTACATACATTTAATATAAAAGGTTTTTTCTCTCATTGTTTGAGACCATGGATATGAAAATGAAAAAATTCTATATTTAAAACTATTCTAGAGATTGATTGACTTGTAGGGGCATTTACTCTTAGGTTAAAACCTATGTTTTGTATCAAATCACTCACGGTTTCAATGGGAAACTTTTATGGCTAATTTGTGTTTTACATGTTGAATATAAAAGGTTTTTCTCTCTCTAATTGTTTGAGACCATGGATATGAAAATGAAAAACTTCTATTTAGATCTATTCTAGAGATATGGCTAATTTGTGTATTACATACATGAATATAAAAGGTTTTGTCTCTCTCATTGTTTGAGACCATGGATATGAAAATGAAAAACTATATACTTGGTTAAAACCTGTGTTTTGTATGAAATTAATTTTTGTTTCTAAATACTATATACATGTTGATTGTAGGGGCATTTACTATAGGTTCATTGAGATCTATTCCAGAGATTGACTGTAGGGGCATTTACTAGATATGTCACCTTTCATAAAATATGAGATCCAGAGGCTACCTGGCCCTTTACAGACTTTGCCTATAGAACTACCATGGATATGAAAATGAAAAACCTCTAATTAGATCTATTCCAGAAGTTAGATGTAGGGGCATTTACGAGATTAGGTTAAAACCTATGTTTTGTATCAAATCACTTTTGGTTTCGATGGGAAACTTTTATGGCTAATTTGTGTTTTATATGTTGAATATAAAAGGTTTTTTCTCTCTCATTGTTTGAGACCATGGATATGAAAATGAACAACTATATAATTGGTTAAAACCTATGTTTTGTATCAAACTACTTTTTGTTTCTAAATACTATATACATGTTAAATATCAATTGGATGCACATAACATGCAAGTTATGTGCAAATGATGGATGATGAATGACCTAAGTGAATCTCTATATCAATTGGATGCAAGTTATGTGCAGATGATGGATGATGAATGAGGTGATGTTGATCATAACCTTTACATCTATATGATAAGAAACTTGATATACATAACAAGGTTTAGACTAGATATAATTTTGGAGTTCAAGTTATGTGCAGATGATAGATGATGAATGACCTAGGTGAATCTCCATATCAATTGGATGCAAGTTATGTGTAGATGATGGATGATGAATGAGGTGATCTGTTTATCATAACCTTTACATCTATATGATAGGAAGCTTGATATACATAAGAAGGTTTAAGGACTAGATATAATTTTGGAATTTATATTAGTTGGAATATTTCAATAAAAAACTAAACAGAGTCATCTATTACAAACAAACAGATATTAAGATACTTGAAAGAGACTAAAAAAAATGGAATATAGTACCCAAAAGGTGATAAAGTCATCTATTATCAACAAACAAATATTAATATACTTGAAAGAGACTACAAACAATGGACTATAGTACCCTAAAGGTTAGAAATTTACATTGACAACATATAGAGATTCAACTAGGCTTGTGTGGATGACATGAAAAGTACAAGTGGACAATGTATAATTCTACTTAGGAAGAGTCTTTGGTTTAATGGTTAAGCAAGAAAGAATCATTACTTTGTCTATCTAGAGTAGAAGTGGAATACATAGTAGTTACTTCTTTTTGAGTGTTTTGGATGAAATGGGCTCTACAAGATATTAAGGTGAATTTTAGTGAACCTATATATCTATTAAGTATTTCAATACAAGTGTAATTATAATTTCAAAAATAAAATATTCTACCTCCTTAAATCACTAAACATATCATCATAAAGTACCACTTCCTGACACAACAAGTCTTTGAGAAAATAGTGAAGATGGAATGCATACCCAAAAAGCCTCTTGTTAGAGAAACATTTGAATATGTGAGAAACAAATTAGGGATAGTTATTGTAAATTATCTTGTTAGAGAACCATTTGAATATGTGAGAAACAAATTTGGCATAGTTAGATTGTAAATTATTGTCACTTATTTGACTTCAAAAGAAGAGCCTATGAAATTGAGTGCAATATCTATGTGGGAGAGTACAAAATATCTAAGGGGGAGAATACAATATAAGGAAGAAATAAAAAGAGTAACAAGAAGCATATGATTGTGCCAATAATTTGAAGTAGTCATGAAGCATAACAAAGGACCATCATCAAATTCAAATTGAAAGATCAAGTAGTCTTCTTCATGAAGAAGCAACATTAACTAGGCTCATCATTTAAAGGGTTCATTTTTTAATGAAAATATTTATGAAAAAAAAGTACATATGTATATATAATTTATATAAACATGTTCCAACATATTGTCAAATGTACACAATAGTATTATAAATTTTCATATCTAATTAATAGATGGTGAAGATGATTCTAGCTTATTCTTTATTGGCATTATCATAACATTCTCAAAAGTTCCTCCAGAATCTAAAAATGAATATGGAATGAGTCATTGTACATTATGATAAATCAGCTCCTCCTAAATATAAATATGAATATGGAATAATTCATTGTACATTATGATAAATCTTGTATTTAAATGAAATTTGATCTATGAATAATATGGAATGAATCATTTTACATTATGATAAATCTTGTATTTAAATGACATTTGATCTATGAATAATATTGAATGAATCATTGTACATTATGATAAATCTTGTATTTAAATGACATTTGATCTATGAATAAAAAAAAAAATGGGATCTCTTCATGTATATATATATGTGTGTGTGTGTGTGAGAGAGAGAGAGAGAGAGAAATAAAAAGCAAAGGTATTTCCACCAAGCCTAAAGGAGCATGTCCTAATACATTAAATTATGTTTGGTTTCTAGAAGCATTAATCATGAAGAGTCATGAGATCCACATTTTGACCATACTATTTGCAAGTTAAAGGAGCATGTCCTAATACATTATTATGTTTGGTTTCTAGAAGCATTAATCATGAAGAGCTATAGAATATGGTATGTATTAGTACTAGTTCATACATAGAGCTATCCCCCTTATAGAGGTAATCCTCACACCAGTGCTTATGGTTCTTCTTACACCTTACTCATATGTTACTCGTAATACAAGAGCTATTACCATTACTATTATATATAAAAGCTTACGATCTTATAGAATATGCTATGTATTAGTACTAGTTCATACATAGAGCTATTCCCCTTATAGAGCTAATCTTCACACCAGTGCTTATGGTTCCTCTTACACCTTACAAATATGTTACTCGTAATACAAGAGCTATTACCATTACTTCATTCCAAACATGGTTCTTACTCATATTCAATGCTAGTATGATTCCCATGGACTCTATTATATTAGCTTATTATGGAAGCTTAGATTCAAAGAGATAGTAGTAATCGACAGTCTTAACCTTATTAAACTCTATTACAAAGCTGTAGTAATTGAGACTCTTATCATCACATTTCCAAGAAGCAAAGAGCCAAAAAAGCGTATATAGTTTAAAGAGATAGTAGTAATAGACAGTCTTATCCTTATTAAACTCTATTACAAAGTTGTAGTAATTGATAATCTTATCAACACATCTCCAAAAAGCAAAGAGCCAAAAAAGAATATACAGTTTAAAGAGATAGTAGTAAGAGACAATCTTATCCTTATTAGACTCTATTACAAAGTTGTAGTAATTGATAGTCTTTATCCTTATTAAACTCTATTACAAAGTTGTAGTAATTGACAATCTTATCAACACATTTCCAAAAAGCAGAGAGCCAAAAAATCATATACAGTTAGACTAATTCATTGGTTCTTTTCATGTTCCTTACCGGGCCTCTCTCATTCATATGGGTGAGGAATGATATATGTAATGACGTTCTTGCTAGATATATAGTAATTTGTTCATAATATGATACATGTTTCAACGGTTGGTGGTCAATGGATGTGTGTTTGAATGGCCAAATTCCTGCTAAAATGAGGTTTATTGCGATCTTTCATAATAAACATATATGAAGCAGCCTGAAGGTTTTACAGTCAATGGGAAGACTAAGCTGGTTTGAACCTGTCCAACCAACATTCATTCCTAAAGTAGGCTTGCTTCTAAAGGTAATAAAAATTAATGGTCTAAGCTAAGTGTCGTATCAAGTAATAATATGTCAGCAAGTGTTGTTGATAGGGACAATACAATTGTTTAGAACATGATTTCTCTTCTGCATAAATTCCTTACAGGATAGCAGGGAGAATGTTAAACGTACCTGGAAATTCGCAGCAGGGGATGATAAAGATGTTGAAGACAACGATCCCTGAAGATGTCATGGAAGACCTATATGACCAAAAAAATTAAAATTAAAACCAAATTAAAAAAAAACAACAAGAAAAAAATTAAAATTAAAACCAAACTAAAAAAAAACAATAAGAAAAAAATTACAGAAAATAAAAATTTGGATTATCTTACCTCCTCAGTGCGGTGAAAATCAACAAAACTCCCACAGCACAACAGAAAATAAGCTTAATACACGTGGAACAACAACAAATAAAATAAATACGTGTGGAACAACAGCGAATCAGTGGGACAAAAATGAGCGCGTAGGACAAAAGCGAATCAATGGGACATAAATGAGCGTGCGGGACAACAACGAATCAGCGTGAAAGAAATGAGTGCATGGGACAACAAAGAATCAGTGGGACAGAAATGAGCATGCGTGACAACAGAAAATTAGCAGGACAGAAATGAGCACGCGATAAATTTGAATAAAAACCCAGAACAGTTTGCGGGTGATATATTTATAAAATAATAGTTTGGCCAAAATTTCGTTGCCGGTTTTCCAAACTGAGACGAAAAATTTGTTTGCCATTGTCGTCAGTACACCATCAATGTAAATGGAAAACGAAGTTCGGCTGAATTAAATTCAATATTTCACCCGAACTCCTGAATAGTTCGGCCGAATTATGGAGGAAAAAAATTTTCCGCCCCGAATTCTCACAAAAGTGTTACCCATCTTCGCAATTTCACCCTAATGTCTTAGATATCTTGATAAGATTGGGATTTTCCTTTGTTCCTATGTTGCATCCCTCTATATCTAACCTTAGAGGCTCCATTTTAGGTTTTATAGCTACATCATTGAAGTCAAAGAGGTCTTCTAGTGGGGTTAATCCCTTAGGCAAAATGTTGTCTTTGAGGTTCAAAAATTCTGATTCGTCATTGACTAATTCCTCAATTTCTACTATTTCTAATTTTTCTATTTCTACTTTACTAAATCTATTTGGTTCTATTTTATTTACATCATTTACATCTATTTAATTATTTATGGTATAATCTAATGTACACTTTGTGTCTATATTACCGTTTTGAAATTCTCCTTCAAAAAACATAAAATCAAGGATTTGATTTTCTTATGAAAATATTTGCCAATATTTTAAATTATCAAGTATGGTTGGTCTATGTCTTATCTCAACCATGTAATGATGATTTGGTTGAAAGGGTAACCTACATGTGCTAGAAAAAGTGGCTAAGCTATGTGCTTGCATATTCTTCTTTCTTGGAATGACGACAAAGTCAGTCTCAAGGAAACATCTTATCAAGTCTAGGATGCTTTCTCTGTAACATCTAAGTCTAGGGTTATTAGGAATGTACTCTCCCTTATCTTGTTTTATAATGAGTTCTGAGTCTCCCATGATGGAAACTCTCTTAGCCCCAAGTTTTCTTACTATTTGAAAGCCTAGCACTAATGCCTAATATTCTGCCATGTTGTTAGTACATTTGAAATTTAATCTATAAGCATGTCCTTCTAAATGACCATTTTCTAAATTGTAGATCCATACTCTAGCTCCTTCTCCTAATCTATTACCGAGCCGTCAAAATCTAAATTCCACACAGATTCATGTGTTATGTTTTCACTATCGATTCCTTTGTGTTTCTCTTATATAGTTGTGATTTTATGTTTGTCATTGTCTGAAGTACATAAGATAAATGAGTCCAGATCAGAATGCATGGAATGGATAGGATAATTATGTGGTCTTTCTGAACTAATTACCATCAATATCATCAAGGTTTATCTATATAGTTTCCTTTGCTGACAAAAAATGGAAATGGTAGCATATGACATGTCTAATTGCAGTGATCCCTGTAATTTTTATCCCCATGAGCGAGATAATAACATACCATATTTGGGAGGGATATCAGTAATTACTATGTCCATAATGATACTCTTTAATGGGCACTAGACTAGACTTACAAACATATCTTTTATCAGGCCAAGGCATTCGACTTGAATAGAATCAAAGGAGAACAGGTCCTTGCAGGGTCTGGTGATGTCTAAGTTTAATTTTTCCATGAATTCTTTGAGCATTAAGTTATGAGATGCTCCTGAATCCAACATAACATTATGTAAGATTTTATCATGAATGTTTAAGCTAATCTAGAATGGAGGGACACCCCCTTGTTGATGTTTTCCATTCACTTCAGGACCAAATAATAATTCAAGTTGATCATCATTAAGCTTGACAACATCTTTACCTTCACCTATGTTTAATATTTCAATAATTTGTGCTTTGTATGATTCAATTTTCACCAACTCTGTTAAAGGAGCTGGTATTCTTAATTTGGTTATCTCAATTTTGATATTGAATGGCATTTGAGTTTTTCCTAATTTAATTATTTCATCTTCACCAATTGTGGTTTGTGTGTTTTTGTCTTCTTTATCAACACTCGGTAATTCAATTTATGTGCCAACTATTTTGTTTTCAATTTCCTTGTATGGAATGGTTTGAGTAGCAGTTGATGTGATTTCTACAATCTTTGGGATGGAAGCATTCTGAGTTTCTCTACGGAGAATTTGTAGAATTTTGGTCACAGGAGCTTCTACTATTTTCTTAGTTTGGATGTGGACTGATTTCTTAATAGGAACCTCTGCCTTATTTCTACTTCTAAGGCTATATTGTTTATGAACTTCGTAGATAGTAGATTCATACCCTTATTTGTAGTCAAAGGATTCTCTAGATTATAATTGTAATTGTTGTAACATGTACAATTCTTGTTCTTCCTGGGTAAGAAAAATAACATCTTCATTGTTTACTCCCATCAAGTTTATCTAGGTGTCCTATTTTTCTTCATGCTGTTGTGAAATTTTAGCATAATTTTCTTGGAAAGGTGGTCTAATCTGTTGATTAGGTACAACTTCTCTTGATTTACCAGTATTAGGATTTTTCCTAAAGTTGGGATTTTTAATTTGGGGACCTTGTTGATTTTCCCACTGAAGTTTTATTTCCAGGTTCTCTAGTCTATCCATTAGTCTTTCTACATTTTTGGCTAAAATATCAATCTTAATATATGAAGTGGAAGGTTCTTCCTTAATGGTCACTCTCCTCTCATTCCTCATCCTTTCTCTTTTAGCTAGTAAGTTAGCTTCTACAGTAACTACATCACTATGCATCTGTTCAAAAGTTGAAAGGTTTCTTTCTCTTAACTGATAGGACATGTCAGCATCAAAAACATCTAAAATTTTAATTAGGGCCAAGTCTGGTGGAGGTTTGATATTCACTGGAATTTCATTGTAAATGTTGTTAAACCTAATACAATAATCTTGAACAGATTTATCAGGAGATATCCTAATGTTCTCATGTTGAGATGATATCTAGATAGGGTTTTTCTTTCTTTCCCATCTATTTATAAACAATTGGTGGAAATAAGATAAATCATCTATATGGTTAGCAGGTAAAAATTTAAACCATTTTTTAACATCTCCTACTAGTGTTTGTGCAAATAATCTCATTTTTACATCAGCCTCATCAAATTCATGTAACTCAAAATAATATGTCATTTTATCTACATGTTGTTGAGCAGTATACTGACCAATACCATCGAACTAAATTTTTTTACTTTGATAGTCTTCTGGCATGGCATGTAAAGGGGCCTATAAGGCCAAAGGGGAAAATTTGGCTCCATGGCTAAGACTTTAGCTTGATTGGGAGGTGAAGTAGTGGTGCTTGAAGATGAACTTGAAACGTTAGGTTTGAGAGTGATCTAAAAATGGAACTAATTGTAATGCTATGCAAAGAATCCATTTCCATATAATTTAGAGTGCAAAGTGTTCTCCATGACTTGCAGGTTAATCAAAGTAGTTTTGGTAATGTTTCTGAGTTTTATGTGTGATGAATTGTTATTTAAATTTACTTTTTAACATATCACAGCATAAATAAACAATATGTAAAATTCATCATAACATAAAACAACAAATTGTTGAGGCATTTCACCCCTCCTGGGCTACATCTACCGGTCCAAGGCTCCCCAATGGCATGTCCTCGCCCTATTAATTTTCTCAAAATGGATACACAGTGAGAAATATGCCCAAACAAGCAAAACCAACTGAAAATTTGACTTCAGAAGATAGAAAATAGTTGAAAATGGATTTTTTTTCACCTTAAACAATGAAATACAACCCAAAACAGTGCCTCCTCCATGATGGCCTTGGTGGCTTCTTCCTCTTCTTTGAAGAAAAATATTTCGTAGATCACCTCTTTCTACTCTAAAAACTATTCCAAACTCTCCATAAGGTCGAAGAGACCCAAAATTGACTAAAATTTCATCTTTTTTGGCCAAAAATTGAGAGAGTTATGACTTCTGCAACAAAAATTCCCAATGTCCCTCAAAAACCCCACTAAAAGTGGGAGAACTCCACATAGCTCCACCAAAAAGGCAACTTCACTGGATTTAGGTGAACTGCCAGTAGAACTGCCAGATTAAACTGGCAGTTAAGTTTAATTTTTTGCACATTCACATGTGATAAAAGAGGGAATTGTTTGCTCTGGCATATAAGGTTTAAGCTGTCACATTAACTGTCCAAGGCATGGTCACATTGGGTGGCATAACCGGCACTGTAACCATTGGTGGTAGCCCCCTATTATGTGCCATAAGTCACATGGTGTGATGGCTAACCGCCTGGGGCTAGACCCCTTCCAACTCCACCAAAAAACTATGCTTAACCCGTGGTTTTTAGCTTTGGGAATATTGGCAAAGGGCTTAGCCCTGAGGGCTAATCCATAACCTCCTCTCGTTCAATAAGCCATCGACCCGACTCTCCGTTTATCCTCATTCTGACTGTTCAATGTTCAATTCCTGCTCATAATGTGTTGGTCGGGTTAGCCGTGCCCGTGTAGTCAGATCAGGGTTCGAAACCCATACCCCTCCATAATTTTACATAGATATTTCCTCCAATGGCCTGAGGCCACGTGGTAGCCCCCAGGCAGGCCACGTGCCATCCATTGATAGCCCCAAATTTTATGAATAAAAATTCACTTTTCCATATAATTTTTTTGTAGAAAATGACAAAATCATTTACTCAAAAAGTCTTGTTTTGGAGGTCACTGGATGAATTCAAACCTTAGTAAATTTCTCATAGGAACTCAGTTTTGAGAACTGTTCACAGTGCCAGAATCGCAGTGACAAGGCCTTTCCAGTCGTTAAGACTCCAACCATTTTTAAGCATTTCCATTTTTGAGAATTGTTTTCACTTGGACATGATATCCTTATCAAACCTCCCCATTAGGAAGCCTTTGGACCCTAAAAGCCTTCAATTACCTGATCAGAGGATGAGGGTACAAACCCCTCACCTTTTCCACCTCCATCCATTTTTCCTTACTCGGTTTCCTTCCTTTAAGACCAATCCGAAGATAATCGACACTTTCCCTCTTCAAAGTGCATGTCCTCCTGTCAAGGATAGCATCCTCTTTCTGGTCATCCAAATATTCTGGCAAGAAATCCTCTATGGATGGTAGCTAAATTTCACTTTCATGATCACCAATTAAAGGAGGTTCATACAAATGGAAATTTTCCACATTCACAACGAAATACATTTGAATATATGAAGGAAAATCTAGTTGAAAAGCATTATTTCCAACTTGTTTAAGAATCTCGAATGGACCATAAAAAATAGGCTTCAGTTTTTTACCTTCTCCTTGCATTCTTTCCTTACTAATATGCAGCCATACCTCATCTCCTTCTTGAAACTTATGATCAATTTTGTGTTTTTCATGCCTCTCCTTGTACTTGCCTTGACTTTTTTCAAGTTGTTCTTGAACATGCTGATGTATCAGCTGAATTCTTTCAATGAACATGTGAGCTTTTTCAATTTCACTATGCCCATCAATGGCAACATCCTTTTCAAGAATGAAATCTAAAGGTGGCTTAGGAAAATACCCAAAACAAGCTTCAAAAGGTGAAGTATTTGTATAAGAATGCTTAGCCCAGTTGTAAGCATGCTGAATGTAATGCAAGTGCTCATCCCAAAGCTTGGGATGCTTGGTGAAATAACCTCTCAAGAGATGTACAATGGTTCTATTCAATACCTCTATTTGGCCATCTGTTTGCCGAAGGAAAGTAGTACTCTTCTTCAACTTGGTCTCCATCATCTTCCATAAATTGGACCAAAAATTCCCAACAAATCTGGAAAGCAGTACTCTTCTTCAACTTGGTGTCCATCATCTTCCATAAATTGGACCAAAAATTCCCAACAAATCTGGAATCCTTGTCACTAACAATAGAAGTAGGAAAGCCATAATGAACCCATACATGTTGAAAATATAAATCAATAGTTTGTTCAACAGTTATGGATTTCTTACATGGCATAATAATATACATCTTGCTGAATCTATCAACTACTACATAAATATAATCATGCTGATTTCTAGACAATGGTAGACCTCTAAAAAAATCCATAGAAACAATTTCCCATGGTCTAGAAGGTACCGGTAATGGCGTATATAAACCAAGCTTCATATTTCTAGGCTTGCTTGTAGCACATAATGAACAACCTCTAATGAAACGTGAAACACTATCTACCATCCAAGGCCAATAACAATACCTCTGTAAATGTGCCACCGTTTTTCTTACCCCAAAATGTCTAGCAGTAAGAGAAGAATGATCTTCTCTCATGACACTTAGTCTCTCTCCCTGTGGTATACATAACTTTCCCATATGAAATAGAAAATTATTATGCAAGTGATAATTATTCTCCTCCACATTATTCCCTTCACTCAAGTTAGCATACACATCCTTAAAATCAACATCTGATGCATACTATTCTATGTAACTCTCTTATACAATAGAATCATTTTTAAGTAAAGTAGTAGCACTAATAACAGGCCTTGAAAGCATATCAACAAATTTATTGAAAATACCTTTCTTGTAATTTATTACCAATTGAAATTGTTGTAGGAAACCCATCCATCTGAAATGTTATGACTGCTGCAATGTACTTTGCGACTACAAGTACTGTAAAGGTTGATGGTCGGTATTAAAAATTGTCTATTCGCCCATAAAATAGTGTTTCCACTTTTTGACGCTTTGTACCAATGCTTACAACTCCTTATCATATGTAGGATAATTCAAAATAGCACCATTAAATGTCTCAGAATGAAATGTGATAGGCTTACCATGTTGTAAGAGAACTGCACCCATGGCATAATCACTAGCATCAGTCTAAATCTTGATTGGCTTTCTCAAGTCTAGTAATGCAAGGACTGGAGTTGAACTTATCTTCTCTTTAGAAGACTCTAAAGATTTTTTTTGCTTGCCTCCCCATTGGAAATAATGCTTCACACTTTTCACTGCATGCATAGTAGTTGCTATGGCAGAGAAGTTAGAAATAAACTTCTTCCAATACTGAGCTGCACCCAAAAAAATTCTTACCTTTGTAATGCATTTGGAAATAGGCCAATTCACAATGGCTTCTACTTTAGAAGGATCAGTTCTCAAAGCACCTCCTCCTACTATGTGTCCCAAATAAACCAAAGAAGTCTTTCCAAATTCAGACTTTGACATTTTAAGAAATAACTAATTTTTCTTCAAAACATCAAGTACTTTATTAACATGCATGACATGCTCTTCTCTAGTCTTGCTGAAAATTAAGATGTCATCTAAGTAGAAAATAAGGAAATCATCAAGAAAATGATGTAAGACATCATCCATTACTCGCATGAAAGTTCCATGTGCATTGCATAAACCAAACAGGATAACAAGCCACTCAAAGAGTCCCTACTTGGTTTTAGATGTTGTCTTCCAAATGTCACTTTCTGCAATTATAACTTGATGATAACCACTACGTAAGTCTAACTTAGTGAAATATTTAGCATATTTCAGCTGATCTAACAAACCATATATCCTTGGGAGTGCGTAACGATTCTTTACCGTCATTTTTTTCCATGCCCTGAAATCCACACAATTATGACAAGTTCCATCTTTCTTTGGAATCAAAACTATCGGTGACCCACATGGCCAAGTGCTTGGTATTATGAAACCTTTCTCCAACAAGTCCTTAATTTTCCTCTTTATTTAAGCATTCTCCATGATAGACATGTGGTACATGCCTATGTTAGGAAGAGGACAATATTGTTGCAATTGTATTTCATGTTGAGTCTCCCTTTTAGGAGGCAAACCTGTCAGTTCCTGAGACATCTCATGATGTGCATCAACTACATCATATTAATCTGATTTTAACTTGGAATCAAAATTTTCAAATGAATCATGATTCACATCAACCTTAGGCTTAACCATAAGAAGTACAAAACTCTTACTAGAATTCACTAGCCTTTTTACCTGTCCTGCATTTACCGTAGCTATATTTGTCTTCTTGCAATGTGCTCTAACAATAAACTCCTTGCCATATTTGAAAATATGATACTTATTTTCATTGCGATGGAAGATCATTTTCCTATCAAATAAGTAAGGACTTCCCAAAAAAAATCCTGATATATCAAATGGCACTACATCAAGTTCAACTGTGTCAACAAAGTGTGCAGTAATTGCAAAACACAATATGCACTTTCTTGAGACTTGTAAGTTTTCATCCTTGCATATCCAACTAAGTGGATATGGCTTTGGATGTGGAATGATTTCAAGTTTAAGCTATTTTACCAAGTATTCTGATATGAGATTTTCTTGTGACCCACTGTCAAACAGTGTGTCAATTTTTGTATGTTTTGAGATTACCCTCACATGCAACAATTCAATTCTTTCTTCCTCATTTGGAGCTTGTACATAACAGTTTGAAGTACTATTGCTTGGCTTAGTTTCAGTTTCCTTTCCCTTCATAATATTCAAACCCATGGCTATAATTTTGGTTTCATCACTTGAATCATCACCTAAGTCTTGTTGTGTAGTTTTAGTAGCTAAAGTTTTCTTCTTTGCTTTTTTTTAAATGAGTTCTTTTTCAGGTTGAAGTTTCCAACAGTTTTTCTCGTCATGGCCTTCTCTTGAAAAATGTTTACATATCAATTTCTCACCCTCTTTTTTGACAGATGCATTCTTTTTTCCTTTTCCCTTAGAGGTTTTATCTTTGTTTTTCCCCTTAAAAGGCTTGTTTCTACCCTCATCAAAAGTGTTTTTCCTTCTAGCCTCTAAATGTGTGGCTTGTACACAGACCTCATCTAGACTAGTAGGATTGAACATAAGGGTAGTATGTTTAAGGTAGCTATGCAAACCACCTATATATTTCAGCAAAGTATCTTGACTTTGTAAGTCTACCCCTAATAAGAATTCTCTTCTCCTAAACTCTTTGGTGTAGTCTTGTACATTTTGTCCCTTAAGTTGTCTGAAGTTTTTCTAATTTATGATAGCCTTTCGTAAATGAGCTAATGGATAAAATTGATTTTTAATTGCAGTAATAAATTCAGCCCATGATAAAGTGATATTACCATGTTTTTTAATTTCATCCTTGGTCTTGGCTTCCCACCATACCAATGTTGCTCCATCCATTCTCAAAGAGACTAACTATATCTTGGTGTCGTCATCATGAAGGTTCTGTATCCTCAAGTAAACCTCCAACTGCCTTATCCAATTGTCAAGCTTCTCTACATTGACCTCACCATTAAACATAGGCAACTCAAATTTAACATCAAGCTTTAAAAATGGACTTTTACCAGTGGTTTTATACTTTTGAGATTGATTCACCGAAGTAGAGGATGATGATGTAGAGAAAGAGGAGAAGATGGGGATGGTGGATCATCATTACCTCCCTATCCTTTATTTGACTTTTCATCACTTTTCTTTCCTCCTGAAGAACCCTCTCCTTCTTTTTGATGTCTAGACCCTTCTCCTACAAGCCTGCCACTCCTTTCTTGGTAGAGTATCCTCACCATCTCCGTCATGTCTAGGAAAGCCTTTCGGAACACCCGTTCTTCTTCTTTGGGATCAATGTCTTCAGGAACTTCTCCTTCTCTTGAAGATATGCTTGAGGCTTCTTCTATGGCTCTTGGAGGTGGCTCTCTAGCCCTTCTTGGTTGAGGATTAATTTATGCTCTAACCAAGTGTCCTTCCCCTCTCTTGAGCTTAAGCCTAGTAAGCATCAAAACTTGCAAACAGTCAACTATATCTTTGCACAAGAACAAATGAAGAATAAAAATCTAGCGATGATACCATCTGATCTGAAAATTAAACTATTTGTGATGCTATGAAAAGTATCCATTTCCATATAATTTAGTGTGCAAAGTGCTCTCCATGAATTTCAGGTTAAAAAAAGTAGTTTTGGTAATGTTTCTGAGTTTTATGTGTGAGGAGTTGTTATTTAATTTTTTTTTTTTTAACATATCACAATAGAAATACACAGCAATTAAAATTCACCATAACATAACACAACATATTATTGAGGCAGTTCACCCCTCCTGGGCTACATCTGTCAGTCCAAGGCTCCTCAATGGCATGTCCTTGTTCTATTAATTTGCTCAAAATGGTTACACAGTGAAAAATATTCCTAAATAGGAAACACCAACTGTAAATTTGACTTCAGAAGATAGAAAATAGCTGAAAATGGCTTTTTTTTCACCTTAAACACTGAAATACAACCGAAAACAGTGCCTTCTCCATGATGGCTCTAGTTGCTTCTTCCTCTTCTCTGAAGCAAAATCTGCTATAGATCACCTTAGTTCACTTTGAAATCTATTCCAAACTCTCTAAAAGGTTGAAGAGACCCAAAATTGACTAAAATTTCATCTTGTTTGGTCACAAATTGAGAGAGTTATGACTTCTACAACAAAAATTCCCAATGTCCCCCAAAAACCCCATTAAAAGTGGGAGAACTCCAGATAGCTCCACCAAAAAGGAAACTCCGCTGGATTTAGGTGAACTGGCAGTGGAACTGTCAGATTAAACTGGCAGTTAAGTTTAATGTTTGGCGCGTTCACATGCGATAAAAGCGGGAACTGTTTGCTCTGGCGGATAAGGTTTAAACTATCGCATTAATTGTCCAAGGAGTGGTCACATTGGGTGGCATAACCACCACCGTAACCATTGGCAGTAGCCCCTGGTTCTACACCATAAGTCACATGGCATGATGGTTAACCGCCTAGGGCTGGCCCCCTTCGAATTCCCCAAACAAATGCACTTAACTCATGGTTTTGAGCTCTGGGCATATTGCAAAAGGGCTTAGCCCCGAGGGCTAATCCATAACCTCCACTCATTCAACAAGCCATTGACCTAACTATCCGTTTATCCTCCACCTAGATTTTCATCATTCAAGTCATGCTTGTAATGTGTTGGTCGGGTCAGCCCTACCTGTTTAGTCGGGTCAGGGTTCGAAACCCATACCCTTCCATAATTTTACATAGACCTTTCCTTCAATGGCCTACGGCCATGTGGCAGCCTCTGGGCAGGGCACATGGCAACCAATGATAGGTCCAAACTTTATGAATAAAAATTAATTTTTCCATATAATTTTTTTGTAGAAAATGACAAAATGATTTAGTCAAAAAGTCTTGTTTTGGAGGTCACTCGACGAATTCAAACCTCAGTAACTTTCTCATACAAACTCAGTTTTGAGAACTATTCATGGTGCCAGAATCGCAGTGACGAGGCCTTTTTGTTCGTTTAGACTACAACCATTTCTGATCATTTCCATTTTTGAGCATTTTCTTCACTTGGATGTGATCTCTTGATCAGAGAGGAATTTTAGGTATGAATGGTTTTTTGGAATGAACTGTGGTGTTATTATAGGTGAGGTGGAACTGAATGAAGTTGTATTTATAGTTTTTGAAGATACTGTAGAGATCTTAGTGGTAGCAGTAGTTAGGGAAGCTAGTTCAACCGACTGTTCAAAATAGGCTTCATCTATATCTTTTATCAAAGTTGAGGTTAAAACATCAAGTTTGTCAGAAGTATCTAAAACCTGTTGATCTAAACCAAGTTGTACAGTATCCTTATTTGATTCAATAAATTGAATAAAATTGGGGTCTATTGCAATATCATCGACTGATTTTTTAGATTTGGTACGAAATAAAGAATGCTCCAATGATAAACCAAATTGAATATCTTGTATGCTTGATAACTCCTTAGGAAGTGAATTTTCTTTTATTAACTCACTACTACTTCCTTGACTCTCTACTTTTTTAGACTTTCTTAAAACTTTCTCAAGATCATCAACAATTGTAGCAAGCTGTGGATCAGGATGAGACCTTGTATAATATGTTCTCTTAGAAGCTTGAATTTTAACTTATAATGATAAATTCAAACAACCTTTTAAAAACTTAATGTCAAAAATGAGGAAAATTGTTTCCTTTAGGATTTATTTTAACTAGGGACTGATTTTCCCTAGTATGGTCGCCAATATGTTATCACTCTAAAATTTCTAAAGGTTGTTCTAAGCGTTAAAAAGAAATATCTGAGGTAACTACAAACCACTTTTGGAGATTAGGATATAGCCTTGCTAAACTCGGAGAGGGCTCTCTCTATATGATTTAACTTTGTTTATTTAATAAATTTTAGGCTAGTTATGTATGCTTAATTTCGATTGATTTTTATTGGTTGGTGGAATTAATTATTTAGATGAATAGGTTCTTTTCCATTTTCCATTGGGATATGGAGTCAATATACTTAAAAAAAAAACAAAATCAAATTATAAAGAAAGTGTTGCATGGCAATATAGGTGAGAAATATTAGATGTCAAGGCTGAATGGTGAAGTGATTTTTCAATTGAAATCAAGGAGAAATTAAGAATTCCTTAAACTAGATAATGGGTAAGGATGAAAGAGTCAATCAAGATCAGAGGGAAATTAAGAATTCTCTAAACTGGATATCAGATGAAAACATAGAAATTTGTAACAGTTAAAAGAAGAGTGTAATGTTTAAGAAAATTCTGCAGTAAAACTCCTCTTATAACATTCAAATTTAGAACACATATAAGTTTATGGAATACTTATGAAGATAACATGAAAAATTGAAATTTATACTTTACTAAGATAGCTCAACACATGAATCATGTAAAGAAGTTTATTTATAATTGGTTCTGTCTATAAATTGGAAGTTGTTACAATAACCCTCAGGCAATAAATTAGTCAGCTATGGAAATATTCAGAAATCCGCCCTTGATACTTTGAATGATGAAGTATTTATACAAAATATTACAAAAATATCATGTCAACTGAGTAGGATTTATTCTAGAAAAATAAAATATATCTATGCAAAAATATAGTGACACCTTTCAACTGACTAATATCTGGCCCTGATTTTTTGTTCGTTGTTCCTATTTGTTTCTTTCATCTATCTTGTCTTCTTTTTTCTTTCATATGTCTTCTCTCTTTTACCCTTTATAGTAAATCACAACATTTCTCCCATTTTTCTTCATTTGGGATTTTGGTTTTCATCATCTTATTGTAAATCTCATCTACCTCTAAATATTTGGCAAATGTAGGCTTATTAAAAAAAGGTGATTTACCTCGTGCTAGAGGTAAAAGAAGTTCTGGAGAGTTTGAAGCTGTTTTTCTTCGCTAAAGGCTCTGTTAATGACAGCTCCTTCTCTATTTTGAATTCCTATCCTATGGGTCTGGAGTAAACAGGATGGAACTAGTATCAAGTTGCTCCTCCATCTCCTGGTTCCGTTAATGACCTACACAACAAAAATAAGACTACCTGTAATGAAACAAAATGGGTTTTCTAGGAAGTGAGTGGGCTTCAGTTTTTTCTGCAAGTCCGTAGAGGTAAGGAAATGAAAGAAATAGCAGGGTTTTATCATTTTGAAAATTGGGGATTTATCGAATGGCATGAGGGTTTTATTATTTTAAAAAGTGGTTTTTTATTGCACAATGATGGTGTGGTTTAGTGGTTTTGGAATGGGGGGTGTGATAAAACATGGAGGAAATGCATGGCAAGGGAGCGAGCAGAGAAAACAACCCATTTCGCACCCCCCCCCCTTCGTTTTAAATATCGGACGTCGGGGAGTGAAAAATGAATTGTGGGGCGTCAGATGTGATTGGTGATAATCAAATGGTTGACGGGGTTTGAAAAATCTTTCAAATGAGGTGCAGTCGGGAAATAGATATATGGAGGGTTAAAATGATAGTGGGTCGAGAAATATGTTAAACAAGGAAGTTTAAATCAAAAGGGGTTTCACTATATTAAGTGGGGGTTCAAGTCAAAAGGAAAATAAAGTGGGGCCCGATTAATATTTTTGTGCTTTTGGACTTTGAAAAAGTGGCTTTTCATGTTTTTATGCAAACATTAAATTTTATTAAGGGAAGGGGGTTTTTTGAAGGGAAAAAAGGGGATTTTAATAAGGGGAAGGGTAATTTCAAAGGGGAATTGGATTTTTAGCAAGGGGAAAGGGTTAGAAAGATATTTTTTATAAGCATAATGATGCTTATATAACTATTGAAAAGTATTCTACCTACCCTTTTATTCATCCTAACATTTTTTCTTTCCTTTATTGGGTGCATTTCAGCTTGCTGACCCTTTCATTTTCTTTTGATAAGAAAACTAACTTATTCTAACCTTATATCTTCCAATGGCTCAGATTAAACTTATGAGCTCATTTTTATTCTCTACCTAACTACTGATCTTCCAAGGTTAAATGGTTTGGTCAGATATTTATTCACCAACTATCATAACATAAAATTTAAATTCATGAATGATCAATATTAGATTGTATGATCATCATGAATTTTGAGGAATTTTGAACAAGCTACACACAATTTATTTGCAAAATTAAAGTAAACTAAGAGTAGTGGAATTTGAATGTGCAACACTTTCAGAATTTATTTTTTCTTCTTTTTATAGGGTTCATATTTTATATCTTTTTTAATCTTTCTTTCTTTTGGTCCTTTGATTATTATTTTAGGACATACCCTCTTTTCACTTTTTAATATGGAAAACATTTGCAGAAATGCAAAGGTATGTACAATATTACAAGACTTAACATAGTCAATTCAAAATTATGATCCCTATTATTATAGGACCGTAACACCAAAAAAGGAAGACTCGGGTAAGGGTTTAATTTTTCTTTCACATGTTAAGAGACATTTGTGTATTTGAAGGTGTTTTATTATTGAGTTGACATATTTCGAGGAACAATTGCGTGAGTGGAAACATCTCACATTTGGGGCACTTGGCTACAAATTTGTATGCATATTTTCTTTTGAGGGTATCTATCACATTCCCCAAGGCACAAATCAAATATTTGGATGTATCTCGGATGACTTGTCACATTCGACTAGCTTCATGCATGAATAGGAATTACCATCATTTAATAATTTTGTGGATGGGTTTCATGGCATAGTCAAGGGTCACATTTACAAAAAAAGAGCGTTTAAGTCAAGAAAATGAAAATTGACATTCACATCACATGTGGCACAAAGGAGAGGAACATAGGTGAATAGTGCTTCATTTTGAAATATCTAGAACAACTTGTTTATGTCCTATCTCCAAAGAAGATAAGATATCTTGTGACAAAGGGACCAAATTGTCGACAAAAGAGGACCATGTATTGGACCACATGGACTTTCTTTTCTCCTCGTTAGCTAGAACATTATATGACCCATATCATTAATTATTAGTTGGATACTATCATATGAATGAATGGTTTTCATGCTTGGGTCATATTTAGATTAAGGTCCCAATTGTGGAATTCTAGGTTACTTGTTACAAATTTAAATTGATCCATTTTTTGGGATTTTAAATCATGTAATGTTAGGTTGTCAAAAGTCTCCTCCAGAAATTCATCTTCTTCAAGGTCACCATCCTCGAAATCTACTTCAAAGACAACCCTCAAATCAAGTGATACAAGTCATCAAAGTTGCTGCCTTAATTCGACCTCAACAAGTCTTCAAGTCAGCTCAAATCAAGACACAACACTTCACACTCTCATGTCGGCTCAATATATATGGAAAGCGGCTATATATACAAGGGTATAGTTTTGCATTTCTACCACATAATTTTGGACATCTTTGAAGTTTCGAATGACATATACAGTTCAAATCATGATCACAAGTTTGGTATTAGAGTATAAGGTCTCGAACCTATTACAGAATTTAGGTAACCATCTATGCTATGGTTCGGGTAACTTCCATGCTATGATGTTGAATCAAAATAGCGCTTCAGTGTCAATATAGATCTACCCCACAAGAAATGTTATGCTATGATACTCAATGCTATGAACATGCTTGGTGATCTCAGTTATGATGCTTAGTGCTATGATGATGCTTGATGATCTCAGTAATGATGCTTGGTTCTATGTTGCTATATCAAAATCTGTCAAGGTAATGAGGATGGAGTTTAGGTGCAAGAAAAGGAGATCTCGGTGTCATGGAGATCTCGGTGCTAACACAGTGAAGGGATGACTTGATGCAGGAAGTCTATAGTATAAAGGTCTTGTTCATATCATCTTAAATCTACTAAAGGAAGAATTTTGACTTGGTTTTCCCCAAAGAGTGGGGTTTTTCCCTGGCATATGCCTACATATTGCATCTTCTTCTATTTTTTCATTGGAATTAATCTTGATGATAAGAAAAGATATATTGAAAGAACAAATAATAATAACAAAAAATCACAAGATAATGTCATGATAAGAGAAATTGTTTAACTTCCATCTCCTTAATTTCTCTAACATATAACAACCTCCATCTTAAAGTGGGTTCAATGTCATATAATCCATATCAACTACTCATATAATCCATATGCTTTAGTGTATCAAAGAGCTATAAATTGGTGCTTATTTTCCCCTAAGACCCTAAAAACCCTATATTCTCCTTCAAAACCTTAGCCTCTATAAAAAAAGCAACAAATTTCCTACATAATTTACAGTGTCATGAATTTGATAATTCCACCAATTCAATGACACTCCAAACAATTTTTTAGAAAAATAAATTCCTAGCTCAAAAGACTCCATGTGTGACATTGATCACCATTTTTTCACTCTCTAGTAAATATTTTATGGTTGACTGACCAATATAATTTATTTTGATCCCTCTCCACAGATTTCTCTCAAGGCATTGATTATGTTGGGCTATATCTTACACAATATTTCTAGTGGCCATGTGGTTCCATAACACACCTACAACATGTCATACATAGAGGACACAAACTAAATGGTTCAATCCCTCTCATAGTACATGAACATTCTCACCCAGTCACTCAGCACACCATAGACCAACATTCCTTCCATCATTGTGCAAGTTCGCCCTTATTTTGAGAAGATTAGGAGTTGGAGGGTAAGCAGGATGAGGATGTAATTTTATAAAGATGAGTCTCTCATAAGGATAATCACTTTAAAGAGAATGAAAATCTTAGTATTTACCACTCACTTCTTACCATTCCCACACCATAAAAAAACCCTAAAAATGTCATTCTTAAAACCTCTTGTGTAGTTTCCTAATGTCATTCAAGTAGAAACTCAAAATTAATTTCTAGACATGCACCTGATCAAACATAAACCATCAAGTCAAAATGAATGGAAATAGATGAATAACAGGGTTTGTCAGGGAGTGTCACAGAGTGTCAGGTGTGCCAACGGGGGAGTGATAAGGCATGTTAGGGAATGCTAGGGCATGTCAAGAAGTGTCAGTGTATGATAACACGTGCCAGATAGTTCCAAGGCATGCCAGTGTATGATATGCATGAAAATATGTTCCATGTGTTAACGCAGGACAAGATGTACAGAGTGTTAGCGTATGCGAACACGTGTTAAGGAGTGTCAGGTGAAAAAAGGTAACACCAAGTTAAAATGAAAATAAATGAACACATATTGGGGTTAATAATTAAGGACCTTACCCTTTCAAGAGTGGCATGTTAGGAATACCAACACTAGTTAAAATAGATGCCAAGGGAGAGTTTCTAGTGTGTCTTAAGTGCCAAATCATCCTCTATTACTTCTCTCTTAATTGTGATAATTGATCTCAAATATTTTATCTTATACAATGCCAAGCCATTCCAAGGCATTCAAACGCATTCCAAGAATTGTCAAGTGCCACGAGCTAATATGTGTCAGGTATTTATAGGGAATGCTATGGAGTTCGAGACTTCCTAAGGAGTGAGTGAGAATATATTGTAGATAGTTCCATGACATGATATAGTGTTAGGGAAGCATACCAAGAAGTGTCAAGGAGTGTCAGGTGATAAAAGGGAACAACAATTTAAAATGAAAATAAACGAACCCATATGAGGGTTAATAATTAACGACCTTACGTTTTCAAGACTGGCATGTTAAGCATACCAACACTACTTCCAATACATGCCAAGGGCCAAGTGCTAGTGTGTCTTAATACATGTGTCAAGGAGTTCCAGGTGAAAAAAGGGACCACCAAGTTAAAATGAAAATAAATGAACACATATGAGGGTTAATAATTAAGGACCTTACCTTTTCAAGAGTGGCATGTTAGACATACCAACACTAGTGCCAATACATGCCAGGGGCCAAGTGCTAGTGTGTCTTAAGTGCCAAATCATCCTCTATTACTTCTCTCTTAATTGTGATCATTTATTTCAAATAAATTTTATCTTAAACCATGCCAAGGCATTCTATGGCATCCAAACACATGCAAAGAATTGTCAAGTGCCACAAGCCAATGTGTGCTAGGGATCTATAAGGAATGCCATGGAGTTCCATGTTTTATAAGGAGGGAGTGACAAGATATGCTAGATAGTTCCAGGGCATGCTAGAGTGTTAGGGAAGCATACCAAGATGTGCCAAGTGCCAATGTGTGTTGAGTGTTAGCGAGTGCCAGGGAAAGATAATGGAGCACTATGTCAAAATGCATGGAAATGAATCAATAAGACTTTGTAGCAGGGAGTGGTAGTGAGTTCCAAGTGTCCTAAGGAGGGGGTGACATTGTATGCTAGGAAGCACTAAGTCATGCTAATGTAAAGAGTGGCATGCACCCAAGATGTGCTAGGTTCCAAGGTGTTCCAACTCATGCTAGGAAGCGTTAGGGAGTCCTAAGGACACACAAGGGAGCATTAGGTGAAAATAATGCAAGAAAATGAATGATTAAGAGATTGTGATAGGAAGTGTCAGTGACTTCCAGGTGTGATAAGGAGGGAGTGACAAGGTATGCTAGGCAGTTCTAAGGCATGCTAGAGGCCATAGAAACATGCCAAGATGTTTCAGGTGCTAGGTTTTGCCAACACATGTTAGGGCGTGTTGTGGAGTGGCAAGGAAAAACAAGGGAGCACTAGTTTCAAATGAATTGAAATGAATGAATAAGAGTGTGTGACAGGGATTGTTAGTGAGTTTTGGGTGTGATAAGAAGGTATTGATAAGGTATTTTAGGTAGTGCCAAGGAATGCTAGAGTGCCAGGGTGACATGCCAAGATGTGCCAAGTGCCAGGGTGTGCCAACGTGTGCTGAGTGTTATGGAGTGCCACGGAAACAAAAGGGATAACTAGTTAAAAATGCATTGAAATGAATGGATAAGAGTGTGTGATAGGGAGTGTCAGTGAGTTCCAAGTGTGTTAAGGAGGAAGTGAAAACGTTATATGATAGGCACTGCCAAGGCATGCTAGAGTGCCAGGGAATGTCAAGGAATGGTAAGGTGTGTTAGGGAGTTCCAAATCATGCTAAGGAATGTAGGGGATGCTAACATGTGCCACATAGTGCAAAGGTATTGTTAGGCATTCCAGGTGTTATGGCATGTCAAGATGTAAACTATGTTGCTTAGTTGTTTTATGGACACGGTTGGACATGATCCTTGACCTGGTAACTTGTTAAGTGGGATGAGTTAAGATTGTACATGATCAGCCTAAGATGATTTATAAGCCATTATTAGGTGAACAAGTCGTAGTATATTTTTAGTATATAAAACTTGGTCAAGTTGTTGTAGTTGAGGTAGGACTTGGTTGGGTTCCCAAGTCTAAAAAAAAATAAGGGTGGTTATGAGGAATGACAGTTAAGGAGTGTATAGGCATGCCAATGAATGAAAAGGTGTGCTAATACATGATATATAGTTTCAATGCATGTGAAGGAGTTCTGGGGAATTTAGGTCATCACAAGGGACAACTAGTTCAAATTGTATGGACACAAACAAATACGAGTGTCTGTTAGCTAGGAGTGTCGATGAATTACATGTGTCCCATGAATGAAGTGTGCTAGGATAATTTCATAATAGAACTTGTAGGAGGTAGACCTACTATTGGAATAATAGGATGGAAAAAGAAATTTCAGAAAAAAGGAGACTTTGGGCTAGACAAAACACTATTTTTTCAATGACTTGGTTGGGTTCCCAAGTCGCAAAAAAATTAAGGCTATCTATGAGGGAATGACAACTAGGGAGCATCAAGGTATGCGGGGAATCCCAAGAAGTTCTAACACATGCTAGAAAGCTCCAAGGCATGTTAAGCATTCGAATATGTGATAGGTGTTGGGGTGTGGCACCAACGCATGTTAGGGAGTGTTAGGAAAATAGAAGGGAGGATGGATTCCAATTGCATGGAAGTGAATGAATAATAGTGTGTGATAGGGAGTGTTATCAAGTTATAGGTGTGCTAAGGAGGTAGTGACAAGTTGTTTTAGGAAGTGTTAAGGCATGATAGAGTGATAGGAAAGCATTCCATGATGTGCCAAGTTCCAGGGTGTGCCAATGTGTGCCAAGGAGTGTTAGGGTGTGCTAGACAAACACAAGGGAGAATTATGTCATAATTCATGGAAATGAATGAATAATAATATGTGACAAGGAGGTTTAATGAGTTCCAAGTGTGCTAAGGTGGAGTGACAAGGCATGCTTCGCAGTGCTAAGGAATGCTAGAGTGTTAGGGTGACATGCACCCAAGATGTGCCAACGTGTACAAGGAAGTGTTAATTGGGAGTGCCAAGATACACAAGGGAGCACTACATCGAAATGCATGGAAATGAAAAAATAAAAGTTTGTGATTGGAAGTGTTAGTGAGTTGCATGTGTGCTAAGAAGGGAGTGACAAGCTATGTTAGGCATTGTTAAGGCATTCTAGAGGCCAAGGGGACATTCCAAGATGTCCTAGGTGCTAGGGTGTGCGAACACGTGCCAAGGAGTGTTAAGGAATTCTATTGAAACACAAGGGAGTAGTAGGTAAAAGTGCATGGGAATGAGTGAATAAGATTTTTTCACTAGGAGTGTCATTGATATATAGGTGTGCTAAGGAGAGAGTGACAAGGTATGCTAGGTAGTGTCAATGAATGCTAGAGTGCTAGGGAGGCATGCCAAGGTGTGCCAAGTGTTAGGGTGTTTCAATGCATGCTAAGGAGTGTTAGGGAGTGTCAGGGAAACACAATGAAGAACTAGATAAAAATGAATGTAAATGAATGAATAAGAGTGTTTGACATGGAGTATCAATGATTTATAGGTGTGTTAAGGAGGGAGTGACAAGGTTATATGCTATGTAGTGCGAAGGTATGCTAAAATATCGAGGCGTGTTAGTAAGAGTTAGGGTGTGTTAGTAAGTATAAAGGCATGCCAAGAAATTTAGGGGATGCTAACACATGCCACATAGTGCTAAGGAATTTAATACATGCCAGGTGCTATGGTATGTTATGATGTAAACTATGTTACTTAGTTTTTTTATGACCACGGTTGGATGTGATGAGCTTTGTCTTGGTAACTTGTTAAGTGGGATGAGTTGAGATTGGACATGAGTAGCCTAAGTGAGTTACAAGTAGCTATTAGGTGAAAAAGGCATATCTTGAATTTCCATGACACATGAGAATATAGGTTTGGTCTTAGAATATTTGATGCAAACACACTCAATTTCCACGGGGCATCTACTTTTCACAATGAATTCTACACACATGAGGGAATCAACTAGTGCACATGATAATTTTTAACTTTTTCAAACTGTTCTTCATTAAATTATAAACTATAATAGAATAGGCTAGAGCTGTTGTACTAGGGAACATGTCCCTTTACTATGGCACTACTACAAGGAATACAACTAGGGATTGGTGTTAGTCCTTTGACAACCAATCTAACTTGAACAATACAATGCTTGAACCACTTTTTGATGGTGGCCACACATAGCCCTTTCATTAATGCACATGTCCTGAAAACATCTCACAGGTCCTCTGGTCTCCTATTATGCAACTCCCCAATCTACCTCTATCAATGAACTAATCTCCTTTATGTTACTAAACTCGGCTAAAAAACTTTTCCCTCTATCAACCTTTTTTTCATTTAATGTCTGCAACATTTAGGGTTTTCAATCAGTTGTTCAAAACTCTGTTTGTGAGCAGTTCTTTGTATCGGCCAATTTTTCCATACTCCTGCTCCAAGATGAAAAATCTAGCGCTATCGAGATTTCTCTTCTTCTCACTATCTTAATCCTCTACAATATAGTGAAACAAGGCTAGTTAGATAGACCACTTGACTGCTACTTTAGTCCTTCAAAGTCTACATGTCCTTAGGCCCAATGCACCTACCCTTCTATGAGTCTTGGTTTCCTTCACAAGCACAAGAATTGGGGATCTTCTTTAACAATCACCTAAAACCCCTCCAACTATATTTGGAATGCCATCGATTTTCCCAACCACATTCAATTATTTTACTGATCTAGTGCCCACAACATTTCCCTCATCTAGGGATCTTCAAATTTTCCACCTAATAGTGATTTGAGTCCTCTCAAAATCACTATTCTTGTGTACCAATTTCTTTATTTTCCACTCTATGAAAAACTTTGGACTACTCCTCCTATCATCCTTCTAACAATTTGTAGATGCTTGAAATAGGGTCACTAACCACACTCTAACAATCCATTGACTAATTGTTTATAGGTTGCTTTAGATCTTTGTCCAAAACTCTATGGAAAATCCACCAAAATCATCTCCTCTTCATGCTATCCATTCCTGATATGGCACATTTATTCTACTCAATATTCCACTCAAGTTCCACCTTCCTTTGTATTTGATATCTTTGCACATACTTCTGCAAACCATCTTTCAAATTTTTGGTATATATTGCAGAGATAAACCTCTCTCTAAGGGTCATGACGCCTCTTCTTCTAAGCATATTTTTCATGGTCATAAGGGCATACCTTATGGATTGAACATGTTAGGAAACCTCCCTAACTAGGGCATTATAATTATATTCTAATTTCCTTAGAACAAACCCTATCCACCCATAGCAAAAATAACAACTCTTGCCTTCATAAGAGACTCAGCCTAGCTCATATGGACCCATGGATTCTGGGAATTTATTTGACTGAATATTTTCCTAAAATTTAGATATCTACGACCCTCAAACTATTATTACCTCAGTTAATATTACACCTGCGGCTACATCTCTTCTAGCCCTATATTATAGTATATTCCCTCCTCCATTTTTGTTGTTCTTTATCACAGACCTTGAAGCCTACTAACCACCACAAGATAGGGTGTCAACCCTCTCTACTATTTGAAAATTTGATGCAACCTTCACACATAAACACCAATGAAATGACATGCCCAAATTCTCATGAGATGCCTCTCTTGAGCTCGATCTGCTATAGGAGAACCAACATTATGCCATCCTACTCCCTATCTCGAACACGTTAAGGTATGTGACATTCTTTTGAACCCTCACATGATGATATTTCTCTTTGTGGATGATCATGGTCTCCCTTTAGAAACCCTTACTTAGTCCTCTAACTTGACCTAATTTAGGACTACATCTCTCTTGACCTCCATGATCAAATGATCTCCTTATCACTTGATGTTCTTGTCTCCATATTAAGGCCTCCTTAAATATATTTTCCTAGCTAGTCCTCTTAAGAACCCTATAGAACATACAAGCTTTATCCACTTAGATCTTAAGAGATATTATTTTTCCTTTTTAATTTTCTTTTAAATTTTAAACCCCATCTTAGGTCCAAAACCCCTTTGCTTGGGTTATTTTCCAAAAAATCCTTTTGTGACCAAACTTACACAAACCCATCTCACTATGATTGTGGAGTACCTTCCAAGCTACACAATTCAACAACATAGTTTAGGTATAGTAAGCATAACTTGGTGAAGCTCTTGTAGTCAATCAAGGACCTGGTTGGGTTCCCAAGTTGCAAATTAAGTAAGGGTAGTTGTGGGGGCATGATATCTAGGGATGGATAGGGCATGCCAATGAATGAAAAAGCATGATAACACATGCGAGACAATGTCAATGCATGTTGAGGAGTGTTAAGGACAATCGACGCATCCCAAGGGAGAACTAGGTCAAAATGCATGGAAATGAACAAATAAGGGTGTGTGTTAGGGAGTTTCACTGAATTCAAGTGTGCCAAGGACGAAGTGTGTTAGAAGATGTTCATAATAGGATTTGTAAGAGACAAGCCTATGATTGCAATAAGGGGCTCGAAAAATAAGTTTTAGACAAAGGGAGACTTTTTTTTGGGCATAACACTATTTTTATTTTATCGATTAGTTTTATAGGACATGTGGCACTCTTTGGATGAATGCTCATGTTTTAAACTATTTTAGCTAATTGCATATTGTACATTGTTGTGTATAAGTTTTGGGGAACTCGCCCTGTGTTAACTTATATCTTGTGTGTCTTGTGTATCTTGTGGTTCTTACAAACTCTTAGTTAATGCTCTATTGTTTATATGTTGTATACATACATGTGAAATATTGCCTATGTAGGCTCTATTGTTTCTTGGTTGTTTTATGGCCATGGATAGATTTGATCCTTGTCTTGGTAAGTTCTTTAATGGGACAAGTTCAACTTCAATATGAGTGGCCTAAGATGAGGTATAGGTAGTTCTTAGGTGAAAAAGGTGCAATATATTGGTCGTATGTGAAATTGGTCAAGTTGTTGCGGTTGAAGCATGCCAATGTCACATGAACTACAGTTTCTAAGGACTTGATTTGGTTCGCAAGTTGTGAAAAAATATAAGGCTATTTGTGATGGAATGAGTGCCAAGGCATGCTATGGAATGCTAACATGTGCGAGATAGTTCGTAGGAATGTGAAATATGATAAGATATGTCAAGTTCTAAGGAATGCCAAGATGTGGAAGGGAGTGAAAATATTTGTCAGACACTATCAAGGTATCAAAAAGGAGAAACTTGTTAAAATAAAAGGAAATCAACACATAAGAGGGTTAATAAGTGATCAATTTACCTTTTCCAGGAGGGGCATGTTAGGCACACCAACAGTAGGTGGAAATAGGTTCCAAGCGCTAAGTGTTAGTTCATTATGATTGCCAAATCATCCTCTATTACTTATGATATACTTTCCAATAATTGATCTCAAATAAATTTAATATTAAACCATGCCAAAGGATACCAAGGAATCTTAATAAATGCTAGACATGCTAATACTTTCCAAGCACCAACCTGTGCCAAGTGCGAATGTGTGTTAGGGAGTGATACACATGTTATGAAGTGGAAGGTCATGTCAAAGAGTGATAAAGTGTGGCAGAGTGTGCTACTGAATGCTTATGGGTGTTATGGAGTACTAGGGCAACACAATGCAGCACTATGTCAGAATGAATGGAAGCGAATGAATTGAGGGTGTGCCAGAGAGTGTCAACGAATGTTAGCTAGCATGACAAGGAGGGACTGACAATGTATGTTAAGCACTAGTAAGGCATTATAGGGAATATCTGGGCATGTAAAGAAGTGCCAGAGTGCGCTAATGAGTTCCATTGTGTGTTAACATGTGTTAAATAGTGCGAAGACATGCAAGATACTAAGGCATGCTAGGATGTGTAAGGTGCCAAGGTAAGACAATATGTGTTATGGAGTATCAAGGCACAAAAAAAGAACCAAGCTAAAATGCAAGGAAATGAACACATAATAGGGTTAATAAGTCAGTACTTCATATTTTTTCAAAAGGGGCATGCTAGGCACACTAATAATAGGTTCTAATACATACCAATTTCCATTGTGTGCCAAGTGTTCATGTATGTTAATGCATGCCAAAGTGTTTCAGGGTATGCTAGGGAATAGAAGGCATGCCAAAACATGCTAGGAAAGTGTTATGCTATGATAGGGCAAGCCAACATGTTCTAGGGTGTCCTAGTCATGGCAATATTCTTTAGGTAGAAATATGTTCTCAGACATGTGAGGTGCCAAGGAATGTTAGTGTGTGCCAAAGCATGTTAAGATGTTCCAAGAGTGTTGAGGAGTGATATATCTCTCTCATTAATATAATTGATAAATATTGATTATGTATTAAATAATATAATTTCAACACATGCTAGTGGAACTTTATCTGAAGGGAATTTGTTAGAAAATAAACCTAATAGAGATGAATCATGTATTAACTCATAGGAAAACTATATTCTCATTACTTGAGGTAAATAATACATACAAGTTACTTCTTAACAAATTGAACGACTCTAACCACTTTATGACCTTGGACACATAATGAAAAAGACTCCACAAAAATGGTCTTAAATTGTCATCTTTTGACAAAAAATATAGTAACATGCACATAGTGTCATCAAAAACTCATTATAATGATCAATGGCGATGAACATTATTTGACCGTCATGAAAAGTAACGAAAAAGAGTATTGATGAGGGTCAATAAAATAATATCACTAGAAGTGTCATGAAAGAGAGAATTAGTGATGGGCCTTTAACAATTGTCACCAAAAGTGTCATTGAAAATTGCTTTGGTGACAAAACTTAAAGGACGGTCACTATATGCACTTACAACAATGATCTTTTAAGGACCATCACCATATGTGACATTGGTGATCGACCTTAAAGGTCTGTCACAAGCATGACCCTCACCAATGTCCTTTTTTCTTGTAGTTCCTAGCAGCGTCAAGAGAGGAATGGTAGCCTGAGAGAGGCATGCTTATTGCTGGAGTGAACTCTTAGGTGGCGTTAGACAGGCAAGAAAAAAATTCATTTCTGGTGAGAAGTATGGTATTGTGAAGGAAATAAAGTGGCACGGGAAGAAAAACATAGCTTGTTTGTAGCGTAGAGGTGGAAGTGAGGAGAAAAATCAATTGATATCCATAATATCTTTTCTATACAAGATGATGATCTATTCGTGAATACAAAATTTATACCACATTTTATAATCAAATTTTAAGTTATGATTGTTTTATACATCTACAACATTATAATATTCATTCAAATTCAAAATGTACCATGTTTTGTAATTTGAAATTTTACTATTCATTAAATAACTTGACAAAAAAACTTTAAACAAAACCTAAGAATCGTCTACTAACATTATAAGAATGATCATGCAAAATGTACCAACTAAATGCAAATTTACTTTTATTGCTACATTTTCATGAACTTAAATATGTAAAATCTTTAAGCATCAAACCATGGATCACAAAAATTGTACCATGTTTTATAATACAATTTTATAGAATGCTTGCATGAACAACATTATATATTAAAAGTAAAATAGCAAGGTCTACATCAGTAATAATTCTTCGATACAAGATGATGATCTATTCATGAATGAAAATGTATACCATATTTTATAATGGAATTTTAAGTTATGATTATTTTAGACATCTACACCATTACAAGATTCATTCAAATGCAAAATGTACTATGTTTTGTAATTTGAAATTTTACTATTCATTTTAAATAACTTTACAAAACAACTTTAAACAAAACCTAAAAATCATCTGCTAATGTTATAAGAATGATCATGCAAAATGTACCAGATAAATGCAAATTTACTTTCATTCTTTCATATTCATGAACTTAAATATTTAAAACCATGAAGCATCAAACCATGCCTCTTGAAAAATGTACCATGTTTTATAATGCAATTTTATAGAATGTTTTCATGACCAACTTTATATATGAAAATTTAACTATCAAGGTCTACATCCATAATAGCCCTTCTATACAAGATGATGATCTATTCATGAATGAAAATTTATACCATATTTTATAATGAAATTCTAAGTTATTATTGTTTTAGACATCTACACCATTACAAGATTCATTCAAATGAAAAATTTATTATGTTTTGCAATTTGAAATTTTACTATTCATTAAATAACTTGACAAAAAAAAATGAACAAAACCTAAGAATCGTCTACTAACATTATAGGAATGATCATGTAAAATATACCAACTGAATGCAAATTTACTTTCATTGCTGCATATTCATGAACTTATATATCTAAAACCTTTAATCATCAAACCATGCATCATGAAAATTGTACCATGTTTTATAATGCAATTTTATAAAATGTTTCCATGGAAAAATTTATATATTAAAAGTGAAGTATCAAGGTCCACATCCATAGTAACCCTTCTATAAAAGATGATGATCTATTCATGAATTCAAAATCTATACCATACTTTATAATGCAATTTAAAACTATGATTGTTTTATACATCTACACCATTGCAATATTAATTCAAATGAAAATTGTGTTATATTTTGTACTTTACTATTTTACTATTCATTAAATAATGTGACAAAACAATTTTGAACAAAGCCTAAGAATAATCTACTAAAATTATAATAATCATCATGGAAAATGTACCAACTTAATGCAAATTTACTTTCATTGCTTCATATTCATGAACTTAAATATTTAAAACCTTCAAGCATCAAAATGTGCATCATGGAAATTGTATCATGTTTTATAATGCACAATTGTACAAATCATCATGCAAAATGTGCATAAATACCAAAATTAGCATGTATTAAATCATAATAAAGAGTTCTATTTAAAATATGTAAAAAATTTATATCATTGTAAAAGTAAATATATAATAAAAAGTTTTCAAATAAAAATATGCATCAAAGAGATCAATTCATAATAAAGAGTTTTACTTTAAATATGTCCAAAATTTATATCATAATAAAAGTAAATATAATAGAAAACAATTGTCAAATAAAAAGTTGCATAAATAAGAATCTGGAAGAAATATACAATCCATCAACATCCTTGTGCTCTCATCAAAATCATGGGTGCCCCACACAAAATGTGTAATTGCATATATACATAAGTTTATATACTTTAAAATGAAATTTAAATGTTTTAAAATTAAATAAGAATGTAGTCATAAAAAAAAAAAATTAAAAACTTTCAAATTCCATGCAAGAACTCATGGTGTTCACCCTCCATTGTGCCCTCATGATGTTCACCATGCATTGCACCCTCATGGATAACATGTACAATACATGTGCATGTATATATATTAAAAATTTAAAATTGCACATGAAAATGCATAAACTCGCAATATTAAAAAAATCAAGTATCAACTTCTTCAAATTGTCTAAATGATTTAATCCTTGTAACCAACTCAATTTTAAAATTCCATGTAATACCTCATGGTGTTTCCCTTGCATTTCTCCCTCATAGATTCCCTATATAATACATGTTCATGTATATATTAGAAATTTGAAATTTCACATGAAAATGCATAGATTCACAATATCAAAAACATTATTAAACAAAATTTTCAAATTGTTTAGATGATCCTATCCCCATTGTTGAATTCATTGTTAAAGTTCATAGAGAATGGAAACTATCTCCACAAACCTAATATTCAAAAATCTTAAAAAAGTAAGATAGAGATCACAATTTTTAAAGAAACTTGCTTCAATTTATAACAAAACAAAATTGAAATATTCAATACTTTTGACAATCAAATATTTGACGCATCTCCTAATAGGGAGGAGGAGGGTGGCACTATGTCAAAAACATTGGAAGATATCAAAATTTGTTAACATTTAATTATATATGTAATTATTTCCTTTAAAAATATGTCCTCACGATAACAATATAATAAAAGTGTAATAATAGTATTAACATGAACTCTTGAAAAAAAACTAACATCTCTCAACATATCTTGTTTGGAACCTGAACCTAGGACGGTGATATTATCAAACTTTTCATTCAAAAAAGGAGTTAACTGCAAAAGGTGAACATATGGTACATTTGTGTTATATTTTATATGAAAAAATTAACAAAATGCATGTGAATCAACATTAACACATACATTACATCACACTAAAATATAAACCCTATCCATTAACACATATCGATCCCACACCCTCTTCCTCATGACAAATTAGGTATTTCCAACCATCACGAAAACCCTTTACATATGAATTAACCTCGTCAATATTCATATTATATATCTCCTCGTCTATTTTATATAAAAAAATTAGAATGTGCAACACCTTGTGCTCTTTTTCGATTTCAACCGGCATCAATTCCATCCAATGAAGTCTGGATTTTTTCTATAATGGCATCCCTTGATTCTCGACCAATTTGAGAAGTGTTATCCATCTCCGACCACAAATTTACCAAACGAGGAGGTTGAGGTACCAAAGGTGGAGGAGGGTAGGTAAATTATTTATGCATTAATGCACCCTAATGTTCATATATCCAACATATTCCAGTACCATCAAATTAAGATTGAAGGTCAGTATAATCATGTCTCATGCCATAAAAAAGTTCTACATAAAATAATTTTGAAAAATAATGTGCAACCTCGTCATTCCATGGCATATTTCCATATGCTACAAAGAACCTATCATGCAAATGGCTGGCTATTTCAGGGTGCTTGAAATATTTCACATTGAGAATACTTTTTTTGTCCCTTATTTGAAATTAAACATACATTTTGCATGTGATTTTGTAACCATTTTACTTACCTCAACCCTTTTATCGGGACCCAATACTGCTTCCTTTCTACGCCTCATCATATCTATAAAGAAATCAATGTTCGACCTGAGATTCTTGTAAATATAAGGAAGTGAGCTTAGAGAGTGCACAACTATTTTTAGGCTTTGTCGACTCTCTATAGGCAGCTAAAAACTCGCAATATATTTCTTCAATTTTGAATAATGACCTATGTAGCTTCGTAACATACATTTTAGGATGTTTTTTTCCCAAGGAAGCTCATCAAGAATATCATATAGATAGGTGGTAGTTGGTGTATGACCTTCTTCATGAATTTCCATACTTCGCGTACATTAATTTGATCAACATTTTCACCCGTGAATCAATATAATTACATAAATATAAAAACATGTGAACAAATGTATTTATACACATGGAAGATAGAAATACACATACATATGTACATACAATTAATTTACATGTACAAATTTTTTTTAACATAAAAAAATTATATTATTTACCAAAATGATGACGATCATTATGATTCAATTAAGATTGATGACCACTTGGAGATGGTGGAGCACCATCATACCAAGTACATGAGTTGATTGATCTTGTTTACCATAAGGAGACCTTTTACCACCAAAAGAATGTTAACCACCCTCATGTGACAACATGTTAAGAGAATATTCTAGAAAAAAATAGAAATTATAATAAACTAATTAAGTTAAATTGACCAAAATCAATTCAATATATGTGCACATATGATTATACTTATATATCATTTAATTAAATGCACAAAATCATATAAATACCATGATCATGATGTAACGAATGATGGACCTCCCATGATTCATTTGATAATCTCCTTGATCCATGACCTCCCCCTCTAGTTGATGCATCATACTCAATTCATGCTCGCCTCGAAGAATCAAGAGGAAAATTATCATGTGATGACCCAATCCCTCGATCCATGATATATATATATATATATATATATATATAGAGAGAGAGAGAGAGAGAACCTTTAAGTTACCTCATGCATTTAAAAATCTTAATATTGCTATTTAAAAAGATCAGGAATTTAGAAAATTAATGTAACTATCTGAGAGTTTCTTCAAAATTATTTGGTGTGAATTATTCATTTAAAATATACTCAAAACAAAAAACATAAATGTTGAAGTGCTCATTTTGAAAATTAAATACAAAATTTTCTAAAACATGTCATGTTCACCAAGTTGTGCTTACATAGTATGCCCATAAGTATGCATAATGGTTGAAAATTGTACATTGAATAAGTATGCTTTGCATTCAAAAAGAGTGGGATTTTCACCTCTCTTACCCTAGGTATAACCTCCTTAGCCAGTTCTCTAACCTTCAACACATACATACCATCAACATCCACACACGACATCCCAAATGCATGCTCTTTCTTCCAAAAATATGGAATTGTTGTCACCCTAATGTGGGGAATTCTAATAACACACAAATTATTCTCAACAATAAAAAAATTGAAACCTTATAAAGGGTATCCATGTTAAAGAATTTAAATATTTGTTTATTATTTCACGTCCCATCTCCAAAGACTGCAACTATGAATAAATAATTTTTGTCTTCCTTTAGCACTTCTTTCTTATATTTGCTACTAAAGGAAGCTCGTAAGGCAACAATAATTCCTTCTCCACTGAATGAAAACCCCCCAGCATGTGATGCTCTTTATAAAAAATGTGCAAGAAGCCTCTTTACCCTCTCCAAAAACCATTAGTATTCCCAAATAACTCACTCATCATAGCTTCAACAAACACTCCCTTGCTAATTGTGTGCACATGATCTCTATAAGTACTACTAATATAATCATGAGCCTTGAAGACCCTAATAAACCTAGTTTAAATGTCTTCCTCCCCATTGTAGAGATGAAAAAACCAAAAAAAATTCCCCAGTAATACATCTGGGAACACATGTATTCAACTACTTTCCCAAAGAATGGAAAAATATATTATGTTGGTGATTGCCTCCATGTATTATTATAAGAACTTTGCAATATATTACAAAAATAATCTTGAAATGAAGAAATTCAATCATTGTGTTGGAAAATTAAACTCAACCACCACAATAAAATGTAGTAACAACAAGCATACCTCAAGTATATATTTTGCAATTTCTGAATTTATTTGCACGCTGAAGGACATGGCTTAAATAAAGTTCTGAGTGGGAGTAAAAACCTCCTAGTCCTCAGTAAATTAAATAATTAAAGTGAAATGGAAATTTAGTGGATGGTTGGTAAAAATCTATGGTTACACATTAATTACACAATTGTTATTTACTTTTGGCATCTTGCAAGTTCATAAAATTATGTTTTAAGCACAATCACCAATCTTAGGTTTTAAATGTTGTCTTGTCATGTATGAATGTATTAGAAATGTATGTTTTTATATAGCAAGTATGTAGAGGTATTTTGTAATGTTGCAGATGTAATTATGAGAGGCCAAGTGGAGAAAATCGTGGAGAAATTTGTAGTTGGTACGTAAAAATAGTTTGTTACATGTTTTACAGTGACTTACTCTGCAACTCCTGGTGAAGTGTAATTCACACTGGTGTTTTACTTGGTGAAGGAGTCACAACCTCCATATGAATGTATTTCTTGTGTTTTGAGATCATAATATAAATTATAGTATGTTGTGATATGGTTTTTGAAATTTAACATCTGGTTTTTACCATAAGCACTTTGTTTTACTCTGTTCTACTTTGCATAAATTTTTTTGAAGTTTTGCTCCATTTTAGATGCGCAAGTCAATTGTGATTTAATATCCACGAATATTTTGTCTTGAGTAATATCTCTTCATGACTATCTCTTGAGGAAGAATCCTCCGTTTTAAATTTTTAACATGTGATCAGAGGGGGTTTAAAATTTTATTAGTTAAGAGAAAAAAAAATTATTGTGTGTTAAAGGCTATTTCAAAGAAATTTGAGCCCGTATTTCTTAACAGTTAAAATGGAAGGATCAAGTACAAACTTGACTAACCACAAATACCTCAGTTTAGTGGAAAAAATCATGATTATTGGTCTATTACAATAAATTCTATGTTTTCTTCTCAAGATATTTGGGAATTGATGGAGAATGGTTTCCATGAATCAGAAGATGGAGCAACATACAATGCTTTGACACAAGAAGAAAAATATTTTTTGAGGGAAAATAAGAATAAGGACACAAAATCCCTATTCTACATTTTTCAAGCAATTCATGAAAGTAACTTCCCAAGTATCGTACCAACAAAAAAGTCCAAGAAAGAATGATATACCCTCTAGAAAACCTACCAATGTATGGAAAAGGACAAGACACCAAAACTACAAATGTTGAGAAGATATTTTGAGATAATTTGTATGAAAGAGTCTGGGAATGTAGACTCAATTTTTACACATGTAATAGGACTAGTTACCCAACTCAGGTGTCATGGTGAGACACTTAAGGAAAGGAAAATAGTTGAGAAAAATTTGATAAGTCTTCGAGAAAGATATGTTGTTATTGTTGTGGCCATAGAAGAGACAAATGATATTTCACAATTTATAATGGGTGAAATTCATGCGCCAATGATCTCTCACGAACATATACTGAATAGAGAAAGAAAATCCTATGTATCATGCTTTCAATGGAGAAGTTTCATTTGGTCAATGTAGAGGTAGAGGAAGATCAAATTTTGGAGGAAGAGGAAGAAGTCAAAACAAAGGTAGAAGGGGAAACCCTTCAAGCTGAAGTGGAATGGGTAGCAATCAAAATACAAGTTGAGGATGAAGCCAAAATCAAGCACAAGGTCATAGGTATGATAAATATCAAGTTAAATTTCATTATTGTAAGAATTATGGTCATTATTGAAATGAATGTAGAAAGAAGCAACATGACATAAGTAATAAACCAAGTGAAAATTTCACAAATGAAAATCAGAACCATGATAACATGTTTTTAGCTTGTAATGTAACACAATAAAAACAAGGGGATGTATGGTTTTTGATTCATGGTGTAGCAACCACATAATTGAGAACATAGAAATGTTTTCGAATATAGATGAAAGTTTGAAATCTGAAGTGAAATTGGGGATTGATATAAAAATATTTTTCAAGGGCAAAGGAATACTCAGCATTCTAACAAAGAATGGGGAGAATAAATAAATTTTGAAATGTTTATTTTTTCCTTAGTTTAAAGAATAACCTCATAAGTATGGACAATTGATGCAAAAGGGCGACAATGCCTTTTTCAGAAATGATGAGTGAACAAATTTAGATAATTCTCCAAGCAGAAAATTGATTGCAAAAGTCATGATGAAAAGAAATAGAATTTTTCCTCTCAATTAAAACCATATTTGAAGGAATAAGGTGCTCAAGCACAACTATCGATGAATTCATAAGAGAATGAAAGAAATGTAGCAGTTGTCACACAAGTCGACATTGAAGTAGAAGTAAAAGATGACAATTGGTTATGGAATATGATATTTGGACATCTTAATTTTGGAGGTTTGAATTTGTTATATAAGAAAGGCATGGTCAAGGTATTTCCACTCATAGAAAACCAAACAACCTATGTGAAGCATGTATCTTAGGGATAACAACATAGAGAATCATTTCCAGCAGGAAAGTCAATAAGGGCAAAGCCTCCCTTGGAGATTCTCCATTATGAGGAGAAATGCAAACACCATCAATATGTGGCAGTTATTATTTTTGACTTGTATAAATGATTATACAAGGAAGACATGGGTTTACTTCCTAAGACAGAAAAATGAAGTCTTTGAGCACTTTTGCCAATATAAAGATCTTGTTGAGAAGCAAAGTGGACACTACATCAAAGCTTTGAGCATTAACGAAGGTAGAGAGTATATATCAAATGAATTCCTACATTTTTGCAGAGAGCATAAAATTAAAAAGCAATTTACAACAAGGTATACACCTCAGCAAAATGGTGTCATGGAAATAGAAAATAGGACCATTATGGAAATGAAAAGGAATATGATGAAGGAAAATCATTTTCCAAATCGTTATTGGGTTTAAGTAGTTTCTTGCGCAACATATATCATTAGTAGGTGACCAACTAAAATTGTCAATAATATTGCTCCTAAAGAGGCATGGAGTTGAATAAAGCATAGCATCACTCACATGATGGTGTTTGGATTTGTGGTTTATGCACAAGTCTGGGATGAATTAAGGAAGAAGTTGGATAGAAAGGGGGAGAAATCAATATTTTTTGGATATAGTGATGAATCCGAGGCATACAAGCACTACAATACTTTGAACACTAAGATGACTCCTAAAAATAAACTTAATCATACCTTCATTAATCTTATCAACCTATGATTCATATTTTATTTCAAGGCTATCGACACAATCATGCAAATAAATAGACATATATTATGAAAGGGTGTGAAGAAATCACTTCAAAAGAATTACAGTAAATACCATCCTTATTCAATCATTATAGAAATAAATGATTAATAACAACAAATGATTACTTCTATGGCTATAGTTCTACGATTCGTGAAAGAAATCTATTCTAACTTATCAGCCACTCTATCTATTCCAGATTACTTCAAAAAATAAAGTGGATAAGGAAAGCTATTAAATCACATGAATACTCGGGAATATTACATATCGAAGATAACTCATTAAATTCACACAATCACACTTTCACATTTATATAACTAATTTACGCAATTAAATCAGCGATTTCAGGAAATTCATAACAAAATTACAAGATGTAAAGTTCAATCAATTAAGTTAATATAGAAATAAACAAGTAATCAATTACACGTCTAATGTGAATATGAAAAGTAACCAATCAATAGTGGTACATATTCTTTATACTAGGAAAATATGATCGTCTAGTAGTGCATTACTAACGGGATATCCTTGGGTCTCTATTGGGAGATCAATGATGAATTGAGTGATGATGATTGCCATTTTTATTTTAGGAGAGTTAAATTGTAGATATAATTCTGTCAGTATAACTACCCATCGAACATATTTGTGATTCATCATATGATGAGTGACAAAATATCACAAACGGTTGATAGCTACTACGACAATGGTGGTTCGAAGGGTGATATAATTCTGAAGCTTCTGTACTTAATGTACTAGTGCTAAGGCAGTCTCTTCTTCTTGCTCATACTTCAACTCGGGCTCGGATAAGTTCTTGTTAACATAATAAACTATGTGTTCCCTATTTTTTGGTATGTCCCATACTAACACCCCAGTAATGGCTATATATAATGTAGATAGATATAATTTGTAGTATTTATTGTGGTCAGGTGTGCTAATTAAGGGAGTTGAGGATAATGCATATTTTAAAGTTTCAAATGAATTTTGAGCCTGTTCATCCCATTGGAAAGGAATGCATTGATGAAAGGGACAAAGAAATCCCTGCACACAAGTAGCATATTCAAGGACAAAGTGTCGTAAGGAATTGGACTTACCCTACAGACTTTGTAACTACTTCAATTTTTTTGGAGGTGGTACTTATTTAATTGCCTGGACTTTGAGAGGGAAGACTCTAATTCCTTGCTTGGAGACTATAAATCCCAGTAATATTCATCTGTTGACAGAGTCAACACACTTGAGAGAGATCAAGCATATGTTATATTGTTGACATATTTCAAAAAACTAGTGGATGTCTTCCAAATGGTTAGAACGCTTCTTGGATCATAGGATGAGGTGATATAAATAACTGAGGATGAGATGAGGCAAGTAATTGAAGATGTAGTTCATGGTTCACTGGAAGGTGGAACCAACATTTTAAATACTGGATGACATAATATAGTATGCGAATGTACCCACAAATCCCATCCATGAATGATAGGACCTCATAGCCGGTGGAAGCATCGATAACTAAGTTGATGAATGGTGTGGGGTAATTTTCTTTGGGATAGACTTTGTTCAAATCTCATGAATTGATAAAAATGTCAATGTTGCCCTATTTTTTCATGAAAAATATAGGGTTATAATCCCAAAATGTGTAAGTGATCACATAGATAAATCCATGTTTGTGGAGTTTATCTATTTCTTTTTTTGTTGCTTCTGTGTTATAGAGATGTAATTTAAGTTGTTTCTATCAGACAAGATGAGTTTCAAGACACGGGTCAATATGGTGTTCCACAATGGGTGGAATGATGCTTGACATCTACGCGTAATCCCATGTTAAAATATCCCTATATTCTTATAATAAGGTGTATGAGGTTACTTCTTCTAGACAACATGATTCCCACAGAGAGATTTCTTTGATCTTTCCAGATTTGTTTGAAATATATACCTTAATGGTAGGTGAAATATTTGACATTATTATTTCCTGAAACACGTAGGGCACTGGGATGGGATTTTTGAGCCAACATATTCTTCCTGATGGTAGGAAATACTTATATTCTATGGGGAAAATATTGTACGTTCATGTGTTGGTAGGAACAAATTTTTTTTTTTTTCAGGTAGAAAAAATGAACAATGGTGCATGGCATCCCATGGACCTTCAAGTTCTGTCATGGCCTCTAGAATATCTTCATCCGAGTACAAAAATATTATCTAAAGTTGAAATGGATTGTGTGAGGTCGTGATGATGTATTTTTTTCCTAGCAGTTCTCATTGACAATCAAGGATAGGATTCACGGTTGATACCATAGAATAAAGCGAAGTTCAAAATATGTATGTCAGATGAGTCTGCACTGTAGATGGTGTTACTACTGGTATGGTAGGTTTAGTAGTTTTGACACCAAAAAATGACAACCATACAACACAAATCATGCTTCCGACGGATGATGAGATGAATCATATGTGATTTTTTGTGTCATCAACATTAGGTGGTGGAATAAATTTTGTAGTGGCTTGTTAATAATGAATGGGAGGGAGTTCTTGCAACCTTGTTGGTGTAAAAGGAGCAAATATTTATTCTTCAATAGGAGTTTGGTGTTGAATCCAAAGATGCCAAAATGTTTGTAAGATATGGCATGCTTATGTACTATGAGAAATACTGGTGCAAATGTCGCACACAAGGCTAGTACTCACTGAGAAGATAATATATAGGTTGGTAATGCTCATAGCATAAGTCGACAGTGCTTGGTTAGGTTCATGAAATGGAGCATATATGAGTGCTTACCATCTTTGGGTCTCAGTACTAACATGGTGTGACTTCCTACGGTGGGTTTCGTTTAATGTTTCTTTTTCTAATATAAAATATGGAAGGGATTGACAATTCTTCATGTGATGAAAATGAGAGCATATGCAACAATAAAAATGTGTGATTTTCTCTTGGTTAGAGATATGGATTTGGGGAATGGGGGCCACTTTGTGAAAAAATCATTAAAATTTCCCAATTCTTGAAATTTTCTAACTTAGTCGTTGGGTTTATCGCATAGGGAACATGGGAGGGGTGGTTTGGAACACGTGGCTTGAGGGTGTTTGGTCTTTCTCCTATATCTAGGTTGGTGATGGTGAGAGGATGCCGATGGAATTATCGAAGGTATTTTTTCCTCAAAAATACAAAATATGGACCTTGATGCTTCATCCCCATGGGATGTGGTGTTATTTGAACATTGGCTATTTGATTTGACTAAGTCAGAGTTCTCAGCGATGAACCCATCCATGAATTCTAGCATGGAGAGGAATTAGGAAAGATAAGTGTAATTTCATACATGATGGCTACTTCTGTAAATATGACAAGTATGACGTCTGCACCTAGATACGTTTTTTTGGGAAACACAATTTACCATATACCATCAATTCAAAGCCCGTAATTCATGGAAATAGGTGATAAAATGGCCTGGTTCATCATAAAAGGTGCAAGCTAGGGAAAGAAATGTATACTTCATTTTCCTTCTTGTATTTTGGGGGTTAGGCGACAGGGCATGAACATGAAGCTAGTTATTATCATACATACATGATTTTTTTGGACCAATTTCCAACCAGATACAATTCTACTACTGATGGATCCTCGTAATTGGTTTTCACAAGTGCGTGTAATGCATATCTATATCAAGATATTTTGGGGAAATTGTGAGTGTAATGTTTGTATTACGTACATATATCACATGCATGGTTGGTGTGTAATTCCATATTATGTACGGTCTTGAGATTTTCTTGAATAGGTATAGCTGGGGTTATGGCCGTTTTTTGGGCATGTAGGAGGATTTTTAACTCCTATTATTGAGGACAAGTGCTGGTAGGGTGGCCAACTATGTTGCATAAAGCCCAAGGTGGGTGTGCCCTAGGAATATTTTGGTCGTCCATGTTCTTCCCTTCTTTATTATCCCTTTTAGTGGTACCTTTGGGTGTCGATGCAAGTGATTCATGATTTATGGTTGCCTCCTTATGGGAAATAGGAATGGCGCTTGTAAAAGTAACACATAATTTTTATGACATGGCTAGAGGGGTCAAATACTAGACTGGTATCTCGAGAGCAATACAAAACTAGGTGGAGGGTATAAAAAGGGGGTTTGGGTGCTAGCATATGAGAGGAATACTGAGTCAACAATGGCGATACTTGGGGTATAATACGCTAGTTCGTGACTCGATTGGGTGTTTTTTTAACTCATCATGCATACCCCTGCTCTTGTGGTTGCTAGAAAATCTTCCAACAACACAAGGGGTTCTCTAGGATAAGTATCGAAGAGAGTGGATGGTTTGAATTGACTGGGAGAGAAATCCATGTATGTTTTAATAAGCTCACGAGAAGATCCTATAGATGGTAGGATTCCATCAAGGGCAGTTACTATCTTATTATCGTAATATGTGAGTTGATCAATAGTAATAAATATATCTTAATGGGTGGGCGTGGGGGGGGGGGGGGCGAGAATTGCTCTGAATACAGAGGATCTTAACATAGTAATTGCATACATACAACTCCAACCAAGAGGGACGTTGGAATCCAACTATCCATCTAAGACTTCGATTTCAATAAGAATATTTTTACTGACAAGATGTACGAGTATTTCCTAGTATAGATGTATGGTGGTGGAAGGGCACGCGTCATATCCTCTGATCATAATGTTGCATGGTTTTATTTATGGAGATCCAACTTTTTTCCAATTTTTTTTGGAAATGATACATGTAGATGCTCCTTTGTCAACGATGCAACAATCAAGGGTGATGTTTTCTATTGAGACTAAGATTTCGAAGGTAACTAGGGAAGGGAGTCGTGGGCCCACTTTATCCAAGTGAAAAACCATCAAGCGAGAATCAAAAGGTTCGATTGTGCCCAAGATGTAGACTACAACTTTCCATTGGGATGGGAATGATTACATGACTTATAATGCTAACATATTTGAAGGAGATTAAGCTAAGTCATCGACTATGTTGTAGCTATGGGAAACCTTCGAATTATTTCATGCTCGTCGTAAGGGATGTTTTACCATTTTTGGCATAGGTTCTATAGGAATATGATGAATGGTCGACGGTGCTATAGGAATGGCCATGGTCGAGGTAGATGGGTTGGTCTCTCGGGGACCTTCATAGTTTCTATTCTGTGTTCATAGGAAAATTTCCTCTCCTGTCGTGTAAATTTCACAATTAGATTTAATATGGGGGTTCCCTCGAGGGTGATTTGGCTGGGGTGGTTGGTGTTATTGAATATTAAGTGCTCCTTGACGGGGGAAAGGATCATGCATTACTGTAGGTTGTTTCTTTTTCCCTCCCTATCCCCTATTATCTCGAATCCTTTTCATTTGTGAGTTATTTTTGGTCCATTCATGGTTCTTATTTTGGTTGTAGTTTCCACTAACTGACCTTTATGGGGGGTGTTGTTGATTGCTCCCCCCTGACCAGGTTCTCTCTTTGGATTTTTCTTAACAACATTAGGTGGATTTTTTTTATTCACCTGGTCAAATGATGGTTTCTGTTGAACATTGCATGGTTGTAGTAAATTAACTCATGTGTTATTTTTCGTCGGTGGGTTATTCTCTTGTTGTGCAGGGAAAGGAGAATATTGGTTTCCTTGTCCCTGATTAGTATATGGATTCTGGGAGGAGGAAATTGCATCCAAAATCCTAGAATATTTTTGGTTATGCTACAGGGGAATATGTGTTCCTCCTTATGTAGGTTGATACTTGATACAGGGCTTAGTTTTATGCTCAAAAATCAAAGTTATGAGAATGGCTTAGAACTTGAAATATTGCATAGTTGTCATCATTGAATCTAGCGCACTTCATTTTGAAAAAAACGGACTCTGTATGTTCCCAAAAAATACTACCATTCACTTCTCTAAACAGGAAAAATTTGAAAAAAAATGACAGACAGGTGCCCAGTCAGTGGTCCATACTTTTGATGTGGCATGCTGACTTTGCAGAGTCAATTTTGGAATTTTCCTCCAGCGAATGGTGAAATTCCAAGTGGCATCATTGTATTGGTCGAATTTCTAGGTTATTTGGTGAAATATTATTGGTTTTTAATATGGCCAATTGGGTGAGGATATGTGGTGCAACCTGGGGCCAACACGTGCCCCCCACATGGTTGTATTGTGGAGTAAATATTTTGGTTAAGATGATTCGACCCCGTGACCTCCCACAAGCTAATACAACACATTACCACTCTACCCACATGATAGTTCTTAACATGTAAGGGTTGCCACCTATATTTAAATTCACTTTGTGTTATGGCGAGGGATGTGGCGGCTAGCCACGATCCATAAAACCTCAACGCGAGACCACCGATTGGGCTAAAACACTAATTTAGAGTTAACACATAAAACATGTTTAATTAACCTTAAACATTATACTTGTTGTGCTTAATCCACATATTAATGTGGGGTTATGTTAAGAGTGGGTTGTAATATTTCCAAATGGGAAAAGCAGGAATATAGTGCATAAAACAGGAAATAGCACTAACAATCAACACATCAAATGTAAGAAGATAATATAACCATAATATTAAGATCATAACATCAAAATGTATAAAATTTCTTGAGGAAATAGTCACTCAAGTTGGCAAAAAAAGCCTCAAGAGAACATGTACATGAAATATGAAGAACACTACTACACAAAAAATACCCAAGGCTATGACAGTGAAGTTTTCTTAGATATAACTACTGCTAAATAATGTCAATACATAGATCTGAATTTATATGTCTCAAATAATGCCAGGAACAGAGATCTAAGCCCCCAATCACATTTCCAAGGTAACCCGGAAAGGGTTTCCTTAAAGACACAAAAATGAAGAAATACAAATATAGCCCTAAGGATAAATAATCTCTGCAACTGGATAGATGATAGGAGGTTGTTGACATGATCTGGAAAGGTATGAAAAAATTCTCCTATAGATTCTCCAAATGAGAGGTTTATCCCCTCACTGAAAATATATCTCCCCAAACTAGGGCTCCAAACCCTCTACTTTACTGGCTTTGATACCACTGTAATATTCACAAATGGGAAAAGAAGGAATATAGTGCATAAAAATGGAAATAGCAGTGACAATCAACACATGAAATGTAAGAATATCATATAGCCATCATATTAGGATCATAGCAGCAAAATGTATACAAGTTCTTGAGGAAATAGTCACTCAAGTTGGCAAAACAAGCCTCAAGAGAACATGTACATGAAATATAAAGAACACTGCTACAGAAAAAATACCCAAGGCTATGAAAACACGGCTTTATTAGATCTAACTACTATTGAATAATCTCAATATATATATCTGAAGTTATATGGCTCAAATAATTTCGGGAACAAAGATCTAAGCTCCCAAGCACATTTCCAAGATAACCCGGAAAGGGTTTCTTGAAAGACACAAAAATGCAGAAATACAAATATGGCCCTAATGCTGAATAATATCTATAACTAGATAGATGAAAGGAGGTTTTTGATCTGGTTTGGAGATGTATTAAAAAATCCTCCTATATATTCTCCAAATGAGAGGCTGATCCCCTCACTGAAAAGCTATCTCCCTAAAGGAGGGCTCCAAACCCTCTACTGCAACTACACATTGAAATAATGCAGTTTCTTTAGAAAATTGTGCTATAACTGATAGCAGTACCTTAGCCTAATGTTGGATGATGAAATAAGGCTCAAGGGTCCTCTTTTCTAGCCTACCAATGGAAGGAAACTTTCCTCCAACTGAAATCAAGCAAGGAAGTGACCCAAATAAACTCTCCACTACTACACCCTGCAACACAACATAGTACTCTGTAGAAAATGCACTGTAGAACAAAGATGGAGGTTGGCCTGATGCTGGATAGTGGACAATGTAGTGAAATTCTCTCCCAAGAGGCCTCTCAGGGGAAGAGGTGGGATTCCCGACCGAGAACACCTTGTGCTAAACATCACTGCAATCTTAGCTAAACAGCTGAAGAGAGCACAAGTCTAAATAGACCATATACAAAATAATAATCCCAAAGCATGACCCCATATGGTTGCCATCCTCTTCCTTATATAACTTATGAGCTTCCTTACCCTTGGACCCACTCAATTAGGTCACTTCTTCATGCATTCAATCTCCCTCCAAAACTGCATTGTCCCACCAGGAATGCCACTCCTCCATAACAACGTTGTTGATTTGTTCAAAGTTGACCCGGTCTTCATGCTCCAACCCCTTTTCACAATTAGTGGTCTTCAATCCGGCTTTTAAGATGACCTCCATTCGGACTAGGAGTGTCTTTTATTCCTACTAAGGATATAAATGGTTATCCATACCCTCTTATTCCTCTATATAAGAGCAAAATAAAAATTTAATATTCAAATTAGTTGTGTGCTAATTTAGGAATATTACAGTCATCCCCCTCCCAAATGTTGTCTTGTCCTCAAGAAACTACAAGGATAAAGCTGAAGAGCCTCTCCTCTTCCTCCTATAGCATCGTCATATGATAATTTCCTCCAATGAACAAGATTCCCTCTCATCGCTATGTCCTCAAGTTGATCCTCCCAAGTGTATAGGTATGCCTTTGTTGAAAAATCCAAATGGCTCTCATCATGAACAAGTGGGATATCTATGGAAGCAACTATATGTGGTCTAGAGGCCTTCTTGATGCATGGGATCAGCAAATTATTGGGAACCTTCCTTCCCATGTGAAGCTCCAATCCCCAAGCTATCATCCACACAATGTGAGTCACCCTCCAAAATGGTAATTCATGAAAACGTTCTTCCACCTTTGGCTCCTGTAATGTAGTTTGGCTACATAGCGAACATAATAGACTAATTGGCCTACTCCACATTGTCTCTCTCCACTTATGTGTAGAGCCGATGTTGAAATTGGGCTCTAATAATGTTTCCCTCAAGATACAAAAGGACAACCTGGATCTCCAAAGACCCCTTCTCTAGTTTCATGAGCCCAAACCATCCCATACAAAGTGAATGGTACATCATCACCATGTGGTATCTGAATCAGAAAAAATACTAAAGGTTATGTGCAATGTTGGATGGTAAAAAATGGTTTCTCCAATGGATACAATGCAGTTTTACCAACTGTTTTTTGTAGAACATCATGTGGCAAGTTGTCTCCCAACAAGTTGCTAGTTGTGCATGTTTGCTCATCCACTATGAGATAGTAAATGGAATTATATATCAGCTGAGCATAATAAAAATAACACTACATTTTCCGAAAGTCATGCAAAGAAGGGCTATCTCCATCACAAATGTTGGTCCTAGAGTTACCATGAAACCGAAAGATAATCTTTCCCCCTTGTGGAGCAATGCACTCGTACATAGATGGTGAGAAAATTCAAATACTTTATGAAATGATCATTAAGTACATAAATACATTTCTTACCATGCATTGTGATTAGGTTGAAAGTGAGGTCCATGGATGAGTCCTCCCATGAGAATCTCCTCATAAAGGTCTACAAAATGAAGGGATGCATACTTCCCTTGGAACACTCCATCAGCAGATACATACTCCCAAGTGACAGCGTTTTTGGCCTTGGTGATAACGCTCTTGTCACTTCATGACTCCATTCTTTGACATGTCATATGCCAACGTCATCCACTATCATGCTGCTATGTGTGGGAAACTCCTTCCTATGTGGAAGTACCCCCCGATCCTCCAATGTCGAAGGGTAGCCTCGCTAGCCATCAATAAATTTTTTTCATAATTGATGATGGCTAAAAGCAGTCTTTTAGTCTTCAAGAAACAAGTTTTAAGAAAAATTGTGAGTTCTTGAAGCCTTACTGTGCCCCATGTCCAAAAGAACCCATCCCACTATTAGCTTAACTTAAAAATCCTTCAAGGCAACTCTGCTAGTATAAAAGACTATTTCAAAGCCTCCCTTTTCCTTCATTTCATACATTCCATCATTCCGCCTTGAAAATCCATTTTCCTCCTATAAAATCCCTCTTTTTTGTTCCCTTTTATACTCCATTTCATCAAAATCCCCTTTAAAAACCATTTAACCCCCTTTTCATTTGGTTTTAAAAATCCCTTTTACCTTACCCGAAACCTAAAAAAACACTAAAAAAACCCATAAAAACCCATAAAATCCTTTGTATAAGCTTTTCCACTCCTTTCGGGCTTTAAGCGCCTTTCACTTAAAGTCCCACGGCCCCGTTTCCTCCATATGACCCTATCCCGTGACCAAGTCTTCAGCCCCCCATCGCCATCGCGCTTCGGCGATTCCCAATCCATTTTCCCCTCACCTTTTTTTTTCACCAATAGCCGATCTACGATTTCATCGTAACCATCCGATTAATCCACATCAATGGTGCGGAGTTCATTGCGAGGGCACCCGACCAAAGTGGCCCGTACTCCCCGGTGCCCCCGCGGTTGACTCATTTGACCATGTGAGATCTCATATCTATGGATGAGATTTGCTTTGCGGAGGCACAAGCCGCGAAATCCCCTCCGTACCCCCTAATCCCCCCGCATTTGATCTCGGTGTTGATATTCTCCGGATCCGATGACCATCGGCCCTCCTCCGTTCCCCGACCCCTCATCAACTTTTTCCTCGGTCATGATCTCCACCATTGATCACAATTGATCTAATGACGATCATCACCCCCTCCCACCATCCGTCCTCTCGACCATATCTTATCCCTTCACACCCGCGAAACGGATCTCCACCGTGGATCTTCATGATCCAACGACCATTATACATCCCCACCTTTCACCACCGCCAATGAATTTTCCACCTCCCGACAAAATATTTGACGTCACTCGTTGGCCCACCTTCCCGATGAATCGTTCGCCGACCCTTTCTCTCGCACCGCCACCCTGTCCCCACCGTTCATCCTCTTGTGCACCTTTACCATTTCGCACGCCCTATCCACTTTCGTTGGATCTACAACCACGGATCCAACGGTCATCGCACCGTTTCAGCTCAATCACCAAAGTCTCCCTAATGTGCAACTTCCACGCGAAAGAGGTGGTTTTACGGAAAGCCACGTGTCAAGGAATGAACCTTATCACGTTTGAAACGCCGAAAACCACTAACCACCTAAAATCCACACGAAAACCACTTACGGTTTCGCAAAACTATTTTTCGCCATTTCGCACCCTAATTCAAATTTTTCTTCGTTTCTTCATATTTCCGCCATGAAAATCCTCCTCTACATAATCCCCATTCTCTGCGTCACTCTATAACACCCAACCCGAGCCTCTGTTAGCGGTCAAAGCCTCAAGCGCGAGTTTTTATAACATGTTTTTTTGTTTAGTTTTAGGTTTTAATGGCGGCCATTTACACACAAGCCTCCCACATCAAAATACAGTTGCAAGACCCCTAGGGTGACGATTTTCTAAATCCCAATTGAGAGAAAAGGGAGAAAAAAAGACAATCAAAGGAAGATTAGAGAAAGGATTAAAGTGGAAAATATGAATATTTAAAGCTTAATACACAGTTTATGGATAAATCACGGTCTTAAGACAAAGAATTAAAAGTTAATACAATCAACAAAGGACAGAAAGCCCTGAAAGATGATTAAAGAGGGCCTAAAAAGCATATCAAAGGCCTAAATCGAGTGTTTAAAGCAACAAATCATGACGGATCGGCGAGAAAGAAGGCTTCAAATGTCAAATCACCGAAGCCTTTAGTTCTCTAAAGATCAAAATGCCACCTACCAATTTATTTTTCCTCAAAAGCCTACAAAGTTAATGCACAATCAAAGATATTTGCCAAAGACAGACTCGAGAAGAAATTACCGACTACCAAAAGCCTCAAAAGTCAACAAAAGTGATGAAGTAGATGAAAGTTAATGTAAAAATCAATTAACAAAGTTAAGACATTAGATATCTTCTCCATTAGGCCTCCCAAAGGTCGAGAAGCATTTACTCTATATTATTTGAATTATTAGACCTTCTTTTTCACTCCACCTCCTCAATTTACCTATATATATCATATGAGGAGCCTAGTATTGTTGTTGGTTGAATACTTTTTGAATTTAAATAGTTGTTGAGCCTGCTTTGAAGCTACGGTAGTGATTGAAGAAAGATAGGTCGAGAAGAGAAGTTTGAAGTTTGTAAAGACCTCATTTTGGACTTGAAGATTGTAATCGGTTTGAACATCAAATATACAAGATGATTTATTAGATCTTGGTCTATGTTAATGGTGATGTTTTTCTTATTGTAAATTTTGTTTTTATTATGCTTTCATCCCTGTCCAATTTCTCCGATAAAAAAATATGAAATATAGATTAGGATTTACTGCAAAGTACCCTATTTCTCAACGATAAGTTTTATCTTTATGTTTTCTTCTAATTTTTTCTTTGAGGATAATTCAATAGAGTATAACCAATGAAGTGTTGGTAAGCCCATCCTTCCTGAGTACAACTTGAGATAATGTCTTTGAAAGTTCTTGAAAAGTTTGCTAAGTAAAGTTGAACTAGAGAAGTCTATGGTTAGCCCCGTCCTCTGGTTTATCTCCAACGGGTTGCTTTGAAAAGATCCGTTAAGAGTAGCCAAACGTAGGCTAGGGTCAAAGTCCTTACTTGATCTTAGGCTATTCTTTTGTTTATCTTAAATTTTTTTCCTTTGAGAGTATGCTGAAAGCGAGGATAGGTTCAAAGTCCTTACACGATCTTCGGTACGCTCTGTGTTTTCTTATATGTTTGCTTATTTCACCACACTTCTTAATGTTTCATACCACAAAATAAACTTAAAGAGACCCTTTGATATAGATGACTTGCCCCATGGACCACTCTTGAAAATTGTTGTGCAATTAAATCCTTTTCACGACTCCATAGCCCAATGGATTGATATTGTCTCTTACCTATCCTATCAAATTTGAACCATTCTTTCAACTCTGCTCACGCCTTTACCCTTCAAAAGACTTCCTTTATTTTGATGATATCCTACCCAACCAAAATAAACAAACAAGCCCCTTGTACTTCATAACTATCCTAATATCATATCATGATCCTATAAACATATCATTCTAAAAACACATATAGAGAGATCCCTCTGCGAATCGGGAGGGATAGATCCTAGGATTCCAAAGTGGTTTTGATGTAGGCCTCTGCGGCGTTTGTTCTTACCAACCTTGCAAACTACGGGGACCCTAACATAGTGGACACCACGAGTGGGAGAATATTGAGTAATAGATAACTTCACAACTCAACAAACACCTATTCCTTAATGAATCAAGTGTCACCAAGACTGGTTATTATTGATTATTGATGGTGAACAACAACCAAACCTTCAAAACAAGTAAAAATCCTTCACCTAGAGACTCCATTGGTGTTCGGTAGGGCCCTCACCGACCCCCACTGGTTTTTCCTAAGACTCCATCGGGAAATTCTTTTATCCTTCAAACATCATTCAAACCTAGTTAAGAAGACTTTGAGGATTGAGTTTTCTTTGAAAAAGATTAGTTGGCCTTTAAAAGAGCGTCGGACTTGGGCTGAACTTTTCTCATCATTAGGTCTAAAAAACACCACATAGTGGCTTCTAGAAGAATTTATACTAGAGCCTATCTCGACCCAAATCCTCCCTGAGATAGTTGATAATCCGAGAAAGTATCCTTAGGAAATCTCATAAATCCAAGACTTCAACTATTGTCGACCCAATTCATAGAGCTAATTTTGTCCACTGAAAATCTCTCGGCTCTACAAGATACACAAGTTGACTTATCATCCATAAGAAACCCATCTAGAACTAAGTCACTCATTGATATAGATCAAATAGACTTTGAGCCTCCACACTCACCCCAACATAGTGATGAACATACTTGATAGCGAGAGAAACCACCCCACTCGATTTGCATTTCATTCATAACTTTGGTTTCTCTCATCCTAGATCTTCTCAATAGTCTCTTGCTTGGTCCAAGTACTTATTTTTTCCATACACCCATTGTTCAAACTACTTCCTTCCATCCTCCCCCTCCTTTCATAAACCCTCCACTTGTAAACCCCCCCCATTTTTTTCCCACAACCTCCTATCATGGCAACATGGTATGCTCCACTAGTGTTACCACAACCTCCGATTCCTTTACCCAATGAATATCGGTCCAAAATTCCCCATTTCGGCGAGAAATGAACCCACTACTACTCAACAACATGTAGACAAGATGAACAATGCCTTTGGTTATATGGAAATAGAAGATGAGACCATTAATATGAGAATATTTGCCCAAAGTTTAGGAGGAGAGGCTAAGAAATGGTTTAAGGGTTTAACTCCTAATAGTATTAATGATCTCCCTTATTTACATTAAACATTCATAAAAAAAATGGGAAATTAGGAAGAACCCTCTCCAAATACTTTCGAGATTACAACAACCTCAAGAGAAACAACTGGGGAAAGTGTTCAAAATTATTGCACTAGATTTAATAGTGTTTATAACACACTACCCCCGATTTGAAACCTCCACAAGGCTCATCTTTGTCCAAATTCCTTGAAGGATTTGATCCTGAAACGGCCTATCGGCTAAGAGAAAGGGATCCCTTAACTTTAGAATACATGCGAAGGGGAGCTCTTAGTGTGGAAGCAAATATGATTGAGAAGAGAGCTAGAATGAAGACTAAGAAGAGGGTATCATATGGGGATGAAGTTGCACCTTCCACATCGACTCAAAAAATGGAAAGGATGATGGAGAAGATGATGAAGAGGATGAACATTTATGAGAGAGCATAATCTAGATAAAATCAATCGGCTCCTCAAAATAGAAACCAATCCCATAACCAAAATCAGAACTTTAGGAGAAATCAACCTCAAAACAGAGACAAAGAGATGCTAATCAATAGATTAGACCTCCTTTCCAAGAAAATTATGTTAATGAGGATGGAGAAACAAATGAACAAACATAGGGATGATAACATAAACATGTCGGGAGTAAGAAATGAGGATTACGATTTCCTCCATGAAAGAAAACAAGGTCTATATACACCATATGATGTTAGAAGACTAGAAAATGAATACTATGAACAAGACTTTAGAAATTTCATCATAGGATCACCTAAACAATATGACCTAAGAAGTAAAAAGAATCAAGAAACTCCTAGGAACAAAACCTCTAATAATTACGCCAAAAATAGCCTTGTAAATAATTTCAAAAAGACAGGTAGAAAATCATAAAACGGTGGTTGAAAGTTCGATCCGAACAAGGAAAAAAACACCCAAATAAATGAAAAATAGAGTGGTGACCCTAGCAGCACTAGAATTTCAGCTAATGCTCCCTGAAAAAGCCATTTTGATCTAGTTGTAAATAGTAGAAATCAGCAAGATGATTTTGTTGATGAATCAATGACTAAGAAGGTGAATCAAACATTTTTGAAAAATCGAGATTCCCTTTATCCTAGAGAGTGAGATTGCCAAAATCAAGATCTTTGTCCCACTCACTGAGTTAGTCACTCAAAATGTATATAGATGTCAATTTTTTGAAATCTTTGAACATAGAAGATATTCATGATAGTGTTAACTTGAATGATGATACACAGAGCTTCTATTTGGTCCTAAGATTGAAGGAAAATTTCAAGAAGGAACTACCCCTCCATTATACATCAGTTTGAACATCCATGATAATATTTTGCATATTGCCATGCTTGATTCAAGAGCATCACATAACCTCATGCCCAAAGTAATAATGGAAAGATTAGGCCTTGAGGTAACTAGACCTTATAAATATTTATATTCCTTTGATTCAAGTAGAGTGAGATGCCTAGGCCTTATAAAATATCTCTATGTTAACTTAGCTCAAATCCCGACCCAAAAGCTTAGTGATGGACATTGTAGTGGCTGATATACCCCCCAAATATGACATTCTTCTTTCAAGATCATGGGGTGCTAAGTTGCAAGGCACTATGCGGATGGATATGACTTATGCCACCATCCACTGTCTTCGATCAACCTAGAAGAATCTATAGGGAAACACACATGAAATACATCGTGAGTAACCAAGAAAGACCGGAAAAACTCTCCTCTATATTCCATACACACCGACCTTGACTCATTCATTCTTTACAATGATGAGATTCCTAATGAGCAAGATTTATTCAATGAAACGTCACCCAATATAGTGGTCACTCCACATCCAAACATAGTGGCAGCCATAGAGGAAAAGGGAGAGAAAGGAAAAATCATCGGATCGGTTTGCAAACTCGAAATTCACGACGAAACAAATTGAAGGTCTTGAGGTCAAAAAGAGTCATAAATATAGTGCGGATCATGAAAATCAAAGAATAAAACCTCGAAACATTAAACATATTGAGGAACAAAACAAAATTCAACATAGTTCGGACCTACAAGAACAACACAATGACAAATTAGGCAAACAAAACAACGAGGACAAAAAATGAAATAAATGACAAATCTGAAAACAACCCTCTTTGGAGTATGAGTTTTGATGAGTCTTTCTCTAAAAGCTGGTGCGAGGGAGCAAGCATATGGGTGCATAACACTCGAAAACAATCATGCTTTCGAGGGTCATTCTTATAGATTAAACTTCCAATGCACAAATACCATAGAAGAGTATGAAGCTTTCCTTTTAGGCCCTGCATTTATTGAAAAAAATTGGGGGGCCAACAGAATAACAATTTATGGGGATTCAAAATTGATAATTAGGCAAATAAATGGGGAATACACTTGCTAAACATCCCAAACTTAGAGCACTGTAGAGATGATGCCATGGACTTGTGAAAAAAAATTGTTGAATTCCAACTTACCTTTGTCCCAAGGAACCAAAACATTTTTTTCCAATGGATTAGACTTTCTTTGCTAGTACTTGTCTAAGACCTTATGAAAGAAAACAATACACCATCCAAGTAAAATATAGACCCGGGTGTCCTAGATAATGAAAAATACCTGCAATTTTTTGAAGGAGATAAACAAATAGAAGACTTCCTACGGTCCAAAAATGAATTTGAAATACCAAAATCAGATTCAAAGTATGCACAACATTGTCCTACTAAAGAAAACCCACTTTTTGAAGAATAAAAAGTCTCTTGAGGTTGTTGATATAAATATTTTATTCAAAGAACACGAACATACAACGAAAAATAGCATAGATTTAGAAAAAGAAGACTTAGAAGTGTTGCAATCTAAAAAATCAAAGATTGCCAAAAGGATCTGGGTCCCATTAGAAGAATTGTTTGACTTGAATGATGTTGCCAAAAAGCCAGCTGAACCTATTGAAGCTAAAGTGTAAGAATGCAACATGAAGCAGAGTGAACACAAGCCTAAAATGATCAAGACTGTTTCTAAAACACCACTTTTGCTCACATTAGACTAAAATACATTGAGTTTTTAAAGAATTTTCTGATGTATTTGCATGGAGTTATGAAGACACAATTCATATGATACGAGAAATAATCCGACATAAGATACCCCTCAAAGAAAACAAAAAGCCTTTTAGACAAAAATTGCACAGAATCAACCTCGTTCAATTACCTCCGGTAGAAAAAGAAATTAGAAAAATGTATAATGTCGGAATTATTTTCCCCTGTTAGATACTCAAAGTGGGTGTCTAATCTTGTATATGTTAGGAATAAAAAAGGAGATATAAGGCTTTGTATTGACTTTAGAAACTTAAACAAAGCCTCATTAAATGACATCTATCCCTTGCCCAAAATAGATCATATCTTACAAAGGGTAGTTGGTTCTAAAAGAATTTTTTTGCTAGATGGCTTCTTAGGTTACAATCATATATTGGTACATCCCGATGATCAACTTAAAACATCCTTTACTACTCCTTGGGGTACTTTCATGTATTTGAAAATTATGTTTGGTCTAATAAATGCCGGGTGCCACATTTCGTAGAGCCATGGATATAGCATTCTCGTAAGAAATAGGTTACTTCATTGTGATTTACCTTGATGATATCACCGTTTATTCTAAAACGGATGAAAAACACCTAATACACTTGAGAAAAGTCTTTGAGAAATGCGAGAAAATATGGGTTGTCCTTAAATCCAAAGAAAACATTGTTTCATCTCCAAGAAGGTAAACTTCTTGGACATATCACTATCCGAAGAAGGAATAAGGATAGACCTAAAGAGGATTGACGGTATTTTGCAAATCAACCATCCTATAAACATCAAGGAACTTCAATCTTTCATTGGAAAGATTAATTTCTTGAGAAGGTTCATACCCAATCTAGTCGAACTCCTTAGAAACATGACAAATATGTTTAAGAGAGAAGGAGTTAAATGGACCTTAGAAGCAAAGAAATAATTTGAGTCGGTAAAACAAGCACTTACCAAAAACACTAGTTCTTATCAATCCTCGATTTTACAAAGGAATTCTTCATTTTTTCATTTGCATCGTAACACACGATAGGCGATGTCCTATTACGAAAAAACTTGAATGGACAAGAGCAACCAATTGCATTTTTCAACAAGGCATTAAGAGATGCACCTTCGAAGTACAATATAATGGAAAAACAAGGTTTTACATTAGTCAAAGCCTTAAAAGACTTCAGAGTTTACATTTTTCACTCCCACATTATAGCATTTGTGCCTCATTCAATTGTAAAAGACATATTGACCCAAGATTCAGTGGAAAAAGAGGAAAGTGGATTGATGTAATTTTGGAATATGACGTAGAAATCAAGCCCACTAAGCTCATAAAAGGTCAAGGATTAGCAAAAATTATGGCTGAATTCAACTTTCAAGCTCTTGATATAAACATGTTTAATGCATTAGATAGAACAGGAGGAGTTGACGACTCCACTTATTGAGGATCATTTTCTGAATTCATCTTGGTATGCTGATATTTTATATGTTTCACTCAACCTAAATGTCCCTCTTGGTTTGTCTAAAACAAAGGCAAGATTCTTAAACTTGAAAGTCGTAAATTATCGCATTTTGAATAAATGTTTATATTGGAAAAATGCTAGTGGATTATTAGCTTAAATGTTTTCCCGAGAATGATTCGGATAAGATGAAGCACGAGTTTCATGAAGGAGAATGTGGAGGCCACCTCTCATCGGAATTCAACCGCTAACAAAATCCTTAGAGTTGGTTACCATCGGCCCACCCTCTTTCAAGATATCCACAAAAATGATTATTGCTCGTCACGAGATGCCAAATATTTGAAGCAAAAATAAAGTTGCTTCCCTTACCTCTGTAACCAATCACTCGACTGAAGCTCCATTTCGAGCAAGTGGGGGTCTAGACTTCATTGGGGAAATACATCTTACCTCATCTTCCCAACACAAATGGATCCTCACAAAGCAACGTAGACTATTTTACCAAATGGATAGAAGCCATCCCTTCTAGGAATGCCATCTGACTTAGTTATCATTTCATTCCTTGAAAACCATATACTTTCTAGATTTGGCTATCCTAGAAAGATCATAACTAACAATGATGCTACATTTGGGTCTAAAAAGATGTTGGAATTACGTCATAAATATCAGATTATATTGGGTCATTCTATAGCTTATTACCCTCAAGGTAATGGGTTGGCATGAATCCTAAAATAAAATTTTGGTGAAAATAATCAAGAAGTTGTTGGAAGAAAACAAAAAATCATGGCACTACAAGCTAGTACATGCATTATGAGTGCATAGACTGGTTAAAAAGTCAATTGGGATGTCTCCCTACCAACTAGTTTATGGAACAGATGCAATATTTCCAACCGTTTAGGAGTGCCGATCATGAAGCTGATCCAAGAAGTATAGATCCGAACATGATGATATGACAAGAAGAATAAACCTAGACTATACATCTACAACATACCATGGAAAAAAGTATACATCAGAGCACATACAACTACAAGAAAACATCAAGAAGCTATTTGAAAAAAGAACCAAGGAAAGTGACTTTAAAATTGGTGAAAAAGTATTAAAATGGGATTCAAGGAGGGAAGATAAGGGAAAACATGGAAAATTTGATAATTTATGGCAAGGCCCTTATCTTATTCAATCTTCTATTGGAAACAATGCATTCTTTCTACAAGAATTGGATGGAGCTTAATATTATGGAGGTCCCTGCTACAATGGCGGGATGCTCAAACATTATTTTTTATTAACTGATATTTTTTTTTCAAAGTTTTTTGTTCATTGTATATAACACTTGCTTTTCGAATTTGAAAAAAGAAAAAAATACAAAAAAACAATATAAAAAAGAGAAAAAAGAGGGCAGATTAGAAAAATAAGAAAGGTACATCCCCATACCAAAAAAAGAAAAGGAAAATACTGAAAGTGTGCAAGCTAAATGCCACTACTTGAGAGAGCAACTGCTATTTAGTCATACTGACCTAATCATGGCTATATATATTTCAATTCATTGATGATAGGTTAGTGAATCAGATTTTCCAAATTGTTTAATCTTGGCTTATCATGAGACTAGATTAGGATAGAAAAGCAGTAAGTTTAAACAAGCTTAAATCCTAAACCTATAAGTTTGATGAAGAATAGCTCTAATCGAGATCAAAACTTTAACCAGGTAAAAAAGAAAAAGGATGACTCGAATAGATCAAAAACTCGAGTCATAAGAAGAAGGAAGGATGTTCTTAATTTTTAGATCTTAAGCCTTCACAATTTTGTTTTGAATTTATGTAAATTTCGATCTATGTGCGGCTTGTTTTTATGCCATAGTCTCAACGACAAATCGCATGTACTTTAATCCCTAGTTAGGCTATGTTTTAGTTTTCTGCTTTTAGAACATAGAGAATAAAATCATGTCGAGACATCTTAATCCTCGACAGGATAGTAGCTTAGGTAGAGAATTTATGAGTTCAACTGCTTTAATCCGAACTCATGAGAGAAATAAGAGGCAGATTTAGATTAGTTTCATGCTTTCAATAAAAGAATAAAATGTCGATGTCAAAAGGTTTGCAAGTCTAAGTGCACCTTATGAAGAAAAAATGCTAGGAAGGTAGGTGTGTGGGTAGTTGTTTGGGGAAAGAAATATGTTTGTTGGTACAAAGTCTTGATCATCTTTTTAAACGACATGATCGAAAGAAGAAAAGGTTGTCAAAAATCCAAAGCCCAGGTCCACATTCTAGACATAAATTTCTAAGATTTTTGACACCTCAAGGATTGCCATCCCCAAGTGGAGCCACCATTAGCCATCAATAAATTTTGTCATAAGCTGATGATGGCTAAAACAAGTCTTTTAGTCTTCAAGAAACATTTTTTAAGCAAAATTCGTGAGTTCTTGAAGCCTTCTATGCCTCATGTCCAAGAACCCATATCACTATTATCTTCACTTAAAAATCCTTCAAGGCAACTTGTCTTGGTATAAAATATTGTTTCAAAGCCTCCCTTTCTCTTCGTTTCACCCATTCCATCATTTTTCCTTGAAAAGCCCTTTTCTATTTGTCAAATCCCTCTTTTTTCTTCCCTTTTATACTACATTTCATCAAAATACCCTTTAAAAACCATTTAACTCCTTTTAATTTGGTTTAAAAAATCCTTTTTACCTTACCTAAAACCAAAAAAACTAAAAAACCCATAAAAACCCATAAAATCCTTTGTATAAAGCTTTTATCGCTCCCTTTCCGGCTTTAAGCGCCTTTCGCTAATGCCCGTAGCCCCATTTCTGCCATATGACCCGGTCTTGCGACCAAGTCTTAAGCCCCAATCGCCAATGCGCTTGGCCGATTCCCAATTCCTTTTCCCTCATCGTTTTTTTGCCGATGGCCGATCTCCGATTTCATCCCAACCGTCAGGATTAATCCACATCAATGGCACGGAGTTCGGGTCGCGAGGGGCACCCGACCAAAGTGGCCCATACTCCCCGGTGCCTACGCAGTTGACTCATTTGATTGCGTGAGATATCGGATCTACGATTAAGATTTCTTGCGAGGAACAGGTCACGAAATCCCTCCGTACACAATCCACATTTGATCTCGGCCGTCGATCTTCTCGATCCGAGCGACCATCGACTCTCCTCCGTTTCACCGACCCCTCATCCACTTTTTCCTCGAGCTTGATCTCCACCGTTGAGATCGCAATTGATCCAATGGTGATCATCACCCCTCCCACCATCCTTCCTCTCGACCATCTCTTATCCCTTCACCCTCGCAAACGGATCTCCACCGTGGATCTTCATGATCCGACGACCATTATACATCCCCACCTTTCACCTCGCCGATGACTTTCACTTCCCAGACAAAAAGCTAACGTCACCCGGGTCAGCCCACCTTCCACTAGCGTCCGCCGGCCCTTTCTCCGCCCCGCCACCTATCCCCACCGTTCATCCTCCCGTGCACCTTTACCGTTTGCGCGCCGTCCACCCGTTGGATCTACAACTACGGATCCAGCTGATCATCGCACCATTTCGTGCTTGATCACCAAAGCCCTCTCCCAACGTGCAACTTTCCGCACAAACAAAGCGGTTTTGCGAAGCCACGTGTCGAGCAATGAACCATATCGCATTCAAAATGCCCAAACACCACTAACGCCCATCACGCACCACTGCGGTTTCTGCAAAACCATTTTTACGCCATTTCATGCCCTAATTCAAATATTTCTCTTTGTTTCTTCATATTTCCACCATGAAAAACCTCCTCTACATAATCCCCCATTCTCTGCGTTGCTCCATAACACCCACCCCAAGCCTCTATTAGTAGTCAAAGCCTCAAGCACGAGGTTTATAATATGTTTTTTTGTTTAGTTGCGAGGTTTTTAATGGCGGCCATTTACACACATGCCTCCCACAACAAAATACGAGTTTGCAAGACCCCGAGTGAAAATTTTCTAAAGCCCAATTGAGCGGGAAAAGGGAGACAAAATAAAATCAAAGGAAGATCATAGAAAGGATTAAGCGTAAAATATGAATATTTAAAGCAATCCACGAGTTTGTGGATAAAGCACGGTGTTAAGACAAAGAATTAAAATTTAATACGATCGGCAAGGACATAAATCCCGAAAGATGATTAAAGAGGGCCTAAAAAGCATATGAAAGGCCTAAATCGGTTATTTAAAGCAACAAATCATGTGAGATCAAGCAGAAATAAGGCTTCAAATGCCAAATCATCGAATCCTTCACTTCTCTAAAGATAAAAATGCCACCTACCAATTTATTTTGCCTCAAAAAGCCTACAAAATTAAATGCATAGTCGAGATGTTTGCAAAAGACGGCTCGAAAAGAAATTACCGGCTACCAAAGCCTCAAAAGTCAACAAAAGTGACTCGAAGTAGATGAAATTTAATGTAAAAATCAATTAACAGCATTAAGACATTAGATATCTTCTCCATTAGGCCTACCAAAGGTCGAGAAGAATTTACTCTATATTAATTGAATTATTAGACCTTCTTTTCACTCCACCTCCTCAATTTACCTATATATATCATATGAGGAGCCTAGTATTGTTGGTTGAATACTTGTTGAATGTGAAAATAGTTGTTGAGGGTCATTGAAGCTCTACTAGTGATTGAAGAAAGATGAGGCTGAGAAGAGAAGTTTGAAGACTGTAAAGACCTACTGGACTTGAAGATTGTAACTAGTTTGAACATCAAATATACAAGCTAATTTATGGGATCCTGGTCTATGTCAATGGTGATGTTTTTCTTCACTTTGTAAATGTTGTTTTTCTTATGTTTTTCATCTTGTCCACTTTCTCCGATAAAGAACGGGAAATATAGATTAGGATTTACTACAAAGTACCCTATTTCTCAGTCGATAAAGCTTTATCTTTATGTTTTCTTCTAATTGTTCTTTGAGGATAATTCAATAGAGTATAACCAAGGAAGTGTTGGTAAGCCCATGTTTCCTAAGTACAACTTGAGATATTGTCTCTTTGGAAAGTTCTTGAAAAGTCGCCTTAAGTAAAGTTGAACTAGAGAAGTCTATGGTTAGCCCTATCCCCCTAGTTTATCTCCAATAGTTGCTTTGAAAGATCCCTTAAGAGTATGCCAAAAGAAGGCTAGGTTCAAAGTCCTCTCTTGATCTTAGGCTATTCTTTTGTTTATCTTAAATGTTTTCCTTCGAGAGTATTCCGAAAGGGAGGATACGTTCAAATTCTTTACTCCGATCTTAGGTTGCCCTTGTTTTCTTATATGTTTGCTTCTTTCACAACACTTTTAATGTTCCATACCACAAAATAAATCTAAAGAGATCCTTTGATATAGATGACTTGCCCCATGGACCACTCTTGAAACTTGTTGTGCAATTAAATTCTTTTGTGACTCCATTGCCCAAGGGATTGATATGTCTCTTGCCTATCCTATCATCTGAACCATTCTTTCAACCTGCTTACACCTTTACCCTTCAAAAGACTTCCTTTATTTTGATGATATCCTACCCAACCAAAAACAAACAAATCCCTTGTGCTTCATAACTAGCCTAATATCATATCATGAGCCTATAAGCATATCATTCTAAAAAACATATAGAGAGATCCCTCTCTGAATCCAAGAGGGCTAGATCCTAGGATTCCAAAGTGGTTCTGATGTAGGCCCTGCAGCATTTGTTCTTGCCAATCTTGCAAACTATGGGAGCCTAACATAGTGGTAACAACCTCTTTTACTTTGATTTTGCCATCCCTTTCTCCTAAAATATCATGCAAATTATGGAGAAATTAGCCCATACTCTCCAAGAGTAGCCAAAGCAATAATAGCTCTTGTTTCCTCCCTCACACCTCCATCATACAAATCATGGGGTGAAAACATGATGTTTGACATGAAAAATGTGCCATGTCATCACAATGCACCCAAACTCCTTGTTGCTACATGATGCAAGTGCCATGCTAAATCCAAACCACCAACATACCCTTTTGAGTAGGATATGTCACATGTCGACCAAATCTTTCAAGATTAGCCAACGTGCCCTAGCCTCTTGCCGCCCGTGTCATAGATCTGCAAGTGGCTTTCCAGCCTCTTGTTCATCAACATCACCCATCCAAAAAATGGTGAGTGTCTATCATCATGCTCAAAATAGGTATCCCTCCAATGGAGAATAACATTCTCCCAATCCAAACCACTGTCTCTACACTTCATGGGATGTGGAAGTGCAACCTCTTGGATATCTCCAAATGAAGACCATTCATCAATGACCAAATTGATCCCATAAGGATCCAAGTATACTGAAGGAAAAATATTCTCATTGAGCAGTGAAGTGCTCATCAAGAAAGATCCATCATAAAAATGGAAGATAAGATGTCTCTCATCAACAATCTTCCTATCCCCTGCTACACATGTAGAATGGTCATTGGAATGCTCCAATAATGGTTTGGACCCTAGCTCATCACTTCTGCTCAATGACAGTGCTTCTGATCTCCATGATGGTGAATCTGTTGTCTCAAGATCATGCTCAATGCTAGACACATAGTTCTGCATTGCATTGTTTAGGACAATACTCATCCTATCCTCCAAAAATGTACACTCCAACCCCAAGAGTTGTGTGCAAGTCAAAAATGATATACTAGGATGACTATATATCTCCTCCTTGAACAAATAAAGGTTCCTCAGCGCAGTGATGGTCTATTGCTCCAAATCAGCAATGTGCTTTGACCCTAGGTTATGCATTTTCCATGATAGCATGTTTCCATAATCCTCCATATGATGTGTTGTAATAATAGGAAATGGAAATATGTGCATACCTTGGTAAAGTTTGGGAACATATTATACTACTACAAGGGTTCTTCCCTCCGGTGTGATGACTTCCCCAACTACTGATGATGATGGATGTTATTCTATGGTTGCATCAGCACTGGTATAAGTCTCTTGCTCCTCATGCATCTTCAGAATAGTGCATGGGACCCTACATGTAAAGAGATCAAGACCACTTTGCAAAGGTGCAAGTGTTCTTTCTCTTGATGCAAGTTCTCCTGTAGAAAGTGGTGGTGGAAGTTTCTTCTCCTCTGATTTCTTCTTATCAAACTTCTTGATCAACCTTTGAGTAAAATCTGCATATGCAGTCACTCTTGCATGACTCAAATGGCTGAACCACCAAATGTTTGCTTCACCCTCAAGGTGCAACACTGCAATCTCAACAGGTTCTCTTTCTACTACTATATGTAGCAGGAAGAATGCATCCAAATTCATTCCCCAAGCCCTTGATGTGCATGTGGATGACCCATCAAATGTAGACAATAGAAATCTATTGCTGCAAGGTCTTCTTTCTTCTTTGAGCTGAATTAACTGTGGGAGAGTTAGATTCTACTTGAAAGCTCTAGGTTGAGACTTATATTTTGCAAGATACTCACTTAGAATCTCATGACCCAAGTGTCCTCCATCTCCATGCCTTTTATCTTCTTCTTCAAAAGAAAAGGGCATAGTGTATTGCTTTGGAGCTCTATGCAATACCAGTTTTCGCTTCTGCTGATAGGAAGTGAATGGACTTTTCTCATCTTGAAACCCTAATGAGGTCTCATTGTTTCTCTCCATTCTTCTTTTCTTGAAATCGTTGGTGAGGTCCTTTGTAGATATGAAAAGAGATGAGATAAAAATCATTCCTTCCATCATTCTGATCTCTTTCTTCTTCTCTTCTTATTCTTATAGCATATTGGTTGAGATCCACAGGCTGAGCTAAGATTATGCTCTGATACCACTGTAATATTCCCAAATGGGAAAGTAGGAATATAGTGCATAACACTGGAAATAGTAGTGACAAACCAACACATGCAATGTAAGAAGGTCATATAGCCATCATATTAAGATCATAGCAGCAAAATGTATACAAGTTCTTGAGGAAATAGTTACTCAAGTTGGCAAAACAAGCCTCAAGAGAACATGTACATGAAATATGAATAACACTGCTACACAACAAATAACCAAGGCTTTGACAACGCAGATTTATTAGAAATAATTGGTGTTGAATAATTTCAATACATAGATCTGAAGTTATATGGCTCAAATAATGCCGGGAACAGAGATCTAAGCTCTCAAGCACATTTCCAAGATAACTCGGAAAGGATTTCCTGAAATACAAAAAAATGCAGAAATACAAATATGGCTCCTATGATGAATAATCTCAAATAACCGGACGTATGGTAGGAGGTTTCGATCTAATCGCAAAATTCATGAAAAATCCTCCCATGTGATCTCCAAGTGAGAGGTTGATCCCCTCACTGAAAAAAATTATCTCCCAAACTAGGGCCCAAACCCTACTTTATCGGGTTCGATACTATATTGTAATATTCCAAAATGGAAAAGACACGAATATAGAACAAAATTATAGAAATAGCAGTGATAAATCAACACATGAAATGTAAGAAGATCATATAGCCATCATATTGATATTATAGCAGCAAAAGGTATACAATATCTTGAGGAAAAAGTCACTCAAGTTAGCCAAAACAAGCCTCAAGAGAAAAAGTACATGAAATATGCAAGATTTCTCGTTACAAAAGGGTACCCAGTAATATGAAAATATGCTTATTAGATATAATTGATGTGTCAATAATTTCAATACATAGATATGAATTTATATGGCTCAAATAATGTCGGGAATAGATATCTAAGCTCCCAAACACATTTCCAAGATAACCCGGAAATGGTTTCTTGAAATACACAAAAATGCAGAAATACAAATATGGCCCTAGGGCTGAATAATCTTTGCAACTGGATAGATGATAGGAGGTTGCTGATATAATATGGAATGTATGAAAACTCCTCCTATAGATTCTCCAAATTAGAGGTTGATATCCTCACTGAAAATCTATCTCCCCCAACTAGGGCTCCAAACCCTCTACTGCAACTGCACACTGAAATAACGCAGTTTCTTCAAAAAACTGCGCTGTAAATGATAGCAGCACCTTAGCCTAATGCTGGATGATGAAATAAGGCTCAAGGGTCCTCTTTGTTGGCCTCCCAATGGAAGGAAACTTTCCTCCAACTAAAATCAAGAAAGGAAGTGACGCAAATCAACTCTCCACTCTTGCACCCTGCAACGCAACACAATACTCTGCAAAAACTATGTTGTACAAAAAAGATGTAGCTTGGCCTGATGCTGGATAGTGGAAAATGTAGTGCAATACTCTTCCAAGAGGCCTCTTAAGGAAAAAGGTGGGATTCTCGACCAGGAACACCCTGTGCTAAACATCACATGCAATCTTAGCTAAACAGCTGAAGAGAGCAACAAGTCCTAACATACCATATACAAAATAATAATCTGAAAACATCCCCCATATGGCTGCCATCCTCTTCCGTATATAAGTTATGAGCTTCCTTACCCTTGGCCCCACTCAATTAGGTCACTACTTCCATGCATTCAATCTCCCTCCAAAACTGTGTTGTCCCACCATGAATGCCACTCCTCGATAACAACATTGTTCAATTTGGTCAAGGTTGACCTAGTCTTCATGTTCCAACCCCTTTTCACACCTAAGGGTATTCAATCCAGCTTAAATATGACCTCCATTCACACTGGGAGTGTCTTTTATTCCTAATAAGGAGATTTATGGGTCTCCATACCGTCTTATTCCTCTATCTAAGAGAAAAATCAAAGCTTTAACATTCCAATTAGATGTGTGCTAATTTAGTAATATTACATGGGCTTAGCACTAAGAAACACTTAATTAGCGCTAAACATTATTACTTAATTCTTAATCGATTAAGTTGGCAACGTACCCTCAAATTTGGTGGAGACGAATTTATAGTCTAGCTAGTCAAATTTAGTGCCTGAAATATAGAGAAAATGTAAATGGTCACAAAATTTTAGAGTTTGACCAATTCAAGTCCGTAAAAGAGGCTATATGACCATTTTTGGGCATTCTAAACTCATTGGTGTAGGTTTTGGGAACATAAAAGCATTGTAAGCACACAATTTTACAAAATTGAGCATAATATAGAGGCCCAAGACATGGAAGTTGGACCAAGGAGATGTAGCCAAGGAGGGGTGAACCGTTGAGATTGCAACAAGATGATGAGCTTAGTGGAAAGAAGTCACCTTCACTAAGTGGGCCCACAGGCTATTTTTGGCGCAAAGTCTATTTTTAGACTATGTCTATTTTTAGACATATGGATCATGTTCTATGAGTTGAAGGATGCTATTTGTGGATGGTTGGTCAAGTCGGAAAAAATAGATGGACTTCTATTTTTAGACATATTGGGCGGAATCTATTTTTAGATTTCCAATCTAAAAATAGATATGTCGAATATTATTAGCTCTTAATAATATTTGGACTATAAACATTATCTTATTCTCTTGGAGCACTTCAGTTAAGTGCACAGATGTGGCACAGGAGCTGACAGAAGGAATTACGCTATTCCTGAGGGTTAAGTGGAGCTATTGCATGGATACTTCAATTAGAACTCATGTGTTAGATTTTGGTGGAGTTATTGAGGCAGTTGATGGAGTTGTGTTCAGTTTAACTAAGTTAAACATAGTTGAGCTAGTTGTATCTAGTCTAACTGATTGATACACTAGTGAGAGTGGGGTGAATTAATTATTAATTAATTCACTAATTATTAACTCATTAATCAACTAAATAATACATCAATTAACTTCAGTGCATGGACAGTTTCAGTGGAGACCAAAGAAGGGGTAGTGGTGATGTGACTATCAGACTATGTTGTTGGCATGATTTGCAAAACACAAAGATTTGGAGATGCCAATGAGGATCGCGCAACAAGGCCAGACCAATTTAATTTCCATTCAGAGCCATTGTTCAAGATTATTACGCAAGATTTGCATCGACAGGTGGCGTAGGATCTGCATGGGATTTGCTAGATTGGACTTGATTAGTGTGTAGCAATTGGAGATTGTACTGAGAGCTTGTGAGGAGCTTTGTATGATGATTGTTACATGATCTCTATGACATATAATATACAGATAGTTGGGGGTTTTCAGCTTTAAGCTTTCCCATAAATTATTGTGTTCATATGTGTGAATTTTTATGGTTTTAATGTGTGCATGCAATTGATTTTATTTTCGCAATTAATGATCAATGGTAGAAGAGATTCTGTATTGTGCATGAAGTCAAATAGTGTGTGATCAGGAGAATCTCGGATGTATAACATATCAGTTATATAATTCTTAATG